>PTEX01000027.1:1212020-1307806 GCA_003342815.1 Eudromia elegans | reverse complement strand
GGGTGGCGCTCGGCGGCCGCCGCCCCAGCCGGTCCCGGGGCCGCTCCGCTCGCTGGCGCTGCCGCTGCCCGCCCGCAGGGGGTGGGGGCCCTGCCCCGGTGCCGGCCCCTCGCGCTGAGAGCAGCGGCCCCGCCGCGCTGTGGGGCTCCGGGGCTCGGGTGCAGCCGCGGCCTCGGCTCCCGTCCCTGCGGGTGGTGCCTCTCCTCGCTGAGCACAGGCCAGGGAGGCGCCGGGTCCTGCGCCGCCCCTGCCCACGGCACCCGAGCCCCTGCCCTGCTCGGCGGCGGGTGCATGTAAGAATAAACTTCGAGTTTAGGCCCTGTCCCCGCCTCCATCACATTGCCTCTTTGCATTAAAAATGCTCCCTTTCTGACCAAGCTGGTCTGCCTTGATCCTTACTCATCCCATCATCCATCCTGCCCAGAAGTCCTTTCTTTTTTCCTCCCCCACAGGGAGAACAAGCCTCACCCTTTGCTTTCCCTGTCTTTCCTGAGGTGCTTGCATGCATGCAATGCTTGCATGGGTTATGCATGCAATACCCAGCCTGGAAAACCCACTCTGTAACTTTGCTCTCTGCCGTCAAGACTCTCCTGCTGCAGGACCAGGAGCCTGTGGGGTAACTCCTGAAACACCCTTGCTTAATCCCAAAGCCTCTCCCAGCCCTCCGGCACTGCAGGCACAACATGGAAGGATTGCACCTGTGCTTTCCCTCTTAGAAACACCTTTATCCTTACTCGGTGTAGAACAAACGCAACCCAACAAGTTGGCGTTGTCGTGGATGAGGTGTGGTCACAGCCGCCCTCCCCACCTTCCCCTCATGTTCCATGAGAGGACAGAAGAATCACTCGGTAGTAGGCGTCGTCTCTATCCGCGTTCAAGTCCTCTTACAGCACAACCATCAGCAAGGGCTATGGAAAGGCCRGCAGCCTAGAGCCTAACATCAGAATAGGCTCTGAAGGATGGCACGTTTCAGTTAAATAGCAAAACATAAAGAGAAGTACTGGCAAGAGACATCCCTGGAAAATGCAAAACAGGTGTCAGCTTTCCTTTATAAGAGCAAGTATCAGCAGTGCTTTTTGCATGGTCACTTTTCCATCTCTTTAACACACTGTGCACGTTCTCCTCCCCTCTTTTTGCAGTTTTTCTTTTAGCATTTCCACTCTTTTCCCTTCTCCCTCATCTCTGTACCTCATCATTTTTCCTCCACTCATTGGTTTCTCGTTCTGGCTGTATGGGAAAGCAGCATGCAGTCCCATCGGGTGGCCATGTAATTGTGCTGTTTTTCTTGTACTACTGTTAAAACATATGGGGAAGGATCCCTATGCGTGTGGGTAGGCAGTGGGAGCGCAGCAGCCTCCCCCATGTTGTTACAAGCCCATCAGGTCACGGATGGCTCCGGAACGAGCATCCTGGGCACCAGAGCTTGCCGACACCGCAGGATTAGCAGATCTGCGCCCCAGGGGGTGAATTTAAGGGATGTCTGACAACATTAATGACTGTTGTAGGGCAAAACCTGCAGAAAGGGACATCAGCATTAGCGAGAGCGTTCCCTTGTGATAACCCAGGCTGCCACAAAGCAGTAATCATGCACACATGAGAAATCCACTTCTAAATGTCATGTTTGCAGTGGGTCACATAGCACAGACCGAGACACTAACAGATATTTTGCTGGTCACCTCACAGGCAGTAACTGATGGACAGAACTGAAAACAATGGAGCTATCAGATACAAGGTACTGAGATGCACTGAGTGCAACCTGAGGTTCTTCCACTCAATTTTCAAGCACACAAAGCATTTAAAGACACCTGTGCATTTTTTAATGAAGGAGGATTTTAGCTAATACATCAAAATTTCCATGACGGCCAAAGCTCCCCTCCTGTCCCAGCCTATCAAAATCTTATTACAGATGCAGTGGAGTAAGCACCTGGATAGGATACAGCCATCAGCACCTTCTCTTCTCTACGCAGACACTGAGGACAAGGAAGACAACTCAAGCACCTCCTATCGAGGTACAGAAAGCCCAGCCTATAGCCTAAATGGATACTGCAACTCTGAATTTTCTATTTCCAAAATACTGTGCTCTCACTAGCAGTTTTATGTTAAAATACATAAAATTTCCTTGTGTTAAGATATTTTTGCATTTTATAACTATTTCATTATAGCTTTGACATGAAAGGAGAGGCAGAACTAATTCGTTGCTACATGAAAAACACATTAGTGAAAGAACAGACTTAAGAGCAACATTTTCCTCATTGGAAATCTGATCAATTGCAAAGACCAAAATAAGCAAAATCGGTGCTTTGATAAGGTGTTTCTATCCAGTGTAGAGCCTCTTGTAAATCCATACACTTATTAGTGCGGTTCTACACCCTCCTGTATTGAGCAGGAGCAGTCAGGTTTTCCATTTGCACATTGGAGCATGGTGAGGAAACGGGTTAAGTTCACAGCAAGTTTAAATTGCTAGTGCCAGGGCAAGTGAAGAATTCCGCCTTGCCAAATACCTGCACTCATTCTGGCACCAGGAGAGAGGTTACACACTGTAGACATCTATGAGAAGTCATTTTTTTTTTTGATTTTTTTTTCTAGTTATGCCCTCAGTTACTAATTCCAAGGCTTATTTGGGCAACAAATAGGAAAGATGCATATAAGTGCACACAATGCCATTTTGTTACCAAACTCATGCCACTTAACACCCTTTCCACTATAAAGAAGGGATTAGCTTCCTTTAACACTCCAGTTTTCCCAGTGAAGAGTATGGAAACATCTGTGACCTTTTAGAGCAACAAAAAAATGCATCTTTAACCACCTCCTCAAATAAGTGGAATTTAGTAGAAGTTTCTGATATCCAGAAGTGATGAAAAACTGAAACACTTTCAAAAGATTCAGGTAAAACATTAAAAAGTTCCTTAGACATAAATCAGACTAAAACTAATGGGTTTGTGTGTCTTCATCACTATCAAAGGGGATACACTTCTGCAGGAGTGGGACAAAGGCCACAAGTTATATTTGAGCATTACTCAAAATCCATCTGTTGAATTTCCTTATTTTTGTCTTGAGGGCTCATTTGTCAAATCCAAGCAAGAAAAGGACCTTCAGAGACAGAAAAAGTACCATATCCTGACATTGCATCTGAAAGAGATGGTCAGAATGCAGAATTTGAGACTTTTACTGTACCAGGTTATTAAAGCAGCTCTTACCAGAGCTGAGGAAAACCAGGACATTTTCCCCTGAGAATAGTAGAGGGTAACAGCTTGCAGCTCAATACTACTTCTCTTGCATGTTTCCATATGTAAAAGATGGACAGACATATTAACCTCTGTGATGACTTCTGAAATGCCATGTGAAAACTCAGCAAGTAGCAGGAGCCTGCGCAGTTGAGTGAGACTTAATGCTAAAATTTGATGAGCATGACACTAAGTTTCTGGAAGAGATGGACTTCCCCCCTCTTCCTTTCTCCTTGGAAAATCTAAATTGAGCACTACTCAGCACCATGAGTAAGGAGTTACGTATTTGTTCACATACTGCTTTGCTTTTTAAAAGCCCAGTAGGTTAGTACAGCATTATCACCAACCACTTTTTTTTTCACCCCCCCCCACTGATTTCTCAGGTGTAGTTAGTAATTGAAAATAACTGTCAGAACTTTGTTTCATATCTTCATCTACCAGATGTCTAGCATGCAACTGCATGGCCTTACCTTATATTGAGATGTCAGCCAAGATTCCTATTTGAATAAGGAATAGGTATTAAAGTACTTGAGATGACACACAGATTCATGAAAATGTTACATGAGACTAAAGCTAAGAATAGGAAATTAGTTCTAAATGAAGGCAACTCCTGGTCATGCTGCCACAGTAAAACTGAGCTAAATCCTAAAATGCAATCAGTAAGTGAACTAGTAAGACAAAGGCCTGGACAAACAGCTAATAATTGCAGGAAAACCTATACTAAAAAATTCATTCATCAGAAATTCACTTTAAAGAGAAGGCCCACACAGAACAAGAGACTAGCTGGCATCTTGGTAACAGTGAGCAGCAAGAGAAAATATCCACATAACTAAATGTTGCTTGAGTGCACAGACGAAGAGTGGTGAGGCTACCTTCTAAGCTCCAGAAACTCAGAGCAATCTTTGATCAATGGTTTGTAGAATGATAGGGAGACCCAAAAAGCTTCCAGCATTGGTCAGGAGTGTTAAGAACTGAAAGAGGTGAGCTATTAACTACAAGCAAGGAAAGCCATAAAAGAAAAGTGAACAAAGCCTCTCACTGAAGTAGCCCATCTCCATTAAGTTAAAAGCAGCAGCACAGCCCAAGATTTTCCAATTACAAAACTACTCCCATTACAGGTTATTACTGTAACAGGAACAAGTGTGAAGACCCTTGAGAAAAAAATGCATCTAAAAACAGCTGTGGTGCTTTCAGACTTAACTCTGAACTCTAGGGTAAAAAAGGTGACATGCAATTCTAAGCTGTATTCAGGTTTGCTTGGTTCTTTCTTGGTTGGAGATCAGATGTATAGCAGTTTCAATGGACGCACACGCCCAAGATCCAGCCTAAGTTCTCAAGAAGCAGTATTACAAAAGGCTGAAGAAAATCAACAAAATACTGTGGTGCATCTCAGAAATGCAGTATTGCTGCTATACTTGAGCGAGGCGGGAGGACGCCCCGCACTGAAGCCCTCAGCTCACACATATGTGAGGGTACAGAGAGACACCAGTTTTGGTGCTGGCTGTAACGTGCTGCTCCAAACCAGCCTGCCCAGAGCCTGCTGCCAACACACAGCCCATGCCACCTGCATGGAGACACTACTCCGGGAGCTGTAACGAGACCCACTCCAAGAATCTGGAGCACTAAAATGCAGTCAGAGCAGGCATTAACCACGTACATCCGCTTCATTTGTTAGGGAGAATCTCCTTCAAAAGGTATTTTCATCAGATACCCCTAAACTCCCCTAATTAAAGTGGTCTGGATCCTACTTGTGGCCTCAGGAACAGCTTCCAGCTCTGCATACAGAGAAGTATTTTTGGCTGGTCAGGGAACATTCACACACCACTCTAAACTACCATGCACACAATTCCAAATGCTTTTGGAAAGCTCTGGGTTACACAGTGTATTCTACTACTGGCTTTTTAGGCAACTCTACCATTTTTAATACAAAATTGAACAATATTCAGAACATGAGCTACGCCAGAAAAAAAATCTGAGTAGCCCAGCAACCTATTGGAAAAGTTTGCTTATTATTTACGTTTACCTTATTACAAGTTAATGAAATAATTAAAGTTGTAAAGGTAAACAGGGGCCAAGATGAACACATATTTAATTCACCTAGAAAGTACAGTTACTTTTTTTCACTGCACTACATGATACTGTGATCATTTATTCTAGTCCAGCCTTGTTACTTCCCTCAATATGTACCAAGAGGAAGGAACAAACACTTCAATTCCAGATCAGTAAGCCTAAACCATGAGCTGCTACAAACTGAGCATGTTCTTTGGACCCCTTCTTTGCCTTTTGTGTTCTATAAACATAGACACTACCAATAATAGCCTGTGTTACTGAACAAGAGAAATCTTTGATCTTAGTTTTTAACCAAGGCTGTGATTACCAGGCACAGAAAAGTTAACAGAATACTAATTATTCTTTGCTTCTTCAGTGCTGTTTTTAAAATAGCAAGTTAAGTAAATTTGAGGCAGATCCTGATATTTCAATCTCACTAATGCCTTACATTACTTCAATCTTTACATGACTATTATCTTCTGTAATATCTTGGAATAATGAGTCATTTATACTTGCAAATGTTACTCAACAAAGCAAACATTTCCAAGAACTCTTTTAAGAATTCCCTAGGGCAAATAAGGCACTGCAATTGGGGAAATAAAACCAAAGTAATCAAGAACTTCTGCTTGAAGACACTCCCTCTGCAACCCAGCTGGACAGAAGCAGTGCTAGAAAGTACTGAGAACAACAGGTAACACTGGGAAGCACTCGCTGCAGGGCTTGGACTCTTAGCTGAGCTCCCACCAATGGGAATTTCTGACTTCCATTTGCAGGGGGATCCACAGCAAAAGCTGAAAATTGTGGTCCAGACTCTGTTCAATCATACCTCCACAGGAAAGGAAACACACCAGCAGTCTGGGGTGAATGCATTCACAGTTTTAGTTTTTAAGAAGTATCTGGGCTTTTGTTTAATTATGTGAACATCCCTCTAAGGCTGGTAGAATAGTAAGCAAGACTTCTACTGGGACCAGAAGAGGGATCTCAGCATTTCTCGCTTATACTCCTTTGAAATACTGCAGAGTTCATTTAAGGATTTGCTTTGTCCTTTAAACAATATGCACCAAGTGAAAGAAAAACAAAAACTGAGTCAGGAAGAAGGGATAGGGAGTTAAAAATAAGGCCACAACTACAGAATACACCAGTGTTTTAAACTTCCCTGCCCTAATTCCCTATAGAAGGCTTAGTTCTGTTCCAGCAATACATTCGGAGCTGGTATCAAATCTGGTAACAAACCCTGCCTTTCCGCCAAACCTACTGTGCTGTAACATGACCTCTGGCACTCCACACAACTTATTCATTGCCTTTCTTACAGCTGTGGTTTCCTTAATGCAGAATGTGTCAGCCTACAACAAAAGCTGCCTCATTGCACAGCAAACAGTGTTTACTACATAAAGGACAGGTTTTTGAGTGCCAGCAGGAAAACGCTTCGCAAGTTCCTATATTTGGGAGGTTTTTGTTAGCTTAATGCCCCACCTGCTGGCTGAGGACTAGATTACCTTGTGACTGGTACCAGGTCAGGGCAGCCTGTCACCCTGCCACCAGCTCTGCTGTCATGGAAACTGCTACAATTCTGGGCAGAGGGATTCAGAGCTGGGACCAGCACAGCATGAACATCAATAAGGCAGAAAAAGCTGACACTGCTATAAAGCTTATAATGCTTTTAAGTATGGCAGCATATTAGACATGCTATAATCAGTAAATTAATCACATCTTTCATCTGTGATGATTCCCACACGTCAGCTCAGATACCTTAAATATAAGTAGTCTTCTCAAAGAACGAGTCTCTGTCTCTCAGATAAGATACAGAAAATACATAGTCAAGGCTCACAATGTCAAAAATATCAAGTCTCATTCATTCTTCTGGGGATGGTCTTTGCAGTGTGGCTTACTCTGGGGAATGAGTCAGGTTTCCTGCAGCTCCTAAGAGAATCTTGCTTGGCCAAAGGAGCTCTGCTGCTCTTGGGGTGCCCTGAGTTTAGCACCCACCCAACACAGGCTCTAGCAAGCACACAGAGCTTGGAGGCAATGCCTGCTTCTACACCCAGCCCCCAAAGGGTCCCACGCAGGTGAGGTCAGCAGACACCTTCCTAGCTCAAACAAGGCTAAGGAACAGCTACAGGAACAGGAAATAAGCTTCTAGAAGCAAAGAGGGTGGATTTAAATGTGAACCTCGTGTTCTCCCCTGCACACATGGAGCTATGCTACGGTGCCCTTCTAGCATCAGCTGCTGTTCAGAATCACTGGCTTCTCAGCTCAAGCCTCCTGAGCTCCTCACACAGATGTGTAGAATCACCTACCTGAAAGGCATCCAAACAAAAGTTGAGCCAATACAGGACAGTTCTGTAGAGAAATATCTGTTCAAAACACACACACATTGTTTTCTTTCACTATGAAATGTTTAATACTGCCTCAGGGTTAGAAAGTTGCTTTGAGTGTAAGTTGCCAAACAGAGCAATTTCCTTCCCCTCCTGCAGCCAGTGTTCAAGTGCTCTGCACCCTTTGAATCCCAAGGAAGGAGGGCAAAACAAAGCTCAGGCTCCATCATTCACTAGCTGGTAAAACTACACCGAGAGGTCATTTATGAAACTGACACTTTCAACCCGCTTTAGGATCTATTTATAAAACTTGGTAACAACACTATGTAACATTTTTCCTTAAAAGAAATTGAGAAAAATCAATTTTCTTACAGAGATAAGCACTACTACTGTGGTATTACAAGTCAGTTTGGGATTTCGTCCAAAGTAATTAACAATCTTCATTTAAGAGCAGGGAGAGCAAGTGAAACCTTGCTCACAAGATAAGTTTTGTCTCTAAGTTGTACAGACATACCTTGGCCAATGATATTTTCACAGAAATTGCAAATTTAAGTTCATCTCAATATATTTCAAGTGCACTCTCAATTTAGTATCTTTGGGCAACTGCAGTACAATCTTTACATGGCACTGAACACGAGAGCCCTCTACTATGAAAACACCACATGGGGGCAGCCTGGTGAAACCTGCCTGCAACACACTGGGTTGCTACTCGGCACAGCCAAGGACCCTTCCTTTACTAGTAACGCAAGGCACATGAGCTGGGAGTCCCTTGAAAGTATTTACTCCAAGAACACCTCTGGGGTGGATGAATTTTCATCACAGCAGGACTTTTGTAATCACAAGGAAATTCAATGTTGATGACAACAGTATTTAATAAATCCTACATTCTCTAAGAACTATAGCACTTGTGCAGCTTCACTGACTTCAAGAGCATTTCAGCAGAACTACCTTCTATCCCCTGTCTAGGCCTGTAAGCAACATACTACCCCATAAGCAGCATCTCAATCGCAACCCAGGTGCGTAACCACTGCTGGCTTCAGTAAAATGCTGCTTTGGGCTCTTTTTTTTGAGACAAATCAGTGATGGTGATTTATAGGAGTGCTACAGAACTATGATCTCTCCTGGACTTCAACAGAGTTATCACAGAGAAGACAAATATAATCACCACACACACACCATGCAAAACAGAAGCACAGTAAAACACAGCACACACCTTTATTGGACTATTAACCACAGGTTGAGAGTTTAACTTTTTCATTTTTCAATGTTAGCAATAAAACATTATGGATAAAGGTTGTTAAATATTCAGTATCACTAACATCATAACCTACAGTTATGTACTTTTATAGGTAAAGCCTGTCCTCAATAAATCTTGAGATTCTAGGCAAGAGTGAAGGATGAATAATCCTTCCTCACTGGTCACATGTCACCAAGTATGTCTACATTCACACTACAGAAAAAAAGCAACTTGAATTTATTCACAACAACAAAATTGACAGAACAGTCACTGGGACAACACCACCTGCACTACTGTATTAGCTGGTGTCTTTCTAGAGCCTTCTCTGTTTCAATTAAGTGCCTTTTTATTATTAAAAATACTAGAAAAGTTCACCCCAAAAAGAATAGGAATGAAGCAAAAGGCAAACACACCTGGAAGTGAAACGATTTTCCAACCTATATGCATCCTACTTTTTTTTTAAAAAAAAAACCCCATTTTTTTCCAGTGAAGTGCATGTTTCATCTGTCTCAGTTTAGCACACAAGTTGAAAAACATTTCCCTTCTGACAGTAAGCTGCCAGATACAGTCTGTACCAGACTATCATTTAATGGTGATCCAGGGATAGCATCTGGCTGGCTGGCTCCTTCCAGAGTGATTCTGTCAGGTGGCAGGGATTGTGAAACAGCAAGAAGGTCCACAGCACCAAGCAGCTCACTAGGCAGGGCTCTTCACTTTAAGAATCACATAGCTTTAGGACTACTTAAAGCAGCAAAATGTCTGCATTTATACAGTATCTTGTCTAAAGATTTTTTTTTTTTTTAAACAGAGACTTTCTCTTCTCTGCTTAGAGAAGAAAAACATCAGTCACCAGGGCAGATCCACAGGAACCTCACTACTGCTTACTAGTAACAATTAGTAACTAGTGGCAATTAACACAGTCCACTTCCATCTGGTCATTTCAACTGATACAAATCTGCAAATTACACTAATTGCAGATCTATTTTAGTAATGCCTCAGCTACAACCACACTGTTGTACATACTGTTCAACAGATGTGTTAACTTTCCAAATGCAGCACAAAACAGATTTACCTACTGCTTTTGTGTTATGCTTATAGGGTACTTCAGAAGACCATTAAAAGTGCTTCTTAGTTATAACTTGTTTCTTTTATTGGCATATGCCACAAAATGTACAATCCCCAGATGAGCATAAAAAAATTAAGGAGTTTCCTGAGGCTGAGAAATGGCCAACAAAACCAGCACATCATCATCCAACGGAAGGGAAAATGACTGGTACTCATCAGGCCTGGGCTATGCATTTCACTGACGAGCCTTCTCAGCATGCTCACAAGAACAGTTCCTAGCCAGCACAGCCATTTCAAACATACTGAACAATCAGCTCACTCACCAGATGGTCTGATTGGTAAAACTTGGTCAAATAAACGTAAAATACACACTCTATGCACACATTTTCCGTTTATCTCCTCTTTCGGTGTTGAAATTCTTCAACAAGAAATACAGGCACTTCATGCTTTCTTACAGCTACAGCATAAAGTCTCAAATACATCCCAGGGCAATCAAATCCACTAGAACATAAAGCCGGAAGGACATCTGCATTTGCAAAGAAACAGTTACCTTCATCAATAAACTGACACCACAGCTAGAACAAACAGAATAGGCTGCACAGGCACTTAAAGATGCAAAGGAAAGAGTCCTGATGGTCAGAAAGAAAAGCCCAGACCTTAATACTGGTTTTAACAGTATGAGATAGTAAAGAACTAAAGATGATGGTAACATAGTAGTTAACTGTATCAAACTAGTAGTATTACTTAGACAGTATAAAGAAAAGCATGGTGGTTTGATATTATGGCAGCATACTTGGTGACAAATCATCTTTAGTGACATGGAGCTGTGTCTGTGCAGAGGAAAGGCTAACAGCTTCAGGTTTTTTTCAGGTCGATACATGCTAATCGGAAGAGGAGTACAATTCCCTATCCCAAATTCTTCCTCTTTCATTAAAATTAACCCCCTGAAGAGTTATAATCCTCCGAATATCCATATTCACTGCAACTTGGTTTCCTTTCCACATTACATTTCACTGACCTCCAATTCTATTGAGTCAGTCTTTCTACAGCCATCACTACTTCCAAATCTCCTGTTAAATTTGAAGCAGAACATTTCACTGTACTCAGATTCATGCATGCAGCCCTTTGGGGAGAAGATGAGGTGAAACAGAGAAAGAAAAGAGGAGAACACCCAACACACACAAAAAGCAAATACAATTCAATTTTACTCTTTCAAAAAGAGGCATCTAAGACCTATTATCAAGCTAAATGCAGTACTACAAACTTGTGTAACTGACATCATATAGCCTAATAAGTCTTCAGAAGCATCAATACATCTCTATTATACTGCATGTCTTTCAAAGTATCTTAAAATAATTTCTACATTAAGAGGTCACTAGAAGGTTAGGATGCCAAGTCAAAATAAAAATTTATTTTTTAATTGTTTCAAAATACAAGACTAAAATCTACATCATTATTAAAATATGCTTACAAATATTCTTTGATTAACAGTTTGCATCACATAACAAAACTAGACATTTTTAAATGCAGTATTTTCTCACAATTTTAAGATACAGGCATTGCTAAAATTTTTCCAGTAAAAAAAGCATACTCCATTGAGTAGCTGATATAGCTAATTATGTTCTTACATTTTCTCTTAAGTCATGAAGAGGAATTTTAGGATTCTCTTAATTACTCTCCCAAAACTAATAGTGATGCTCAGGACTCTGGGTATATGAATTGCCATTAATGAACATAACTACATTGATTAGGTAGTCTAAGAGAACCAGGACTTAAAGGGCTGCAATTGAGTTACAACTTGATGTTTTCTGTTCCACTGATTAAGAGCACAGTTTTAAAATTCTACCTCTTGGGCAAGTAACTGCATCAGCTTTTAGGCTACAAGAGGTAAAGTGGTCAAAGTTAGTAACTTGTTAGATATTCAAATTGTGGTTTAAGAGAAACTAAGTGTAACATGCAACAAACTGTACCTTAAAGCTCAGAAAAAAATGCACATAAATTAAGTTAACCAAGAGTGCTTTGCCCATATGAACTTGTACATTTAAACATTCTAGTATCAAGGCAGGGGAAGCATGCAAACTAGTAATAGAACATGCAAACTTACAAACTCTTACAACTTCAAACTGCTCAAAAAAATAAACATCTCTGAACAGGTAAAATATCAACACTAACTTCAACTTGAAGCAACTTTCTGAAGAAGGTTACATGACAATACAAATCTTACTAAGCTGAACAAACTACAGTAACATGAAGATAATGAATTTAGGTACTTCAAAGTTTCAGTTGCTGATCAAACACTTTTGAGCACTGCTCGGCTTCTTCTGAAGTGATGAACCTTTCTCTCCTGGAATAGCATAGGAGAAAGACAGGGAGGAAAAAGTGTTACTAGATCGTATTACTTTGAATGCAGCAACTCGAGTTTCATTAACACTGCATCCTGAGGCATTTGGAACCCTATTCATTGCCCTCCAAAAAAGGTTAATATAACTTCTGTAACTCCTGCTTCAGAATACAGATGCCTCTATATGTCTGTTAAAAATCATGAAGCAAAATAAACTTAAATATTAAAATCCTAACAGAAAACAGAAAGGAAAAGCCATTCAAAATCCAGGAACTGCTATTCTAGTACAACAGGGGCAGCAAAAGTTTCCCATTGATACACAATGTCCAGTTACTGACCTAGACTATTTTTTACCAGTTGAAGTGCAGCCAATTTACACATAACTGGTGAAACAGCTGTCGACATTTAAATTCAACATTCTCTAGAGCAGGGCTAGGGAATAACCTGCTGCCCTTTCAGCAGTTTGTTTTTACGGAATAATTTGCCTTCCTATACTCTAAATATCTATGAGCAGGTTGCTACAATTTTCATGCAGTCCGATATTAAAACAGTTAAAACTCATGCCCTGTGTTCAGTACTTCTTTCCAGCATTAAGCATCTAGGAGCTAACTACTGACATCAGTATCTCCCAAAGGAGGCTTAAAACATCATGAAGAGGGGAAAAAAAACCATACAACATAAACCCACCACATCTCAAATGGAGCCACAGAACAGCACTGTTATCTTTATAGTATCATGCAACTGAGTACTTGAGACCAGCTCTGCTCTAAGAATTTTATCTCACTTCTACCACATACCTTAAAGTAGTCTTCCTGAGACACAAAAGTGTTCCTCAGCCGGTTCTCAGGATTGAACAGACAGGATACTACTGTCTGTATGCTCCTGTCCACAGATTTCTGAAATATAGTTACATGCACATCTACAACACTACTGATATTAGTCTAATACTAGCAATGCATCTGCGTCACAAGCTTTGCTCAATATTGCTCTCAACAGTACTCTGTTTCTCAAGTGTTTTTTTTTTTAAAAAGTCTTCAAACATTCAAAATTCATGTTCTCATCCTCAGAGGTTACTGGTTTGTTCAGTAGCACACTAGTTCATTTTTATGCCAGACTACTCGAAATTCCTTTAAGTCAAAGATTATCATTGAACAACACCGGAGTGAAGAAACAGGATTGAACAGTGTTCACGTATTTCAAGACCGAATAAATATGCATAACATGAGATGCTGTCTGAAATTTTTCTGTATCTGCAGTTCCCCCTGTCGTTCTCACAGGATTAAACAAAGCCCTGCCAGTCAAAAACACTGCTGTCCTTCATTAAGTAGGCCACCAAATTACACACTGCACAGCCCCACTGTTGAAGACAAGTGCTAACTGCTTCAACAGAAGGATTTTGACACCGTAAATATACCAGAAACACGGTGGACTAAGCAACAGCAGTTCTACCCTTCATTTCTAGGATTCCAGTATATCTGTCACAGGCCCAGGCAAGCAACCTAACACTTGTAAGCTGAGTTTGAGAATAGGATTTATGAAGACAAGAAAAGTTTTAAAAAAAGCACTTACCTTTTGTGGACTGTTACTAGACGACTGTGGGGGCTCTGGAACAGCACATTCTGTCTGGATAAACTCAGGATCTTCACTATAGTGGTAGCTTACTGAAGTATAAACCTGCAGTTTTGAAATAGCGTAGTTAACTAGTGAAAGCTAAAGATGATTTTTCTCTGCATGTTCCCCTGCAATCTACCCTGGGAAAAAGTTTATAGTTGTATAGTCACTGGTCTTCACCTACCCATAAGCCATGCCAGCTTTGCCTTTATACTTCAGGGAAGATTTTCCAAGTTGGAGAAATACTCTTTCCTATCCTTTTTGTTTAAACCTGTATCCTTCCAGAAGGTGAATACTCTTAACAGATGCCTTCTCTTCCCAACATAAAAGTACTGATATATCAAGTAATGCAGGTATTCAGTGAAACATCTAGAACCACCAGGAAGTACGTTCAGTCAAGAGAGAAATCCCTGAGATGAGAGACAAAAGGAAGGAGTGGAGGAGCAAGCAACCTGCCTACTACTTCTGTCCTTCTGAGAAATGGCTTCTATTCTTTAAGCCACTTGCTTGTACAAAGCCTTCTTCATACTACTGCAGCTGCAAGTTTAAACTTCAAGCTTTAAGCAAATCTAGAAAAGCACAAAGTCTTGCATTTTCTTTAAAATCATCTTTCTTCCATTACAGTTTTGTCAGATTGTTTAACCTCTAGCAGCTTTTTTAAAACAATGCAATGTTGCCACTGGCAGCCTGGTGCAAGGATCTGCTTTAACAGCCAAAAGGTTGGCAAAGCAGTTGCTATTTATGGGAACATCCTTCCAGATGTTTCCTGATAGGATCTGTGGCTTTTACAGCCCATTTTACCAGAATCTTAATGGCATGCTCATTTTTGTGGTGTGAAAATTCTTTTCTGAAAGCAGCAAAGTACACTCAGACTGAACAGCAGTTTTCAGTTGCTCAGAACACCACTCCCGAGGATGCTACTTGCGACAACCACATCCGACACTATGTGACACTTCACAAAGGCCAGCAATCAACAGTAAAATTTTAAACTGATAGTGTTGGGACATACAGAGGCTATGATGCGAGTTGCCAGACACTTCCTTTCTAAGCACTCTCCCTATATTGACAATACCAAAAAGTACCGCACACACACAACTAGGGCATTCCACGAACAAACTCTGATCAACAGGCCCACAAGCACCAAACAGAACATTTATCTCCATGCACGGCTGTTCCCTTTGGAGTACATAAGGAATGATACTTGAAGCTCCTTCAGAGTTCTAGAAACACTGCTTGCTCCTATAAACATGTTTTTTAAAGTCTAATAAAAGCCATTGCAAGTTCTGTAAAACACTTCTGGCTTGCTACCATTTAATTGGCAAGGAACACAGTGTGGCTGTTTGATGTTCATGGATGTTATGAATGAAATATTTCTCTGATCAGAGCAGAACTGTCACATCTGATCACAGACAGTAATAAATTTATGCATGATATTCCGTTTTCTCCCATTTTTCTACTTACCTTCTGTATATTCTACAGATGCCTCGTGAGGATTAGCTTGAAAAAAGTACTATTCAAAAGAATACCAAGTATTGCAGTTCCTAGATATTTAATAGAAATTGCACTGAGTAAATAATACTGTGCCCAAAGAATACATTAAAAAGTTCCTAAGTGAATACCAGCTCTGGTCCATGTTAAAGTAGTACAGATTCTCACTTGTGGATTTCATTTGTGCAGTCAAAAAAGCATTGGATTTCTTCAGAAGTCATCAGCAAACATTCTACAAACTGTAGTATCCTAACTGTTTAAAAAGCTGTTGAACCAGTAATCATCACTATTTGCAGAGCTAAGTATTTTGGTGGTCTTTTTTATTTATGATTTTTCCAAAAAAAGAATGGATATACAGTAAGATTATGCAGATTTTAATATTAAATTTAAAGGATGTGTCCAGCCACCAGTTATTTTTCCTTCAGTTTTCCACAAAGAACCAAATATGTTCTACACTGAATTCTCATAATTCAGTGTTCAGAAAGCGTAAGGGAACACCACCAAGCAGGCAGTTTTGCTTGCCAGGCAGCTCCTAAAAAAAACCCCACCTTGTAAATAGAATATCCTAAACAGCTGGCTACTTTGTCAGCCACCACAGATCTGTATGGACCAGACTTTCATAAACATCTGGTCAGAACAGTCAAGAGGGATTATCAAGCTGGCAGAATGTTGTGCTTGCTAAAAAACTGATGCTTTTTAAGTAAAAAAAAAAAAAAAAATCTGTGAGCTTACCGGAGGCATGACATAATTCCTTTGCTCCCCAGCAAGCCACTGCGGTTGAACCTTAAAAAAGAATTAAGCAAGAACCAGTTTTTATTCACATTATTTTCTACACAAACCAATATTTTGTAAGAGCAATATCTGCATACATTGTTTTGCAATTCTGTTCATCAGTGCTTTACCTGAACATTTTCCTTACTGTCTTTCCTCTACCAAGACAGCTTTTACATGCTTAAATCATATCTAGCACAAGGTTTATCTCCATTTCCAGTATCCTACTCTCCTTCTCATTCCAAGTTACAAAATTCCTTCTCCAAATATTAGGAAATAAATGTATTCTCAATAACACACTGACAAAACTGGAAATATCTAGACTGGAGATGCAAGTTTCCTTTAAAGGAAAATGCAGATGTGTGCAAGCACACACATCACATCTACACACACATCTCCCAAGTTTGAAAGTCACTCCACAATTAAGTGTCTTTTCATATATTATTGAGTTCAAGAGCACATCCTGTCATGTTCTGATAAAAATGCATCAGCTGTTCCATTTAGGTGACTAGCATCAACTACTCAAAACAGAGGTAAAACTTTCTATGAAAACAGTGTTACTGATCCACATATTTCGTATTTTTGCTAACCTGGAAGATGTTTTACTGTTACAAAAGTCTAAAAAAAAGTCAGGCAGCAGCTTACTACATTATATTAGAAGATAATATTTTGTTTTTACTTTTAACTTCTTTCAAGCTGGATCTGTATGGAAGCAATTCAGTTAAAACAGAAAAATCAGATTCTATTTAACACTGTTCATCCCATCTGAGTTTGTTTCATACAAAATGATAGCCAAAAACATGCCACACAAGAACTATTCATTTCTTTAATCCTCAAATGGTTAGAAATAAGATGCTAAATCCATTCATAATCCCTGTTTTGCACTTAACCCTAATTTTTGATCCTTAGCCAGCACCTAATTGTCTCCAAAGATCAGAGCAAATTTAAGTTTTCAGCAACTTTATGGCAGTTTTAGAGTCACTTAAACATAATCTAGTTAAGTACAAAATTATTTATAGAGTATTTTAGATTTATCCAAACAATTAGTTTATTGTTCACTTTATCCTTTATTTTACATTAACTGAAACCCTAACGTTTTGAGATATCAAACCATCATTTGAACACCATAGTGAGATGCATTTCAGAGGCCCTGATGCACATCCTGGCATAAAATTAAGATAAGCAACAGGGTCCCAGTCCCAGATATACACCACTTCTTCACAGACTCATTTCCCTTGCAAATTTCAGTAGGTGTACAGGCAGTGAGAGCATCAAGCGGTGCCTCAGTACATTAAACTGCAGATAATCAAGGAACAAGGATTCAGGAAATGAACCTGTGGTGCCTGGATACAACACATGTTAAATAAAGTAACCTCCTGAAACAAGTGATCTGCTGATAATTCATTTAGCATTATTAAACCCTTAGCATTTAAAGGCAAAACCAATTCTAAATCCTTAAAACAACACGGAATAGCTAGCTAAGCTATTCCTTTTTGCTGGTGTTCGATAGCACTAGTTCTACAGCATTCATCTGATGAAACGAAACAGATCTAACAAGTGTTTCAATGCCCTAAAAATCCTTTTTGTTAAGGATTCTGCAGTGCTCAGTCACCAAATAGCCCCGTTTTTTTTCTTCCTCTTAAGCTAAGCAATTATGTACCTGATAGTTGTAAGCTGGCTGATATCCAACAGGAACTTGTTGCTGTATCAGCAGAGCTGGTGAACTGTACGGATATGTCTGTAAAATAAAGCATTTCTTCAACGAGAGTTTGAGACAAGATAAAAAACACATTGCTTGGCAGAGACATTTAAAAAGCAAGGAGAGTTAAAATGCAGTCCTTGGAATTCCAGTTCAGAAGACTTTACTACCAAAACCTTACAATCCTTTTTGATTTCTGACAAGGCTTTCAACACTTCATACTGGAAAAAGAAATCTGCAAGAAGTGGGATTCTGACGTGTTACCCATGTAAAAATCCTATCTATGCAGCTGATCTTTTAAGTCACTTCAGAAATATAATTTTTCCAATAATCTTTATAAAATACTTCTGAACCAAGAAAGCTACTACAAAACATATTATAGCCTGAAGATCAGCTCTACTGAGCCAAAGATTATCAGAGTTTAGATTTTCCTAGTATTTATTTCAGATATTTAGACAAAACATTAACCTAGAACCCTGTCAGGTACTTCAAGAAATAAAAGAACACAAGTGCTTAAGAGAATTACTTCCTCCCAAACAATTTACCCTCTCTCCCCAGCTTAAGAGTATCACCAGAAGTGCTGATCAAGCTCTCTGCTTTAAGAAACAGAATTTCCCTGAAGCACTGAAGTTTACTCACCTACAACTTCTACAGAGAATACATTAAACAAACAAAAAATAATAATAAAAACCCACCACACTAAAGAACCCCCTATATATATCTATCTATCTATCTCTACAGAATACAGAAAGCGCAAGTAGTCCTGGAGTATTCTGCCTATATCCAGTTAAGTATCAACAAAGTGACATCCTGTAGACATATGTCCTGTGTTGGTCATAGCCTTAACATGTCACAATACAGCATTTCCACAAAGATGTGGCAAGAATCCAGAAACAAATCCTTTTCTACCTAACAAAGAAAAAAAAGGCCACAGCCAGTTTCTGGTTTCACAATTGCTGGAAACACAAGCTACATTTTAAAGCTTACTGGTATTTAAGGCAAGGTAGCATTGCAGTACTTACGTGGAGGCATGTGATGTGTGAAGAGCATTTATAAAGCTCAATCTCACTATCTAAGAGCTGTTATACGATTAAATCTTAGCTTCGTCTTCCAGTTTTCTCAATCTCAAAATGAATGAGAAGTGTAAGATTTTACTGTGTTTTCTCTTTATAAGAAGAACACATCAATGAGTAAATTTGCTTTTCAAAGTTGTTGCCTTTCTGCTAAAGCATTTCAAGTGGTATGAAGACAATCTCTACTGGAGAGAGTATTAGGAGAGTGAGCAGGTAGGATAAAAGGAGAATCCCAAAATATACTCTACAAGCTGTATGTGCTCGCATTTCTGATTCATACATCAGTGGCATGAACAGTCTTACCTGAACATACTGAGTTACTGGACTCATCACAGCTGGAGGCTGCATATATGGTTCTGTGTTTTGATTATTCCACACACTATGAAACTGTGGTGCAGGTGGATTAAAAACCAAAGGTCTGGGGTGCATATAAGAACCTTGATTAAAGCAAAGAAAAAAGTATTAAAGAGTTTGGTTTTTTTTAAATTGAATGTTTTATCAGGAAATTAAATAAACAGAAACTTTAAAATATTTTACATTACGGTTTTGACCCAATTTATCAATTATACTCTATTTGCAGACAAACAAGAACCTTGCTAAGAACCAAGCTGCCAATCTGGTTTTTTTTTTTTTTTAAACAACAAATTGTGCAACACCATAGAAGCAGCAAAGTCATAAAACTCAGAACTGCACATCCTACATCAAATAAAGTGACTTGCAAGGATACTGATGTTAATCTATAGGAAGTAATGTATCAGTAGATGAAATTTGCTAGTACTTACATAAGTTTTGCTGTTTTCTAATTGCTGGTCCCAGTTTCAGCTTTTTGCCATGGAAGTTGATTTGCGACTGAAAGACAAGTTATTCTGTAAGCTGTGGAATCAGCAAGGTGGATGGTTTGTTCACTTCATTTTGAGATCTGTACTATACTTCCAGCTCCCAACTAATTCCAACTGGGCTCTGGTTTTCTCTCACTTCCTGCAGTGCTTTCGGCACATTCATTTGCCTACTCACTGAGCTGGGACCTACCAAGCTATTACACTTCTATATATATACCCTTCCCCTCAACGGTAACATGTACTGAAGCTAGTCTGGGGTTACACACTAGTGACACTGCCTTACAATAAAGTGCCTTATCTTTACAGTTTTAAGCACACAGGTTATCATCATCCTTGCCTCATAAGAATTACCGAGGCCATGTGTAGAGCGACTGTGAAGTCTAGTGTCCCTCAAAACCTAATTTACAAGGCCACTCACCTTTCTTTCCAACATATTTCCTAAACAAGAAAGAGCAAAACTGAAACATGAAGACCATGCAACCCTAATACCAGGTAGGTTCTGGAAGCATTTGGAGGGTGCTGAAAGTTATTATACAAGAAAGGCAGTATTCAGACTTTTAAGATCAATGACTGAGCAGTGTTTTCAGTGTAACATCTGGGGACATCACAGAAAAATAATTTCAGGCAACTGCCCTGCAGAAATTCAATTCTGCATTTTTCAGTCAGATTGCCTATGCAGTCTGAAACCCAGAGGAGCATTTGCTGATGCAGGCACACTGAAGCACCACCAGTACATCTTTACAGTTCGATTTGGACTGACTTTAGAAGATGGCCTATGTGATTTGACCAGTTTTACTGGCAATTGTGAAACAAGCCATGAGAGCTACTCACTGATATAAAGACACTGTCCTATTTGACGATCATTTCCTACTGGGAATTCTTTAATGAAATAGCATGAAGTAAAAAATATCTTGGATCAGCAAAAATTACCGAGAACAATTTGACAAAACTTTTACTGATCCTGTAGTCCTGCTTTGGCTAGAACCATCCAACCACCCTCTTCAACTGCACAACAAAAGCTGCTGCAAGGCAGGCCTCCCCTCCAAGTTGAAAGTGGCTTTTTATTCTGTACTGCAAGCAGGTTGTCTCTGGAATTCAGATCAGTGTGATATTACAGATGGAATCAAATTTGGATCACAGTAAGTGATCCAAATGTGTTATCAAAAAACAAGGTTTAAGTCTTTAAAAAGAAATCTAGAATCTGTTACTAGACTCTTTGTCCAAATGGGTTCCCTTCTAGCTTTATAAAAACATTCACCATGAGCAAACACCTGAATTTATCAGAGAATACTCAATTCATGCCTAGTACTTTTATCTAGTATTTTCTTTCAGCTCTGCTTTCCTGCTTTTAACAGCTTCAGAAGCAAAGACTTCGAGAAGAACAGGATTTTTCTGAGGCATGGACTCCTGAGGCAAATATTTCAAATCGTATTTTTACAGCTATAGGGCTCATGCTTGGGAGAAAAGATAAAGCTTTCTCAGTGCTTTGTGACCTGTTAATATCTACTAGAATCAAAGAACATCAAAATTCTAGCTTGCAAATGTTTGTATTTAAAATGGTATTTCTCTGATACTGAACTCAAAGAGCAAAACTGCTGGACAGTTCTACTCGTTCATACCCTGTATGAGCTACAAGCAAACCATACCATATTGCATCTCATAGGCAAGGAGGTTCAGAATCTGCCTGCGCACAAAATACTTCCACGTTCTGGAAAGGGCTGAAACAAGAAACTAATGCTCTTTTCTGTGTTACTCTTGTGCTTAAAAATAATGACGACATATCTATGCACCTGTCAAAAACAAAAGCTCTGTGATGCTCATGCAATACAGAAAGGAGTGAAGGATGGCTAGCTTGACTAAAAGCTTTGAGGCTTTCAAGGTCAAAGCAATGAGAATGATCCAAGAGCATGACATGAAACTTTCAAGGATGCCAGGGTTAGAAAGATAATCATACTGCTTCTGGCTGAAGTAAATACAAACATTCTGTCACACCACTAGCAGAAATTTTAAAAAACTTAGTTCTTGGTCAGTCTTGGTCTTTCCATATTTGACTATATAGCATGCTGTTCAGTTTCTTCTGAAAATACCTCCAGCCTGAAGTACTTCAGCTAAAAGAAAGATAGCTTACTTCAACTATCTTTTGAACATCCACATTGTCCAGGAAGGATACAAAGCCATACCTGAAAAGGAGAAAAAATACTCTGTAACCAGATTTTGATTTGCTTGTTTAGCTTCTAAGCAAGAGTATTACTGTATGCCTGAAGTCCTAAGTCAGGCATTAATTTATAATTCTAAAGAAAGACCAACATGAACAGTATTTGAGACTAACTAGCAGCATATGCTCTCGGGTCAGACAAAAAGAAATCATACACCCAATTCTATAATAAATTGAAACAGATTTAAGACTTTTCTTCCATGTCAGCTACTCAAATGAACACCATTTCAAAGCATTACAGGTGCAGTAGCTTATGAAGAAATAAAATAGATCTTTGGGTCATGTAATACAGTATATGTATATGAAGACTTGGAACAGCTGTTCACAGAACCACAGAAAAATATGAGCCAGAAGTAACCTCCAGAGGTGAAGCCTCCTTCTCAAAGCAGCGCTGATTTCAAAGGTGAACGAGTTTGTTCAGAGGTTGTGGTCATAACTAAAATGAATAATGCCCTATGCAACCTCATCTAAGTGCTTAACCACTGTCACTTCAGATTTTTTCCAAATATCCAATGGGAATTCCACTTGCTGAAACTTCACCACTATCTCTGGTGTCACTCCATCTGAAAGTTTGGCTGCTTTCTCAATAAATCAACTCCAGAGTACAGTTAGATTGCCCTGAATAAATCTTTCACCTCTCAATCATCTTAAAATTGAGATTAAGAAACCGAACTCTCTATAGATTGTTACTGAAACTATCCTGACTATAAAAATGTCAGTATTTCATCCTTGAAGATCTGCCCACGCAAGTATTGCAAGTTTCAAACTGTCTCTACCAGTTAAATTACAACAACCTATTGTCCTTGAGTATATATAATAAAATCAGATCATTCTCTATTGGCATATTATACAGATTTAGGATCATTCCAGACTTAGATCATTTAGGATCATTCCAGACTTCATTACTACAGAAGACTACAGCCTATGAAGACTTAAGCATTTCAAGCATCTTGTTGAATAGCTGCTCATCATAACACCTATGAAAGAATTATGTCCACACAATCAGCAATGTAAAGCAAATATTCACATTCTACTTACCCTTTGGAAACACCAGTTCTATCAGTGATTATTTTCACCTCTTTCACAGTACCATACCGTGCAAAGAAACTTCGAATTTCGGTTTCATTCATCTGAAAGAAACGAAGTCTTAAACCCCTTCAAATACACATATTTAATTGTTGAGTTCATTTAGAGCAGCATAAACATTTTAAACCATCTCTTATTGTGGTAAGAGCCTCACCTGTTCCAAAATTCTTTCACAAAACCACAATAACACAACACTACTAATGACAGACAAAAACCTCAGTTCCATTCCTGATATTAAAATTCCATTTCCTTCCCACTAAAATGTACTCTATATATATGTCTTAAGGAATTAAGTATATATAAATACCCTTATATCAATTCCACCAACAAAGACTGTATTTGGCATGATTTTTCCTTCCGGTAAAACATATCCTTGACTGGTTGTCGACAAGTGGGTATTATCCTCCCGAGAGATGCTTGCACACTGGGCCTCCGCGTCTGTAGACTGAAAAATTTTAAACAGAAAAACATCAGGCGAACTGTAGCATATTTTACAAAATCAAGAAATCAGCATCTATTTTACACTCAAAGGAAAAACAATTATGGGGCAAATAACTGGAAAAGTCGTGTTATCTAAACAAAGTATTTACTGCAAATACAGAAGTACTGCAAATCTAGAGAACAAAATTTTGGCTAAGATCAGTCTCAAAACAATCCAGCTCCAAACTAGGCTATACTAAATACCCTCTAATCTACTTCATAATGTTTCATGACTGCTGTTGCTCTTACCAGACCTACAGGGAAGCTCTGAAATAATGCACTTGAACTTCATGAATTCCTTTCAGACATGAGCAAGAAACTTAGATTCTTCAACTAAAGATACAACTAACACCAATTGTTTAACCAGCATAACAAATTCCATCATTTTCTTGTTTGAATTTTTCAAGTAAAAGAAGCTTAAAAAAAACCCTTAGAACACAGCATGTGTAGTGTTATACTACAGTTTAGTTGTAAGCAGGACAAGCAGATCTTGATTTAATAGTCACTACTCATCCTCATCTCTGGAAAAAAGTCAATCTACAAAATTAGTGAGAAGCTGATAAATGTTTGTGATCAAAGCTTTAAAAGCTGTAAAACTATGATTGTCTGTACCACAGCAGAATCCTAAACATGCACTGCATATTCAAAAGAATACTGGATTAACTGAAGGTATATAATTCGCACATCCAAGGCTCACATACTCCTTTTTGCTCCTAACGCTTGATGCCACAGCCAGTAAGTTACAGATTCATTCTGAATCACACAGGTGATATTCCTGAAAGAAACAATTCATTCAAAGCATATTTGTCCAGATGCAGAAGCCACATGCATTCCTATTTGTCACACAACTATATTCTATGCTGTACATGCCATTTATTGCAAGTTTTACAAAGGTAGCTGCAAAAACTAAACTGCCACAGAAGTATCAAAGGCATCCTGAATGCCAGTACCTACCATCCTCTGCTCTCCTGTAAGAATCAGCCATGCTTTGCCTGGCTGTTAAGGATACAGGACAATTAATCTGACCACTTGAGTGGTACTTATTCCTCTACGTTAATGCACTTTAAAAACATTAATAAGCTTCTCTTTATAATCCAAGCAGTGAGTCATTATCCCCATTTTATATACTCAAAACTTCAATTGTTTAGTCAAAGCCTTTCCATACTTTTAACCCTAATAATTCACAAGAGCTGGCATTCAATTTTTCTAATATAACAATTTACATGTTTAATTTGCAGTTCCTATTTAAACAACTGCAGCTGTGAATGATCAGTACACATTCAAAATGCACATCCACTGAAGGAAAAAGAAAATAAACATCACCAAATAGTACATGTGACACATGACTTGCCTCAAAGTTACAGAGAAAGAACAAGAATTCAGCCCTCTGAGTGTGACGCTAAGGTACCACCTCTCCTCTCAATGGATGAATACTTGCACAGCTCTTCCTCTTCAGTAGTTCAGATTAAGCTGGCTCAACCCGATTTGAAAGATAACACAAAGCAAACAGTTTTTGACCAGTGTTCTAGTATTTCAGACAGCTGAACCAGCTCACTGTGCTACCATGCAAGCACCAGATCTACCCTCAGCATCTGTGAATGTAGGAGAAGAGGTGAATTTAAACGGAAGATGTTCAGCTGCTCCTTTTCAGAGCAGCAGGCCATCAGCTGGGTTCAAATCCATCTCCTAAAATTGTTCATTAAGATAGCTTTCAATTCCCTCAGAATGGACACCTTTCCTGCATACACTCCACCTATTCCAGATTGCACTTTCTATGACACCTGTAAACACCGCAGCTCATGTCGTTCACTTTATTCTCTTAGAACTCATCCCAAACTGAAGCTGATAACAGCTTCCAATAGCTCATAGCAGTAAAGCTGAAATAAAAGTGAGGTTCAGAATGGAAAAAGGGTAATTCTCATCCTTCCTTCCTACCATACCAGGACAGCTCTTCACACCACTGAACAAGGAACTGGATTCCATGACTCATGAGAGGAAAAATTTGTTGGAATAGTTTTCAGACACATTCTTTTCTGATCCAAGTTCAGTTTGCAGACATGTAAACACTTGTGCTAGCATAACAATGCAATACAAGGGCAAAAATGAAGCAAAAGGAGCGCGTTAGAATGGTCTTTGGCAGCAACCCCAGCTAAACAGCAACAGAACCAAAGGCTGAGACCGCAACTCAACAGCAAACTTGAGCTGACCTAACTGTGCACTCCTACAGTTTTACTTCTTTTACACCACATGCAGAGCTGTGTCAGGTCTAGGCTAAGCCTGCTGCAGTAAACAGAGACGAAAGCAGCATTCACTTTGCTCTGGAGGTTCACTGGCAGCCTTCCAGAGGAAACAACTCGCAGCAGAAGCACCTGCAAGTGCCCAAAAGCATACACAAAAGGAGGCTGATTCACCTCCCAGATGTATCTGTGTACCGCACGCCTTCTGTTGCCATTCTTTTAGGTATTTTACTATGCACAGAGATAAAAGCCTTAAAAGGTTACTTTGACATTCTGACAAACTCCTCAGTCTCAGAAGTTAGCTTTATTAATATATGCTTAACAAAGAAAAAAACCCACAAAACTGAARGTCTTACAGCACTAAGACAGGTTAAGATAGGAAATAAAATCTCCTTCTTTCAAAGTTACTTTTCCCCAGCCTGATAACACAAAACTTTCAAGGCTTGCCAAATCAACCAAGTACTCCCCCTCCAAAAACACAAAGTTATTTTACCAGCACAATGTAAGCCTCAGTATCCTCCTACTTCATATCATAACCAACATAACCTGATGTACAAGACTCTGTTTTTTATATATAGCATGTCCAAGAAACTCACACTCTCTAAATGAAACTCAAGTCGAGGCCACTTCTTGTTTTCCTAATTAAAAAAAAAATCCCTTGAAATAGCTCCCCTGAACCTAGTCATTTGGGATACTACCCCAGGTGGGGATGATTTGACACTCATGAAGCATCTCTGAGAACTGATTTCTACATGTCAAGAGATCCAAGGCTCAAATTTTTTTCAAGCCACTGAAGGAAGCTAGCATCAGATTCTTCCCATCTTTGACCACAAAGGAAGTTTAATCAGTTTGCTCTCTGCATTGTTCCATGAAGCACAAAGTTGACTCCTGGTCAGAAAACTGGATTAATTTCTTGATTACAGGAGCCAGTTAAGACACCCAGGGGGTGAGGTAACAGCAGAACTATCCATCTACCAGCGTGTTACAAACATCACTATTACACTTTGGAGGAGCAAAGCCTTCACTGCCCTGCTGGCCCTACGAGCAGAAATCCTCCATTTCTCAGGCTCCCCCCTTCCCCCGACTTCACACATTTTGTTTAGGGTAAATGGGGCTTTTAAAGCACCCATTTGAAGCGGCTCTGCAATGGCTCACACTGACAGCCCACCCGGCTCCGCGCGGGGGAGCGCCCGTGCATCAGGCGGCAGGTGGAGCCATCATCACTCAAGCACCGCTTTGTTCCTCTAAAACTAACGCTGGGGCTTTCTAAAGCTCCACTTCTAAGGACACCACCAACACGCTGTTACTGTACAAGTGCAGACGATTAAATGACTGCATTGGTCTGGCTCCCCCAACCACCCTGCAATTCAAATTTGTTAGCAGCCCTGCACTGACCTGAGATCAGGCAGGACTACAGTTAAAGTGACCAAACTGCAGCTAAAGGGGGAACCCCGCTGGAACGACACTCCTAGGGCAGTCCTCCGTCCACCCCAGCGCATCGCCTCCCCACCCGCCACTAAACCCCGAAGCCGGGGCAGCCGCTCCGGGGGACGCCGGGCCACCCTCCCCAGCACGGCAGAGGCGCCCTCCACTTGCATGTGCCGGCAGCGAGCTCGGCCCGCGGCTGCCCCCGCTCGCCGGAGGAGGGCGGCGGGAAACAGAGCCGAGTCGGGGCGCCTAACGCCGCCGCGGCGCCGCCTCGGCCGCCGCCGCCAACGGTCGCGCCGCGGCCGCTCAACGGTCGCGGGCGCTCAACGAGGCGCGAAGCGCGGGGGCCGCGGGCGGCAGCTGCGGGCAAGGGAGGGGGCAGAAAGGCCGCCCCGCCCGGGCAGGGCGGCGGGCCGGGAGCGCTCCCCTGGGCGGAGCGGGCTGCAGGCGCCGCGTGGCAGCGGCACCACAAAATGGCGGCCGGCGGCGCGAGGCGAAGGCGCCCGGATCGGYCCTCGCCCCCCAGCCGCGCTGGCGCCGGCCCCGCTCGATCTTCCCAGCCCGGCAGGCTTCGAAATRGCCCAGGCGTTCAGCGGGGCTCAGCGCTGCGGGCTGCGCTACGGGGCGGCGCGGCTGCGAGGCCCTCCGCGCCCTAACAGCTATGGCGGGCACGCCACCCTCCGTCCTCCTCCTCCCTCGAGCCTCTCCACGGCCGCAGCACAGCCCCACGGAGGCCTCTCCCCAGCCGCGGCCATGGCTCCCCGCACTCACCATCATTCACCACAGCTGAGGCAGCGCCCGCACACTTAAAAAAACAAACTTTTTTCTTTTTTTTAAAAAAAAAGAAAACACGAAAACTCCTGAGGGAAAAAAAAAACCACCGGCCAATGCTCTCTTTTTTTTCTCTTTTTCTTTTTTTCTCTTTTTTYCTTTTCTTTCTCTAGGAGGGAAGAAAAAGGCAGCGYCTGCCAGCGGCMGCTCTTCTCCCTAAGTAGCGCCGGGAAGGGGCGGGGAGAGGCCCCACCCCGCGCCCTCGCCCCGCGCTGCCGTCGAGGGGCCCGTCCTGCCCTCCCGCCCGCGCCGCTCTTTGTGCGGGGCCTGGCCCTGCGGACASGGGGGCGGCCTCGCCGCACGGAGCTCTCGTCTTCGCGGGGCTGCGGCCCGCTCTGGAGCCGGGTGGCGGGGCCGGGCCCGCGTGGGGCCGCCGCGCTCTTCCGAGTTAATAAACGGCCCTTTCCTGGGCTTGTTGTGCCCGGTTGAAGCGGCTTTGGCTTGACTGCAGTTGTCCTCCCGTGGACAGGCACCGAGGCTGCTTTCACGAGGTGGTGTTGCCTGCACGTAGCCATAGGCACGGAGCAGTGTCCAAGTGGGCTTCCCGCAGCCCTCCCGCAAGGGGGGATCTCCCAGGGCCCCGTCCTTCCGTGGCACCGAGCGCTGCCGCAGCCTGTGGCCATGGCCCGTAAACAGYGTTCGTCTGCTGGGAGCAGGCGCAGGTTTCAGAAAGCGTCCCTAGCAGGGAAACTTCTGGAAACTTCACCAAAACACCCCCGGCCTGTCCCCGTGCGGAGTGGTAGGAATGACATTTAATGACGAGGGAAAGGGAAAAGAAAGCCGATCCGACCCGCTGAAGTGCACGTAACAAGCAGGCTTTTCTTCTTACAGGATGAAAAATAASTCCTTTTGAATGTATTGTGTTTTGGTTTTGGTGCCAGAGTGATTTTTAAGTGATGCACCGCATGTTCGCTTTTCCATGTTCGCTTTGTGAGCAATATTTGGACCAAGCGTTGGTTTAGGTGATAGCAATAATAAAGTCCTGCTCAGAAAAGTTGTGTGTGATAAATTAATCACAGGGGGAATTGAAGCCGAGAAGACTGCGATGTAGCTTCAGCTCTCACAGAGGCTTTCATGCAACTTCATTTACTTAGCTGCAAAAGATGCTCCATAACAGTAAGTGAAATCTGTTGCATTTTTATTTAGAGTAGGATGAAAATGCAACTCAAAAATGGAGGGAAAACACATAGGATTCATTTTCAAATAAATAGATGAATATTTTACATAAATAGCATATAGRTAAATAGTATTATTTCTCAGGATATTGTTCTCAACTTCTGTGGATAGGTTGGATCAGATTGTACTTAATTCTGTTTATGTTGTAAAATTGAAACATGTCTCTTGGTTTAAAGCAGAGAAGTGAGAATTATACTGCCTTTACAGAAACCTATATATCAGAGGATGGGTGCAGAGAAATGATTGTTTAGGTTTATTTGTGCTTATTCTAGAAGGGTTGTTGGTCAGTAGCTGTATTTATTAAATGCAGTAAGTAGCCGGAGAATAAGTGSATTTTATGAGCTTGTTTCATGGAAATCTAATTAGTGCCATCTCATTCTTGTTATAACAGCAAAAGTTAGGTTTTTTCTCTCACTTTTTTTTTATGCCACTCATGGTTTTACAGAACTTGTCATAGCAATTTTCCATTGTCTTGCCTTCATGCTGGAGAGTCCTGCTGCGTTCCCCCTTCCCTTTCCTATTTCCTGGTTTCACAGCAGCTCTCAGGGTGGGTGGCAACTGGCAGCTTTTGGCCTGCTCAAGCTCTCCCAGGGCAGCAGTTCCTACTGTATTTTAAAGTTATTTGCCTTACTATAGCTTTAATCTGTGTGTAGGACTAGGCCCCAGATCGGCACAGAGCCTCCCAGCCTCCTACGGACCCAAGGGGTGCTCTAGAACAGAAAGGGGAATCGTGTTCCCTACATGTGGCAAGACCCCTGAGTCAGCGGAGCTCAGAAGTGGGTGTCTCTTGATATTTTTCTTATCGAACTTCACTGCAAAGGTCAAAAAAACYCCTTTAAATTCAAAAATAAAGTATCAGTTATGTAAATAGAACAAACTTTTTAAGGAAAAAAAATTAAAATGACAAGGTAAAATAGAACAGATGATTTATAAACAAATTGTCCCTTGCCATTTTGTCCTTGTGTTTGCTTACTTTCTCAGTTAACTCTGTTACGACCTGAGAAAACTGGGCTAAGAGGTGGCTGAAGCTGAGCATTTAACAGGGAGTGCTCTGAATTGTTGCAAAGGGTGGTACACATGTCCCCCTTGCTGGTTGTTCTTTTTCAGTTTGTTTTTGCATGACAAGCAGAGTCTGAGTAGCTGTCTGCTCTTCTCCGTGGCTTTTCAGATGTTTTGCCTGCTCTTCTTCCTCAGCTCCCACTTTTCTAGCCTGACAAGCTGATTTTTTTTCCTCTGAGCAATGCTAAGGAGTGCGAGTTGCTTGCAGTAATGAGCTGTGCCCTTTCCCTGCAGGGAGCTTCACCTTCGACTGTAACTCTGTTTTCAAAATAACAATGTAAGAATCTAGAACAGACAAATAAAACAAATACTGTCCATCACACCCAGGTTTTATTGTAGGTATGATAACGTAGCTAATGTCGTCCTGTCACTTCCTTGTAGAGCATCACCCATCTGTTACAGGAGAAACATGAGAAGCTTGAAAAATGGAGGACAAGAAAAAGCAGCAGCCTGTAATGGCTTTCTGAGCATTCTGCGATGGGACCCCCATGGCTCAGAAAACCCGCTCCACTGTCTGCCTTGGCCCTGGTTTAATACATCTTAATACTTCTTTTGGCCAGCTGTCAGCTCCTGAAATATTTCAGTGTGCTTCTCAGCCTAATGGGTGTTCATGTAGCAAGGTACATACTGTGGCTAGCTCTCGGAGTAGCACTAAAAGTCCCCTTGCAGCTCAGAAATATTGAGGACTAAAATACTTCTTCTTTCCTATGCCCCGAGTGCAAGTATGATTTCTACAGAGTTTAGGTTATGTATGTTTAGTAAAATAAAAACAATAACTGTGGTGTGGGGTTTTTTTTYGCYTTTTTTTTATTTACATTTTTGTAATCCTTGATTATCAGCTAATAAGGATAAGATGGAGAGAGAAGTGAATACACTTTCAAACGTTCCTGTATGCAAAATCCTTAGGTGAAATGCCATTTACTTTRTGTGTGGGAAATGCTCTGACTTTTGTGAGGTTAGTTCAGACTACAGATGCAGACTGCTTAAGCACTTGACATAAGATTATCACATTCTAATACCTTGGTATATARAGTTAGAAAATTCATTAAAAAAGAAACATTAGGACATTGAATCTGTCAATTTTTGCACCTCTTTTAAAATGTGGACAGAACTTTCTGACTTTCTTCGCTTTCATTTATCACTTAAATCCCCAGGTCTCTCTGTCTTTTGATCTCTTGGATGTCTTAGATCTTCATTTCTGGGTGAAGGTTTTGGCTCTCCAGCTGCACTGAATTCCACCTACTGGGATTTGGTTTCTCTTAAATTCAGACTGCATCCTACCTTCCCTCAGGGTTTCTAACTATGAAGATGAAAACCAGGGGTGGATACTTGCCAGTATGGCTCCTACAAAGCAACTGGTGTGGATACCTAGTACTGCATTCCTCTCATCAGTGCTATGGGCCAATTTGGAGATGGCAGGTGAGAACCCCCAYGCAATTGCTGTGAGCAAAATGAGTGATCCATAGTGGAGTGTGGTGCTGGGAAGCCTCTTACGCTCTCCCTGCTGTTTCATCAGCGCACTCAAAGGCCCTCCCTGCAGAGATAAAGCCTTTGCTGAAGGAAGAGGCCCCAGCTGTTSTCTACCTGAGCCAACCAAAACCTTCTCCTAGTCACTAGAGAGCAGTATTTGATATCCTTAGATGCTGCTTGAGTATGTTTATGRATGCCATTCCCTTCTTCCTGAATAAAGAGAGAGGAAGGAAGACAATAAATATTTATTACATAATAATCTTGGCATCAGAATAAAATCTCATTCACAATAAGCTGTGCATATCCAACTTGTGTTCTGCTTTCATGCACAAAGGCTTAGCTGTCAACAGTAGGATATTTGAGTTCTCAGGGGTTATCTGAGAGTTAATAGCAGATTGAGAGAGCTCTTTCACAGCTATTAGAATAGTAACTATAGCCCTTTTACAGAGTAGGTATGAGTTATTTGCAGTGACTGTCTCCAGTTAAAAGATTTCCTGGTAAAGCTCCCCTTGTGCTGTTGTATCAGCRATGTCCCTTGCTATATACACAATTCCTGTTGGCAGAAAGGCTCATTTGCTCAAATAATCTACATTCCACTGAAAGAGAAAAAACACGTATGTTGGCAGGGGACTCATTCCGTGTAACTGTAGGTATGGTATTCTTGTTGACTTAGACAGGATGACAAAAAAAATTACAGCAGCCAGCTTATCTATCACAAATATTCTTGTTAACTTAATATCTAAGCCTGCTTTCTAGAGGAGCTAGAATGCTTTAGAGAAAGACAGGCGCTTCTTAAATGTATCAGTTTCCTGTGRTAAAAGTTAAGTCATGGAAGAAATTTTCTGTTATTATACCACCTTTTATATGGAAGTCATTAACAGCCTAGGAAGCATACTTCCCAAATACCCATGCTGGTTTTTACAGCTGCAACTTCTCAAATCCTTCACAATTTATTAGGTGAAAGTTGTATGTTCAGATAACGGATAAGAAATATATAGGGTWTTGACTACATAAGGGATTATTAGCATTGTGATGCATGTAAGGTGAGGAAAACAAAGTGTAGTTAAATTTTTTTTTTTTTTTTTGATAGGCACAGTGTCATTTGGTGATCAGTCAGTCATCTGGGTAGATAGTCACTCTTCAGCTTTTCTAAGCACACAAAAGTGAGTCAAAGGAAGCAAAGAACATGAATGGCAAATAGTAGTGATGCAGTATGTAGTCTCACAGTGATGCTGTCGCCCTGAACACGTTACACTACAATTCKCAGGTGGTTGTAGCTCTGTGTTATCAGTGGTCCTCCTCTCGTGGCCTGCTCTCTGTGAAGCACTGTGGTGACCCTGTCTCCATGGATGTCACGAGTGCCCATCTGCTGCCTGGCAGACTRGTACACAGAGCTTCTCTTCATCTTGTGTTCTGTCCTCCTCTTCAGCCCCGAACCTCTGGAATGCCTCACTCCGTCCTCTCCGTCCTCAGATGCAAACAGAGGCAGCAGGTGTGTATGGCAGGCGGGAGAGTCATTCTAGAACACCAGCCCTTTCGTTGCACAGGGCAGAGGAAAAGAGAGAGGGTCCAGGTCTGCACCCTGTTTATCTTGCCATTATTGTGGCCTAGGAAACAGGCCTGATCCTCAAATACGTGAGGCTGTTTGAGAGGTGAGACAGGAGGGAGAGGAGAGAGATAACTACAGCCCCCTAAAAACCAGGAGAGCCCTTGTCCRTGAGCTTTAGTGTAGGGTGACTCTTGGCTCTGATGTATGGCTTTTATTTTTCCTTTTTCTTTAAGAGAACAATTGCTAAAGATTGAAATATCCCTATTTTTTAATTGATTTTTTTATCAGTTGTAATTTGCAATATTGATCTTGGAAAGAGATGCTTAGAGAGACACCTTCAGGCAAGCAAACTTTTGTGATTTCAAGCCTACATTATACAAATATGCTCTGATTTTTGAGTCATGTTTGGCCATAAATATTCRGAATAGTCTCCAAGTGACACTTGATTTCATTCCGTGTATGCACTCCTTCCAGAACAAAATAGCCTGCTTTAACTAAACCAGAACTTGGCCCTTCTGCAATGAGAATGTCCCCATATGGAACTAATCAGGAACAGTGCAATATGTAGAAAAGCCTTAATTAACTTKAAAATGAGTTTCATTAGCAGTATCTGTGCTGGAATGTATATTTGAATCTAACTGTRTATAATAGTACACTAAACATCTTTCAAATTAGTTCTTCTGCCAGAACTCTTAATAATGAGATTTTTTTTTTTATCCTTCAAAAATCTTATTGGTGAGAAAGCAAAATTAGAACAAGAATCTTTTCCAGTTTCAGTCTCTATGTAATAATTTCTGCTATTATATTAGAAATGATGTCATTTTCCCGTTCTTAAATGTAGATTTTTGACTTTCACACTGTCAGCTTTTATTGCCAGAGTGACTGAAAATTTCTTTGTTGAGGTAAACTTAGACATTTATAACATATTTGGTGTCCTACGTGAGATTAGTGATTAGGACAAAAAGCTGAAATCATCATAATCTGATGTTTTGGTTTATATAGGTAACGAAAGTCCCTATAGCTTGAAATACAATAAGGCCTGTTCATTTGGAAAAAAAGATGTAATCACACTATTTGCTGTTTGTGAACATTACTTTTTCTAGTAAAATCATATAAATTATGGAATAAAAGACATTGTCTACAAGCAAAAATATGTTTTGTTTTTTTTGAGGATCCACTCTCAGTAATTTGGCTAGACCATTGACGTTTTCCATGAGACTTCTTTTTTTTTTTTTTTTTTTAATCTTTCTGTGAATGTTAACAGCCTTTTATTGTTCAGCTATTTTTTAGTGTTTGGCTTGTGTTGATAGGCATTCTTCTATATTCAATTACGATTATCATTTAGCATGTGCACATCATTTTCTCATTTAAAAAAAACCCAAACACTTAATACTCCCTAGAAAACYACCAGTCAGCTCTCGTTTATGAGGAAGTCTTGTACACAATAAGATTGKGTGGAGTATTGGAGAGCAAAGCAGATTCTCTATGCCTTTAAGTGCTTGTGTGTATAAAATATTCCCCAAAGTCCCATATTCCCCCAAAGAGGTTAAGTTGGAGAACTTAACCTCTATTTTTAGCATTTATTTCTGTTCTAAAAAGGGTTGATGTCAAGCAGAATTTAGATTCCTCTAGATTCACACTTCAACATATAATAAATTCTTTTTGTATTATTGCTAATGTCACTGACATCTTCCCTCAGTTGCCATACATTTTTGTTGTCTGTCTCCCCAGATCTTCTGTTTTATTTGTTTAAAACAAATTCTGACTGGCTTCAACTTATTAATGAGATGATTTATCTACTGATTTTCTATCCTATGCGTATCTGCTGGCTTTATTTACAAACTGCATCGTGTGCTCAGCACTGTCTGAAGCAAGGCCATTTAATCACACTTTTAAGTTTTTAGTTCTGTGCAAACAGGTTAATTTGATAACCTGTGTGAAATGCTGTGGAATGATACAGAATAAGGCAGAAGATAGGAGGCTATCTCAGCTTTGCAGCTGTTGGACTCCTTCACAAATTCCCTCAAGAGTAACAAGKGATGCACACTGACTTTCTGCCCTACGGATAGTTCTGTCACTCTGATCTATACATGTAGCTAGGCCTTAGAAACAAACCTTTTTAGCATACTAATGATTCTACTTTCTTTAYAATATTTCTAATATTGACATCTCAAGCAGTCAAAATCATAGACTAGGTCACAAATAATCAATATGTGGCTTAAAATCATAAGRTGTAGAAAGAAGAACATTTCAGTTTCTTTTTGTGTCCTTTCTTGTATTCCGGGACTTTGGASTCCTATTTTCAAGCTATTTTTTTCTTCTAATAACAAAAAAATGGAATTTTTCTGCCAAAACAAAGAGTTCAAAATAATGTATAAGACCTACAAAAAAAGTAGCTTTAAAACTATGACATTTTGTAAGTATATTTTGGCATAGTTTTCTGAGTAGGTGTTGAGCTTTTACTGTGCACTTACTTTAGGTTTTGGTGTCTAAATGCCTGTTAGTCAGAACAGATTTTTTTTTTTTAATGAGAAATTTACTATTCTCATGGTTCTGCTAGGGTTTGAAGAACAATAAATGTACCATTTAGGATAACTGCTGCATCTGTTACTTTCCATATTACATTATCTCAATTCATCTATTCAATGCCTGGCTTATCCACTTTGCAGCAGAGCAATCCCAAAGARGATSTGAAAATCCTCACTGTTAAGTCCCCATGAGATGAAATTAGTTGGTCTCAGAAAATATGAATGAGGAGAGCAAAGTGAATTATGTCTTTTGCTTTATATATGTCKTCTTTTTTTTTTTTCCAGAAGTTTATCTATATCTAGAGATTGTAATTAATATAATATTGAATGCTGTGGTAGTACCTGAAATTAAGAGATAAAGTTACACTTGAATTTATTGTTCATGTCTAGAGAGTGAAGGAATAACTAGTGGGTTACTGATAGTAAATATTCTTGACCCAAGCAACATATTACTTTGACCTTGTATACCCCCCCGCTAAAGCACTGGAAAGACTGCTCTTGCAGTTTAACTGCTAATTATTTAGCTCAGAGATAGACAGACATTAGATGCTGGTCATATGTAGAAAAGGGAATAAAAGAGAATGAAGCATATGAAGAAGTTGAATCTTGGAACATAATTTTAAAAGCAGTAACTCTTGAATATTTTCAGCCCTAAGTCTATATGAGCTATTCTCTGAGTATGCTAGCGTTTTTTCTTCAGACATGGAGCTTGGGTAGATTGCCACATTTGTGCTCCAGCATTACATGGGTTGAGAAGCTTGAATGCAGTGTTGAAATATCGCGAATGAAAGTCCAACTACTCAAGCAATTATTGATAAACATTTACTTAAAAAATAGTTGCTTTAGTGTCTGAGTTAACCTGGCTACTGTTCTGAATTTCCCTGTCTTTATAAATTTGTGTTTTCTTAATTACAGAAACYCCATTATTTGCATGAGTGTGCTTAGCTGGTGAATCCCAGCAGGCCTTTGCTTCACAAGCCTAACATTGACAAGATTCAGGTGCTTGTGCAGAAACAAGACTTCTGGTGTGTCAAATGTTTTTGTGAAAAACATAGGGTTTGGAATACATGCCAAGTTTTTAAGTCTTGCTGAAGATGCTATAGAGTAGCTGAAGTACTTGCCTGAGTAATGGGATTTCCTGGTGAACATTGTATGACACACACTGAAATATGTTCTCTTGCAGTGATCTTGGCGTTTGAGCCTGCTAATTCATAGGTGACACAGGTCTACTTTCACATTTGCATCTTTTGTTGTAGTACTGTCAAGTATGATGAAGAGCAAATGGAGTTTTAGTAAAGAAATGTTACATATTCTGTAATAYGTATTCTAAGATATTTTCCTTATGTAGTCAAACAATAGAAATTTAGCATGTTACCAAATATATTCTTTATTTCTGTGGATTTGTCCTGAAAAAAACATGAAGTGAAAAACTGTGACATTTTCTGAGTCTTCTTTCCATAGCTTACATAGCTTTCCTTATGCCTTCCATAGACTGGAGGCCATTTGAAGGACAGCTGTTGTGGTAAAACAGTTATGACTAATGTGTTGGTACCATGCTGCATGGCCCAGCCTGCCTTGCCCAATGCCAGCTCTACATATTTTGTAATGAAGACACTACAGTCCTCTTAGTGGCAATATTTACATTTATTTATTTATTTATTGGCAGTGACTACTTTTTTATTCTGCTTTTACAGAGTATATCTAGTAAAATGTGGCTAGAGGCCACAAGCYTCGCTGCACTTTGCATACCAACAAGCATCCCTTGCCTATAAACTGTGAGACCGTTTGCAACTGAAAACAGCAAATATCATCCTGAATTTGCATTTTGTGACACTAACAACAAGATTGCCAAAAAAGCACAGTTCTCTTTACAAATACTGTGCATTTTATGTATTAGCCCTTCAGAAGAGCCAGCCTAATTGAGGGCTGGGCTTTGAGGAATCGCTATCTGATTCAAAAAGTTAATGCTAGTAACTTGGTCTACATCATAAAAACATCCTGTCTCTCCTATGTATTAGACATTGCCTGTTGTTAGGAAGAACAAACAAAATGAGCAAATTATTTGAAGGCATGAAGCAAACATTACAATTTATGTTTTTCATCACTGTGCTTGTTATGTTCAGAAGTAGCCTTAAGKCACTGAGCATTTGGGAACTGTGTGCGTGTTGGTGGGGAGGGTGGCAGGGTTRCTTGGTTTGATTTTAATAAGATATTGCATTCAAGAGAGTCACTTTGATTTGGGTAGCAACGATATGAATGTGACTTCAACACTGGGTGGAAGCCAATGTTTCAATGAAAGACGACTCATACACAGTTGTGMTGAACAATAAAGTGAAAATAATAATGGAGAGTTTGACGTAAGTAAAGACATTCTGAGTTAATCAGGCTTGATCCCTCCAGAGTAGTTGTACAAAGTTAATCATTCCTACCGACAGTAAATACTGCATAAATCCGATGTACGAGTCCTGGAATATATTTGTGTAAAGTGAATAGGAGATACAGGAATAAGTGGTAATTGTGTTATTTAATTTCTATTTGTTTAGAAAGCGTTTTCATTTGTTTAGACAAATCCTTTACACCTGCCTTCTTTTTTATCTTACCCATAAGTGACTTGTCAATTTAGAAGTGAGATAAGTGCTTCCTTTAAAGTATTTTTTAGTATAAATTTATTTTATAATATTTTTATCACATAAGAATTTAGTGACTGAACTCTTCTAGTATCAGGGGATGTCATACTCTTAGCTCTGCGTCATAAACTTGTAAGTACGTGCGCACCATGGAAGGGTGCCTTTGTAACTGGTGCTAATTAGCACGTAGGAAAATAAAGTGTGGGTGAAGTTGTGTAATGACCGTATGTACTAGAAAACTGGAGTCCAGCTGACTTGCTCGCATTGTTCTCTCACTAATTAATCATTCTTACCTAACATGCTGAATGTAACGTATGTCTTCTAGGAAAGGATATAATGAGGATGTGGTAATTGTAGCTAAAGACAATCATCTCATATACATAATTTATAAATATGCACGCACACTCTGAGGAGAAAATATGTTTTTAATAAATATTCATCGCGGTGGCCACTACTGTTATAACACAAAATAATCTGGAATCTGCATCTTTGAATCATGCAAGTCATTAAATGGTATCCACGTATTTTCTTAAAGCAAGGAAGGTTCATCTTGAAATGCCAAACAAAATTTCAATGAAAATCAAAATTTTCTTTAGSCTTAATTAACATAAAACCATGAAAAAATCATTTAATGTAGTCAAGAAATCCTCATTACTTAAAATTTATTTAAAGAAAATTAATTTCTATTCCTATTTGCTAAAGTGTAGGCATGGTGAGCTAGCTTTAAGCTACTAGATGTGTTTTACGAGTGTTTTTAAACTTATTTTGAAATAATTAAGTTAAAACAGCTTAATTTTATGAAGTGTCTACAATCGAGAGTTCAGCTGTATATTCATCACTTCTRGGTATTTTTCCTAGTGGTTTCTGTGATGCTGGAACATTGCACACAGAATCAGAGTGTGTTTGCCTCCAACAATGGTCTCTTGTATGGAAGCTGTGACTGCTTTTTATTATCTGTAGTTGATGGGGGAAGAACTTTAAGAAACAATAAGTTTATCTTAGCGTTTTCAGCCATGATTTATTTGTATAATTGTTTATTTATTTGCTTTTTCAAAACTATTGTAACAAGTTTCCAGAAGACTTAATCCTTTCACTGCTGTATCTMTTTGTAAAAGCTGCTTTCATAACTGTGAAACAAACTCTTCCATAACTCAATTCACTAACAAATGAGTGCTGTTTAAATCAGAGGCAAAACATCGTATTTTCTGAAACCATTCAAATTGTTGTTGGGAAAATTGTTGGTCAAAGTATAAGTTTATGGTGGCTCAATTTTGTGTATGGAAGACAAGCTCAGACCTGGTTGCTCATGATATAGTGTCTGATAGGAACGTAGGAATGCCAGTGAATTTATGAGCAATTCTGTGTGCTCAGATGTTAAACTAATCTGCGAAATAGAGTGCTCAAGAGCACAGTCACTGTATTTTATGGTGTTCTCGTCAAAAAAGTTTGTGTGCTGCTTCTGTGCTAGAGCAGAAATCAGGAAGAGAGACCAGAGACGCTTTGGTGCCTGTTCTTAGTTGTGCTAAGAAATGGAGAGGCTAGTGGAGCCTGATCGTGCCCCATATTTCTTTAATTTCCTGGGGTAGCACAAAATGGTAGCGTTGTTGCAGCACCAGCGCAAGAGCCCTTCCTTGTCCAGAGACTTCTGACATTGGTATTAAGGCCTTTGTCCTCTGGGTGTCCTGAAGATAATGAGATTACTTGGCAGCACAAAAYCCAACCTTTCACCTCTTCTCTGGCTTCTTGATYACGGGCTTGATTTCGTGCRCTTTAACGAGGTTATGCTTGAACTGAATTTACTGGTAGATTAACCTCGTTAAAGCGCACGAAATCAAGCCCATTTATGTGAATTAGAAAGTACTCCTCTGGGTATGGGACTCCTCTCTTATCTCAAAAATTTGAGACTTAAACCATTACAGTTTCTACCAACTTCAGTGAAATTATGTTGCATTAGCCAGTAGCAGTTTAGCTAGGAAAAGAACCAGTATTTCTGTATTTTCTTCTATATGATATTACAGGAATCAAAACAAAAGAACAGTAGGTCAGAAATCAACTTTCTTTTTGTTTYGTTAGTTCTTTGATATATTACCTGACTGTGAAAAGAGGGGGAAAGAGAAACACTTTGTAGTATAATCATTGAAGCATTTATGTTTTTCTAGCCTGTGTATATGTCTCGTGGGAAAGATAAAGGCTTTTAATCTGTTGTACTAGTAATACTAAATATTTATGTTCTTTAAACTGAAACAGTGTGAACTTGTATTTTCATTTGGATTCAAGTTGTGCTTTCGCTAAGTTGCCTTTCTTGTTCAGTCAAATAAAATCCAAATGACAAGAAGTCACAGCATAATTTTACATAGGAGCTTGCCTACTTAGGAGAATTTTATTGCTTATGATGTCAATGGCTCTACATTGTAATGACCTCATCCACTTACAAATAATGAAAAGACTCAAGAAGTTCTGCCAATTAAATATCTCAGCAGCATCATTTAAGGCTTTTTGCTAGAGGGTGAAGAAGAGAGTTCTGAACTAAGACATTGTGCTGTGGTCTCAGCCGGGACCTCATGTTAGGTTAGTTGTAAGGGCATGAGGTGCTCTTAAATGAAAAAATATTTCATCAGGATTCCTTGCTCAGTGAGGAGGTCCTTACAACTTTGTCATAAGCCACCACTTCTGTCAGCTGATGACTAGGGACCTGGAAGGCTTTAGATGACAGAGATCTTGTTAAAAGCCAAGGGTTGTCAAGGAAAAAGGCTAAYAGAATTTGAAAGGATTAATAAATCATGAACTTGAAATATGCATTCAGCTTACAGTCTTGTCTTCAGTCAGCCTCTAGTACTGAGAATGGTCAACATATTAACCTTGCAGAAGACACTATAATTGTTAAGTATTAACTTCTTTTWAAAAAAATGTAATTACAAARCCTTGCTGTTGCATGCTAAAGAATACAATTGTGTGCTTCCTTCAGGTGTGACCTGACATGRTTGTGCTAATCTTTCTGAATACGACTCCTGCATGGCAAAAAATGAAAAATGTCAGAGGTCGAGTTAAAATATTATCACAATAGTAAGAATTTAATAGTTTCTCTGGTTGACTCCAATGCTTAAAAAAATCTTTCAGGTTCTTCCCCCTGTCTCAGTGTAACTTTTGGCATATCTGATTTTTGAAAGTCGCTATATGAAAATATKTATTAATTACTTTGAAAATTAAGAATATGTGAAGAATATTTCAAAATATTCTCTTATAAAAATACTATAACATGAGTCGAAAACAGTAAATTTAGATATTTTTAAACTAGCAAGTAGGTTTTTTTCCAAATTATGGTATTAAAGGTGGTATCTTCTGTGCAAATCTCAATCTGARATTTATAGAATAGACAGAAATTTGTAGTCCTGAACACAGATTTCATTTTGTTTTATGGCATCTCGCTTTTGTTCTCCACAAGATTAGAATATAATTTTGTTTTCAAAAATTCCTTAAAATCTCTTTTGGACTGCTCTAATATTCCAAGTCAGAGCTGCCTTCCTGTTTGTGTCAGAGGAAATGGCTGCGACATTGCACTCATTCAGAGTGCTGGGTCAGCAGCATCCAAACCTGTGTTCATAGATGTCTCTCAGCCTTGTGAGCAGGATCTTTTCAACCTCCAAGCACACAGATCAGTATCACATCTGATGAAAGAAGTGTACGTATTTTTGCAGATGCTGCTATTGTCCTTAAAATTAATTTTCACTTCTTCATGGCTTAAAAGGCCATGTTGCAAGACTGTGTGCAAAAGGTTCARTTGTATTTCTCTTACATCTCTGAAAGTCATGACAAATAATTTACTACTCTAATGTGCGACAGTTGCCAAATCATACCGAGTGAGCTGTTCTGTGTCCCAGRGTATGAGAGAGACCTGAGAAATGGAGCAAGTTTCTCAGCACTGAGAAAAAGCAGCAGCAGCAGCAGCAGCTTAGGAACTTTCRAAAGAGTCTGTAGGTCCATGCGGGCAGCCAGTGGAAATTTAAGTTAAAAAAGGATGCAGTAAACAGAAGCAGCTTATGGAGATGTTGAATTAAAAGGCTAAAGTGGCAAAACTGTCTCCATCAGGCGTCCTGCTGGGTTTTGTCACAGCTTGAAGAAGCTACAGTTTTGTCTTGCAGATTTTAAAGAATTCCTCCTAGTGAATACAAGACAAGGCACTCCAATGACTGCTCTTTCCCAAGGGGAATTGAAAGCAGATAGAACTTGGGAATGCACTTTTTATAGCCCCAGGACTGTTACGAATTTTTGGCTTGTGAGGTTCTGAATGGATGACCAGGTGTAAAACACATGTCAAAAAAAGGCTGTAAATACTCATGGTTAAGTTGTATGATGAAATAATTTCAGGTACAYGGGTTGGAAAATTTCAGATTTTATTGGCTGCATCATTTGATTTTTGTTACTGATATTTGCAGGTTTTTGAGTAATTCAGGTCTCCTGATTGCACTTACATTTTGTGAAAACAAAGAATGTTATAATTTGTTGCGATCATAAAGCAGAATAAACTAAAACTCTTCTTTCTGTTTGGCGAGGAAGAGAACTTCTCATCCATTAATTTAAACATTATGCCAATATTCATTCAAATGAGTGAATACTCTCTCCCCCACATTTTCTAATAGATTAGTAGCTTTAGTGGATCATCTGGGCTGTTATCTCCCTAGATGTTCTTCCTCTATATTCATAGGTTGGGAAAAAAAAAAAAAAAAAGATCCAATGCTTCAGGTAAGATGGAATCCTCTCCCTAAAGAAAATCTTGCATCAACAGCACAAGTTCTTAGATAACTAACTGAAAAACTGAAACCCTGAATCATGAGCTTATTACAATATAAAGGTACTGAAAGGTAGCTAACAATCCAGTGTCTTTCAAGCTCCTTTAGCTTTAGCAAGATAGATAAGGAATTGGATTTTGAAATGACATTGCTTTCAGCACTCTTGTTTATAGTATCATTAGATAGTTATAGACTCTAATTACATAGACCCTTTTATGCATTTATTATACAGCATCTTAAAATATTACTGGAAAGGGGTCATGTATTTCTGTTATTCCAAGCATTAATAGGTTGTGGGATAGCTTCACTTTTTTTAGAGAAGGAGGCATAGAGTATGTGTCCATATATGCATGAGAAGTCATAGGCACGGTAGTAAATTTAATAAACCATCCATCTATTTAGACTATTGAAAGATCTTGCAGAAATGGAACAATTAATTTTTTATCTCTGGGACTGTGCCATTGTCATTGCTAATGCCAAAAATCAATGTTATTTGTTGATAACAARGCCTACCAGCTCAGGCTGTGTTGATAGTGTTTCTCAGCAGCTCTATGGTCTGGAGACACGTGGATGAAAACTGGCAGTCTGTGCAGACGCTTATAGACGAAGCAGCAAATAATCTTTGATTATGTTTGGCAGTGGGATGAAAAAGAATCAGGAAGTTCTTCCAAGGCCTACTCTGTGAGTCAGATTTGTTGCAGGGTGGGAAGTTTGTCACTGGGGTGGTGGATGCAACTCTACATCCCTCAGGAAAACAGGGAGCATGTCAAAAATAGTAATAGAATCTTTGTGATGTCATAGTAGTGTCATAAAGTGCCATCATTCTTGAAGTCTTCAAGTTAATTCAAGAACTAGATATATGCACACGTAGCAAAGGAAAAAGGAACGAAGGAAAAACAAGATGACAGAAAAAAGTATGTAGAGGAAGAGTATTGAGGGGTAAAGATGTGACGTTTGCCATACCAGTGAACAGCTACAATCATTATTACTTATGATTCATTCATTTATAATAATGACATTTGGATACCTGAGTTTTAAAGGGAGGCACAGTCGGGAGGWTCTATTTTTGCAGAATAGTTATGATATTCTACTACATATAGATTATACTACATATAGATTATAAATCTCAAATTGTAGGTCTTAACAGCAAACTAAGTTCCTAAGTTGTAAATCCACCRTGGATCATACAGGAGAGAAGGAAAGCAAGCCWTGCATTAGTGAAGAATAAAAAAGAGCTATGAAAACTGAGAGGAAGCTTGCAAAGGTACCGGGAGCCAAGGCATTGCGGGGCCACAGCAGGAATCGCCGCTTKCCAAGTGGCGAGGCTGAACTGAGTTACAATCGTTGTTGTCTGTCCARGGATCTCCAGCTGGAAAGGTCACAGCAAAAAGGTAAAGTAAAACAATAATGAAGCTATCAGGAGAGATCTTCTCCATAACCCTGYAAGACTTGACAGAATATCTGTTTTGGGAAGATATTAAAATAGTTACAATTTTCTTTCTGAAAATTACCAGAAAATCGATCATTTTTAGAAGCAGTTTCTATCAGGCATGGTTCTGGATCCTGTTCTCTGTTAGTGAAATATGTTAAATATATCCCAAACAGAGATTATTCAGTTGTTACAGCAGTTGTGAGAGACAGAGTTCTGGCATAAATGAACCAGTGAKGAGCCAGGAAGGCATTTTTCTTTTGCTTATAATTATTGAATCCAACAGAGTGGTGGGAGATGCTTTCCTGAGGCTTCTCTTTGCCATAGAAGAGGAGGGGCAGGAGAAGGCTAACAGAGCAGGACAGCTTTTTGTCATGTTGGATATGAAATCATAATTTRACTCTTAATATTGCACTGCTCATCTAAGACTTGAGCCAGGTTAAAGCTGCCAAAGGAGAGAAAATAGTGTGACCTTATGTGGAAACAACTTTAGTGTTCCAATAAAGGCAAACTGAATAAACATCTGCTTATATTTAAATTGTACTTTAAAAAGTAAAAGGTTTTGTGTGTGTTTGCATAAGCTCATGCATGTGTGTGTGCTTATATGTATGGGCAATCTTCAACTCATTCCACTGAAGTGGATTTCCAAGTGTGTTTAACCCATATAGCATGGTAATACCAATAWATACAACAGCATCAGCAGAGTTGATTTGAATATTTGAAGGTATAGGGAAAGGAAATCTAGGTGAGACAGATGTTTGCTCTCTTTAAATATTTAAGAAATCCTTGGGAGTCTGGGGATCATGCTTTCGTTAAGGTGAGCGYGTACAGAATACTTTTCAGCTGACTCTGAGTGAAAGATGTGTAAGGAATTCTTGATGGAAAAGACTATAGACTTCCGTATTCTTTTTTATTGCTTTTAAAATGAGCAAGAGTGGCTTAAAAACCAGACATTCCATTCACCTTATAGATGTGCTTTTATGGCTGTGTAGTGTGTGCGCTTCTTTTTAAAAGTCTGCTTTTGTGCTTTTTATCTGAATTTTGAGGGATTCGGACATCAAAAGATTTGTTTAAAGATTTTTGCTCACGTTAGTGCACCCGAATTATTTTTAAGCCTCACAGATCTGAGCGCACTAGCTGGTCTCAACGTTGGTGTAAGTGGCTGTTATGCAGATCTCCCTGCTTTAGCTCTGCTACTTTATCACACCTCAGAGCGTCCTCTCTGCTCCAGTCCTGAAAAAATGATGCTTTTTTTTTTTTATGGAATGCTTTTAAATAGCTAATGTTTATATGCTGAAAACCAACCATGTAATTTATAAGYGAGGAGGAGAACAACACTGTTTAAAAGAGAAAATATTTGGAAGAACAGGCTCAAACACTAACACTGCCCGTCACTGCTTTTCCATGTCCTTTCTACTTCTTTCTTTATTTTCATTTGGAAGGGAGGAAAACAGATGACAGAGATTATTGGCTAGCTTTAGTTTCTCTTCTTATCAAGATGGATGGATTCATAAAATTATAAAGGYTGAAAGAGACCCTTGGAGATGRTCTAGTCCAACCCCCCTGCACATRYAGGGTCACCTGGAGCACGTKGCACAGGATTGCRTGCAAGAGGGTTCTGAAYAGGTCAAAACAGATGTCAAAACCACATTGCAATGGCCGGAATAAGAGTATGAGGAACCCTAAGCAGCGGAACAGAGTATGTACAAGCTCCCAGCACTGGGATATTGATAAGTTCACTAAACTATTAACATTGTCCAGTAATGCCTTATTTAGTTATGTGTAAACAGACTGGACATTAGGGACTAAACTGTGCCACACATTTTATGCTGTGCCCTTTTTTTGACATGAACTTCCATATTTTAAACAATTTTTGAAGATGGATCTAGCTATTTTTTCTTCCTCTGCTTTTCAAAATTCAGTTTGAAAGATGCAGAACAAGCTAAAGAATATTTAGAATGACAGAGATGTTCAGATCAGGAGAATATGATGATGCTGACACTAGACCAGCAGTTCCCAACCTTTACAGGCAACCTGTGCATCTTCCTGTATCCTGCATCTTGCTGCTGAGACACTTCTCTGATCTCTGGACACAAAGGGCTGCATGCCTGGGCAATGGGGAATGGGAGTATAGGCCTGCTTGTGCTCAAGGATTTCTCTTCCTTACTCTCTTTGCCTGCTTTTCCTGATGGCCTTGGTCATGGGTTATGGAGGGATAGTCATGCATACAGCACTGCCGCCTTATGCTCTGCCTGTGGACCTGCAGGATAATCTCTTATTAGAAGAAGAGGAAAAACCAACGAAGCTTCAACAGCTACACTAGGAATGGCTGCCTTCGTAACTAAAGGGATTGTGGGGCATATGATATATCCTGATGTTAGGAAAGGTTTTGAAGTTGTTCCACAATAGAATATGGCCTGCAAGCAGAGTGAAAGATCATTCTCTGAGRTGAATGACTGATGAGTTTCTTGGAACTGAGAGGACATTTCAAGTGAGGTTCCAGTAGTTATTTCTTTTTCCCTAAGGTCTTTTCCATTTAATATTAGAATTAAGAACTTGGATAGTGGAACGAAGACTATGCTTACAAAATTTATGAATAAGAGCAAGCRGGAAGAGAGTGCAAGCTCTGTGAAGGGCAGGCTTATCTTGATAAATTGGAATGTTGGTCCACARTCAACAGGATAACTTCAGTTAATAGAACTGCAGAATCTATACTTAAAAGGAGAAATCAAGTGCACAGAGGAAAAAAGGGGAATAACTGACCAGCAGTTCAATAGTGGAAGGAATCCAAAGTTTATTCATGACAACAAGTATAAGCCAATAGAACCTGGTTGTAAAAGAGCAAAATAAGGTAGGTGGGGAGGTATTTGCAGAGATGATTTGAATCAGATAATGTTTCTTGAAAATTCAGTGCTAGCGACACCTCTCAGCTTTTTTTGCACCACTCTCCTGAAAGGTGTAGACAAACTGCAGAAAGTGCAGCAAAACCAGTGCAGTCTGCACAGTTGATCTGCATGGTTTTGCAAGATCTCATCTAGCTCTATATTTCTGTGAAGCAATCTTCCAAGTTTTATTTTTCTTTATGTTAAACTGTACTTGTCATATTATACTTTATAAATTCCCTGTTTTTACCAAGATCRGTAATTGTAAGAAGGAGCCAGTTTGTGCATTGCAACTGTTTGAATCACAAAATCCTGATTTAATTGACATCAGTGTAAATTTTAATATTGACTTAACTGACGCAAGGATTTTGCTTGAAATGTTTAATAAAGTTCAACATTAATTTTTTTAGAAAAAGTTTTCTTTTGTGTTGCATTTTTTGAAGTTCATGTTAATTATTAATTATGCATAAAAGTAATTATTGTAAGGAGCATGAAGGAGTAGTTGGGTCCAGATGCTTACGCAATAAGGGTATTTCCCAGATGTTATGTTCATGTCTTCTGTGTGCTTGCCTTTTACCCTGGCCTCTATGCCGTGGTGTTAATCTCCTATAAAACAGCGATTCATGAGTACTCTTTGAGGATTAATACTTGCTTGTGTAGATTTGAATAAGAAATATGCTAAAGATTTTCTTAAGGTAATGTCTTTTACTACTTTCCCTACAAGCTATGATTTATTCATTCAAATCTATTGAGTCCTATTTGAAAGTGAAGTAAATTGATGATGAAGACTAGGTATGCAATCAGTTGTGCAACAGCATTTGGTAGGTTACAGCTATTGTGTTTCCATGAATACCTTGGAAATAGCAAAACATTCCTTCAAACTTTGGTTGGAAACATAGGGCATGATAAAGCTGAACAATATAAAAATATTAGCAAAATTGCTARGAGAAGCATTCTGAATAATACGGTGATGTAAACATCTGATCCAAATTAGTTAGTTTTTGTACTTCTATGAGTAAAAGACTCTGAGTACAGTTAGTAGCTTGTAAGAAAATCCATCCCATCTGTAATTTTTCTGAGGAATGTTTTAATCTCCTAGATAGCCATTACTATCCTTGCTTCATTACTTCTAACACCTGATTCAATCATTTCTCTTTTTCTTCTTAATTCTTCTAAACTGAACTTGATACGCTCCCTTCTGAATATAATGCCCTTGTTTTACATTTAATTTGTTATAAGATTGAGAATTTCATGCTTATTATAATAAGTSCTCGTGTGTTACTGTCTTTGAAAAGGTTAAATTTTATGGTTATTTCTTTCTACTTGATTTGGMAAACTCCTTTTCTGAAGGCTTTTATTTACTTTGGAAATTTATTTAACCATTCTGCCAAGATGCGTTTTTGAGACTAAGGAACTCTTTCCAATAGAGTTTTTGGTCTGTGGCYCCTGAAGGGTCCTGGGACTCCCTGTGAGTGTTTGGCGAGGAGTAGCTGAAAAGGACAAGCGAGTAGGCTGCGTGTCATGGTGCTGTACGTGCCCATCCTCTGCGTCTCCCGTGGCTTGAGGCAGGCACTGCATCAAGAAGGTTGGCTATTTGGCTACTTTCTGGCAACAGACACATTAACTTGTTTCTGATGGGGAAATTCGTCAAGAAATTCAAGCACTTTTTTTTTTTTTCTGTTCAGGAGGTGTCTGGGTCTACTTCAGCTTCCTCCTATTGCAGGCTTTTCAAAGGTAGTGCATAACCTGGTGTACAACATAAACTTAAGATATGGAAAAGAGAAAACAATATTTCATAGGGAACTATACTTATGGACTTTTTCACCTTGTATTTTTCTGAATAAGTTTCAAGCCTTATAGAATTGTCTACCTTTGATTTTTTATCAAAGTGTGGGTATTTTATTTTATCGAGTGTGGGTATTTAGCTCAGACAAAATGTCTTCGTTTTGTTTCCCTCAGCATTCCTTACAAATAGTTCTTTTCAAAGTGATCCTTAAAGGAATTACTTAGTAAAAGYTTTCGCATTATAAACTTGTCCCAAGCAGAATTTACTCACCTGAAAAGCAAACTGSAAATATAATATTTAAAAATTTGGGAAATGTAGCTATTTTTTAGTGTATTATTCACTAAACAACTGTCCACAGCAAAGTAAGGCTGTTATCCTAAAGGGCTTGTCGGTTAGCTGGGAAGTCATAAAGTGGGAACAATAAAGTGAAGCTGGCTGATAGGGTGCAAGAAGAGTATTTAAAGGATGCATTTTAATACCTCACGTGATGTGTGTCTCTCTTTTTCTGTAGCTGATGGTGATATGTTGGTGAAATGTCAAGTTTGCAGTTCACTTTTTCAAAGGAGTGTAGAATCTTCTTAGGGTGGTGTTTCTTTGCATATCATTTATGTATGCAGTTTGCTGCATTCTGAAACTTACATTTATCACAAAATTGAATGCATACCAAAATAAAACAGAGTGTATCTGCGTTCATCCATCACCACATACTAACTTGTGCAATTCCTCACTGCCTTTTCTGCTTCCAGTGCCAAAAGACTTTGCAAATTTACTGTTTATTCACCCTTAAATAGCTGGTGTTCTTCTCATGAATCATGTTGACAATGAGTTAAGTTCAAAATACATTTATCTTTGCGTGAGCTTTTTTTTTTCTCTTCRGCAGTTTGAAAGTATATGAGAAAACACAGATTTTAATTTGGTCATTTTTCTTGTTTTGTTTTTAATACCCCTATGCGGTTTGTTACTATGGCTCCCACTTATTTTCCTGAACGGCTCCTCTGTTCGTCTTATCCTTTAATGTGTTTTTTGCCTGCTCATACCGACACTCGTGTTTTGACTTCCTCAGTTTGTGGAGTTCAGTAATTCTCTTGATCTGCAAGATCTGTGTCATTGGCTCACATATTCTAAAACGAAGCACCCGCTCCACTCTTTAGTGGCAACAGCTCAGGCARGGTTTGCTTAAAAATTTGTTCCAAAGCAAAGAAATAGAGGCGTCGCCAAACAAAGTTTTAAGCATCATATATGCATGATTACAGCCTGAACTGTTACTAATACCATGTTATGCAATCCGTTGGGAAGCAGCCTGCCTCAATCAGTTTATCTGACGTGYGTTGAAATGGAAATGTAATCCTTATTACAGCAAGAACTTACTGCAGTGACTCAAACTGAGGTCAAAAATGTGAATAATGTTCTGAGTGAATACAGTTAATATACTCCTAAATAGAGCATAATGTGTATATTTATATATTGATGTTTGCATTTGGAATATTATTTAGRGCACCCGAGTTTCTGTGCTTGAAGACTGTAGTATTTGTTGGAGCAAATTGCTTGCTCTTTTTGCATCAGTATCTCCTTTTTAAGATGTGGATGTCATGCATATTCTTAATACTGTAAGAACTAATGTTAGTAAAACAAGGATAAATTATTATCCGTTGACCTGATTATCATCTCATTTGTATCAATATATTTCCACTGAAAATTATTATAGCTATTATTAATTTTTCTTAAATTTCCTTGAAARAAAAGTCTTCTGTAGTCCTTAGAAAATTCCACAGATATTAATTTATTGAGCTGTAGGAAGTGGTTTAGTGCATACCATGATTTGCTGTTCTTCTCTTTTTCTACTGGTATCTATTAGTTTACTTGCATTGTGGTAATGTCAATAACGAGCCAATGTTTTAATGTACAAATGCATAATAAAAGCATGTTCCCTTCCAAAAAGAGCTTAAAATCTCAGCATTGGAGTTCTAGATATGACTGACGATATATACAGAATTTAAAATAGAGTATCAGAGTTTCCATCTGTGCCACTCATTAATATCTTGCAAAAGTGCAATAACTTCTAAAGACAAACATCAATCCTGTTTCATCACCGCCATGTTATAAAAGCTTCTGGTGAAACCATCTGCCTGGTACATGGATATATTTAGTAGGTTGCTCTCTGGCAAATATCAACAGTCTGTTTGTATTAATTCTAAKCATTCCCCTAGTTAAATAAAAGAAATCTGTAGGCTGTGAACTCTTAAAACATACAATAATATCAGACAATATAGCTGAACTGCATTACAGCTGAAAACGTAAATAATTATTATAATCTCCTGTAATTGGACTTGGAAATATGTAAGATCAGTTGCACCATGAACAGACACTCAGTCATTCACTGTGTCCCACCTAATTTKTTGTTCCCTTCTGTCAAAGGACAGTGAAAGACAAATTGGACTTAGCCAGAAGTTTCTGTTCCTGTAAGTTTGATTTCTTTCATTGGTCTCTAGTTCATTACAAGTACAAATGCAACGTTTTAATGTGCCACCCCCGATTCCTTTCTTCCAGTGGAAGCTCCTGATCTAGGGATCAGGCAATATGTTGGAACTCACCTTGGAAAACAAATTCTGTTGAATTCTTAGGGTAGATGCTGTGTTTCTTAGAATCCATGAATCTACTAGAGCTTCTGAAGAAACCTGCACCACGCATATATGTGATAGGACAAGCCATTGAGATGCACAGATGCTGCAGTTCCTTATGGGGAACTGAGGCCCTACATCTAGGTAGGTAGGTGTTCCTTGATGGAATGTGGCTATTACATCTAAATTGGGAAGGACCTTTGAAGATCCAGCTTCCCTGCTCAAAGGAGATCCATTTAGGTCAGGTCGCTGACAGCCTTCTCCAGCTGAGTTTTGAATATCTCCAGGGATGGAGATAACACAGCTTTTCTGGGTGACCTGGTTTGGCCACTCTCATGCTGCAACAATTTGCCTTTCAGCTAATCAGAATTTCTCGTTCTGCAATTTGTGTTCATTGCCTCCAGTCTCAAAACTGTGCTCCTCTTACTGTTGATCCAGTAGCAGCAAGATCTCCCCTTGGCTTTCTCTTCCAAAGGCTGAGCCAACGCAGCTCTTTCATCTAAGCTTATGAAACCTACTTACAAAAAGTTATTAAAAGAATATTGGGAATATTGCAAAGTTAAGCACTAAAAGTGCACAAAGCATTGCTCACTGAGGAGGGAGTAATTTCCTTGGCTGCAGTATGATATAGTCTGGAGTAGCAGTCACAGCCTGTCTCTTCACAAGTCAGAAGAAACATGGGCAGTGCTTATTTGTGAGGAAGTATTTGTGATTTCATGTCTTCCGAAGGGGCTGAYGTATGGCTGCGTAGGTTATTGCTGAGTGCAGATTAGCCTGTCAGTTAGGTTTCTTCCGAACATCAGTTTGTTCCCTAGTTATTAAGGCACCTTTCACCTTTCCAAAGCTGAAGCTGTGTCAGCCAAAGTTTGCAACTGGAAACCTCCCGGCTGCCAAGTGCCAACGGGTCGTCCTCACTAAGCCAAGGCCACCAGCCATGCACAGCAGGGGTGCCGTGAGGATCACTGGTGTACAAATTAGCCCTGGGACGGGAGCTAAGAACAGCTTTGGAAATAGAACTCGTCAGGGAAGCAACAGGTCATTTTTACTTCACAAGACTCTCTTCTGGTAGTTCTCTCCCTCATTTGCCAAGTAGTTTTCTGTTTGCGCRCTGAGAAAAGATTCTGCAGAAAACCAGCTCCATCACCACGCTCATCCGGTGCGTTGCAGGACTTACACGAACATGTAATAAGTTCTATACTTACACAAATATGGGCAAGAATTAGGACATCACAGGCAGTCTTAATCTTGACATTTCAAAACTTTTTAAAACGCTTTATTTTTCAGTATTAAAAATATTTTTACAGTATTTGTATTTGCAGTGCCCAATGGCATTGTCAATGCACGTTTTATAAAAAGAATTTTCCTCACTGACATCTACAGAGGTGATCAGTAAAGCTGTAACCCTTTTATTGACTGTAGAAACTGCTGCCAACTGAACTGAGGGGTCAGTTCATATCAACACAGTGACTGTCATCCTCTACTGGGGACGCTTTCTTCAGACATGGTAGGTGATGCTAGAGTGCAACCTCAGCAGCTCTGTTTCACCATAAAATCCTAGTTTTCCTACTTCAGTAGTCTTCTTCAGCCTCGTCCCCCTGCCAGGTGAATAATCGCTCCTCTTTTCTGCAGCTTTCTGGCATACTCAGCGCCCTAACTGCCTCTCTCACATCCCATGAGTAATTCTCACCATCACCATCTACTTCCTTTGCTCCTTCCAAATCTGTGGGTATTTTTATGTGGCACACTGCAGCGCAGGGTGTCTATAAATCACCCACTTGTACATCTATATGCACAGGTACTGCGAGTGTCCTAGGGGCAGCAGCACGCAGCTTAGATAGGTTAATTTGTCTTGCCTGGAGTTCCTCTTTTACAAATTGGTCTCCTTCTGCTGTCTCGTTATATGTTCTGCTGCTCCTCTTGAAAGTCTCCTGTAAGAATATGCGTATCCAATGCTCTGATGACAAGTGTCATCAGTGATTTTGTATCTCACAAAGACTCTTTGATCTGGAAAACAGTATATTTGCAGTTGGCAGCCAATGCACAAAGTAAACATGTTTTAAAATCAAATGCTTGTTTAATGAAGGGGGAAATGGTGCTTGTCTTTTGATATTCTATACGTGGCTTTTTCCCTACTTTAAGAGCACGACAGGTTTTGAAGAATGAAGCTGCTACTGCTTTCCTGTATGTCCTAGTGCCTACTGTGACTGCAAATGCTAAGTTATTATTGGAGAAATTAAAACAGTGGTAATACAGATAATGCTTTACTTTAAAATTCTGCATTAATCTATTTATAGCCTATAGGTCCATATAGGATGAATATATGGTTTGAACCATACTGGCAATGGTGAAGGTGAAAGATCTGAAAATAATTCTGAAAATTTCTCAAGTCAGAAAAATTTGAAGAGATGCAATAAGATCTCGGAGAAACCCATTCTGCAGCTGATAAACTTTTAACTAAAGGGGGAATATCCAGAAAGTAATGAGATGAAAATAAAAAGTACAACATAGGCAAACTGCTAGGAAAATGGGAACTTTGGTAACTCAGAGACAACTTAGTCTTTCAGTTCAGAAGATGATGTATGACTGTGACACCAGCCTAGCTTACCAAAGAGATTTCTATTAAATTTATCAGCAGCAAAATAATTAATAATGAGGACATCTGGATTTCCAAAGGCACACTTCAAAACTTCGTACAGGATTATTTTACCAGTCAGAGCTTCTCCTTTTCTGAGGCTATTGATAGGAATCTAGGCCTGTCAGTGGCTTCCTGTGACAATTTTTCTACTCTCTTACTAACACAAGTAATCAGATATTATCCTTACACTTACAAATTGATTAATCTCCATCTTGAAACCATTTAGGTTTCTTGTTTCCCTTCCTCTTCTTAGAAAGATATTTCCAGAACAACTCTAGATACTCAGCTAAATATAAACACGATCCAGTATACTCGTTTATTTCTAGTGGAAAAAAAGAGTCAGTTTTATCTCCTTTTCCAAACTGCCATTTATTAGTTGTTTTTTATACAGTTGTTATCTCTAGAAACCTCCTAAATGCACCAAACTCCTTCACGTTTCGAGGGAGCGGCTGCACGCACTTTTCGTCGTCTGAGTGGCCAGGTACCAATGTGAATCAGTCCATCCTAAAATAGTAGCCAGTTGTTTCAGTCTTGAGATGCAAGCTCAACAACTTGTTAAAAACAAGCGTTCAGGTGTCTGTGCTGAGAGCAGCCCCTCTCACACACAGACACGGCTCTTGCCTTTCCCGCAGCCGTGCGTGTTTGGCCTCGTAGCCTCTGTGGCAGTCTTAAGGGTTTCTTTTTTTCTGCTCTCTTTCCAGCTCTCMGCTTAACATGAAGATGGGTTTCTTTTTTTTGAACTGCCTAAGAGCATGACTTAGCATTTACAATATTACATTTCATTTAATGTTATTATTCTATTCATTAAGAACATTTGAATTTTCCTCACCGTATCCTAGTTCTGTGTCAATAAACAGCAAATGTTGTTACTGCCAGAAAGCAGCAGCCTGGTCCTGAACCAGGGAAAAAAAAAAGATAAGGAAGTATAAGGAAGTTTGGATTTCTTTTTTTTTTGAAGCAGAATTGAACCCCAAACTTATTCTGAAGGCCTTATTAWATTTAACTCGTTTTTCTCTTGTTAGTGCCTTGGCCTCTGAGCTCTGCTGAACACTGATGTTTGATCGGCAGCCTGTTCAGCACAGTGGCAATTTGCACTGCGTAGATCTGAAGAACACGAGCGTCCTCCAGCCTGCCCCTCTGTTACTGCTGGCCACCAACGAGCCCAGGCTCTGCCCCTCTACCTCTGGGCTGCCCCAACACCTCCACATCTTGGGCACTTTTTGTACTTAATGAAGATGGGTTCTAGCTGAGTTGTGCGCTTCAAATTAGCCTGTAGGTGAGGGCTAGCCCTTSCTCTGAATTATCTTTTCCCAGTAAATACCTACCGGGCACCAGCAGCCTGTGCTTGTCATCAGTCCAACTGCATTTGTAGCAGCACTGTATYTGTTTCTGTGCATATGTGTATTACTTCAGTCTCCTGTGTATGCCAGAATTTAAGGACCATTCCTTATGTTCACTAAACAATATTAGTCAGGTCATTTTAGTCTGATTTTCCCCTTTTACAGTGGTAAAGATTTGTATGCATTTGTAGCTATTGGCATGTTGATTGACATAAAGTCTCAGAATAACATCCAAACATGATGTAACCAACACGTCGGGGAAGAAGTTACGGTAATCAACACAACAGATGGATGGACAACATCACGATCTTCTAGTTACCTGCTGCCAAAGTCAATCCACATAACACGTCACTAAAACACCGTGAGCTGCAGGGGAGAGAGGAAACAAGCTCACCTGGTATTGGACCCAGTGAAACAGCTTTTCCCAGTGATTTGTATTCCATGCCCTTATAATTCTGCTCATCTCCTTTGACCTCCCAACCCTTCATTCTCTCCGCAGTCCCTCTCTGCCCGCGTGGGTGAAGGATGGTGTGTAGTGCGGCGGCTGCGGCTTTAGCAGGAAGCACAAGGGTAGGCACACGCTGAGGAAGGTGCCCTTTCGATTAGGCCCTTCTGTCCAGCTGCTAATTATCAGGAAATTTGTAGGAGCTTAGTAAGCTTGCGATATGCCCGTGGGTCTGATTTGTTTGAAGTGGGACATTAGTCAGGAATAGGAAGTCATCWGAGATGCAGGATAGCTGCATAAGACTTGTTTTGTAGGGTTCCCATATAAAAAAAAATGTGAAAATGAAGTATTTTGAATTAAAATTTTGTTCATTTAGCTCAGTTAAATGAATACACATGCAGGGATGGATGTGAACTGGAACATTCACTACTTCCTTCAAACTCCTTGTAGCCAGAAAAATCAAGCAATATATTCTTCMTTTCACTTCTACACCTGCTGTTTTCATTAACATTTATAGACCAGTCTTATAATCAAGCACGGAACAGGATAGATCRTGCCATTACTAATCTCACAGAAGAACACCTGTATTTTATTTCAGCATGCAGGATGAGGAAACATCCCCTGGGAGCATCAGCGTGGTGCTGCTGCAGTGTGGGTGCTGGACAGAAGAGGGTGCCATTCAGATAGCCTGAGATAGAAAAGACCTTGGCTATGGGCACTGCAAGCGAGCAGCCAAAGGTCTGCAAACTCTGCAGTGCAAAACAAGGACATTCCTTACGCTGCRAGGTTGTGCAGGGCCTGCAGATTGCATTGCAGGGCCTGCCCAAGGGCTTGCTCACATGCTGCAGGATGCTTGGGCATTTTGACGAGGAYTGCAGGAGTGCCAGCTACACAAAACTGTTGTTCCACAGACTACTGGTTTGCTGGAGGGAGAAATTCCAARTAATACACTCTTTGGAGAGAGATGTGCTGCTAATATTTTTGCTGCATTCAGTGGGAAGCTGCAAGCTTATGGATTAAATGTTGGGTGTCCCACCCAGCGTCACCATACTGTTTGAGTCATTGGTTTATAAATTTGACACTTTTTTGAATCAAGACTGCATCTAATGAACTACCTGAGGAAATAAATTCTGTGTTTGTTTGCCTACATGCAAATGGGTTTTTTTGGCACATCTTGTTGGATTCCATAATGTGGGTCCACTCCTAGAGTGGGTACGTGTGTATTGGTTGCATTGAACAATAAAAAAAAAGCTTCAGCACCATAAAACACATAACAGTGATTGAAGTTTGATCAATGATGAGGAATTCAGAAAATAGTTATTGTTGTGAAAAACATTTTACTTAGAGTTAGAATTTAACCTACTGTAGGAACCAGACAATAAAACCTGAATCACTTACCAGTTTTGCTAGAAATGAGGCATCACCAGAGCTTCAAGATCTGTTTCAGAACACTTTTTTAAACTAGAACGTGTTTCCTGAGTGGGTATTTCCATCACTTTTGACAAGAAAGAAAGAAAATCCTGTCTTCCAACAGCTAATGAAGCTAAGGAAAGCTGTAATGATTGCTAGCCAACCATGTCTCTGTACATAATTGGTATCTGCAAGTATTCGTGCTACGAAGATGGTTTTAAGTCTTGATTTACAGTCTGGGCATCACAAATTAACAGAGCCCTCGCAGCCTCACATTATGCTTATGGCATAATTTTTGTGCTTAAAACATATGCCTTGTGTTTGAACCCAAATCTAATGCTGTTAAAGAAAATGATCGGTATTTTGGTAAGCAGCCTGGAACCTTGTGTTAGCTGATGAGTCATAAAACACCATTACAGCCATTTTCATCTTTCTTAATTGTTATATTAACAAAACTTTTTACTTTTCAGCTGTTGAATGGCTGAAGGATTACTTCAAGAAATCCTAACTGGAATCCTGGAGAAATGTTGTGCAGCTTTGTTTTGAATTGTTGAAAACCATGATCACAAGTAACTGGATTTTATGATGTTATGCTACTTATTTCAGTTAAACAAGGTAGAAATGCCTCAGGATAGGGGCTTGTAGCCACATTTTCTCAAATGCATGAGGGCAGTCCCGGGAAGAACATGATGTGTGCTTCAGGAACAGCTACAGAGGCTGAGGGAGAAATATTCCACCCTKGGAAAAGAAGTATAGGCTTGCATTATTACACCTTTATTACACCTTATTACACCCTTAATGACAAAAGAACTCAAAGAAGTGGAAAGTAATATTTTTTTTGTACATGATGTAGAAATATCAGGAGCTGAAAATGCGATGTTTGACTGCTTGTTTTGCTCATTTTTATCTTTACTAAATACTTTGAATACTCAGATGGAAGCAGTGCCTTCTGCTATGGAATTAATTGAACAAGTATATTTGCTGTTTCAGGAGAATAATATGAAGCTACTTGTTTAGTCTGTCTCGTTCAACAGAAATTACATGGCGCCTTGACAACAAGATAGTCTAATAATCATAACACATCTAATTCATCTCTGCTATACTTTGAACCAGCATGAACTTCCTCTGCAAGATGGGGGAATCACTCACCAATTTACCATGCTGAAGGAGTCACAGGCAAAATCAATACATTTTGCTCATGACACACATGAGTGGGTTGTCACAACAAGAATTTAAGTTCTCCATTAGTGGCCAGGGCTGAATGCTCAAGCTGGTCTAAAAGTTTCTGCCAATTGACAAAACAGTGAGTCGGTTCTTGTCTCCTCTACTCTGTCTTTTCACTTAAATGAAGACAGGAAAGCTTGCCATCATTGTTACAGGCCTCTCTGCTCATCTGCCATTGACTAGTGCTATGGTATCATATTAACAGATTCCTTCAGTAAATGGCCAGAACTAACATCTATCACGGGTCCATCTGTTTCTATCATGACTTTTCATTTACTGTTTTCAGCACATAAAGAGGCTCGGAAAATTAATGTCTGCTAACAGACCACGATTCGTATGCTTGCGGCTTGATTTTTTTTCGTGAAGAAGAGAATCATTGCACACAGACAGCTATCAGCAAGCTAATAAAGCACTGAATGCTACAATAACGCTTTGAAAGAAAAATTACAGCCTGCTAAAAGGAAAATCTGGGAAAACTTTCACTTCAAATCTCCTAAAAAACATAAATGGTCAGGCACAAGCCAGCAATGCTAAGGAAGGGTGGAAAAAAGGAAGGGTGGAAAAAAGAACAGCAACAACAACAAAAAAAAMCCAAAACCAAAACAGAAGTCAATGTTGTTCTTTTGCAGATAATTGGAGTGAAGACAAGAGCATAAGAGAAATCAAGGCAAGTCATCTAATCACAGAATCCTTAAGGTTGGAAGAGGCCTCTAGATGTCATCTAGTCCAACCCCCCTGCACACRCAGGGTCYCCTAGAGCACGTGGCACAGGGTGGCATCCAAGTGGTTCTTGAAGATCTGCAGTGAAAGAGACTCCACCACCTCTCTGGGCAGCCTGTTCCAKGGCTCTGTCACCCTCACAGGAAAGAAATTTTTCCTTAAGTTCCTGTGGAACTTTYAGTGCTTCAGTTTGTAGCCRTTTCCTCTAGTCCTATCTCTGGCCACCACTGAGAAGAGGTCAGCCCCATCCTCCTYGCTCCCTCCCTTGAGGTACTTATAGACACTGATGAGGTCCCCTCTCAGCCTTCTCTTCTCCAGGCTGAACAGGCCCAGCTCTCTCAGCCTTTGCTCATAGGGCAGATGTTCCAGGCCCCTGACCATCCCTGTAGCCCTGTGCTGGACTCTCTCCAGCAGCTCCACATCTTGTCCTGGGGAACCCAGAACTGCACACAGTACTCGAGGTGTGGCCTCACCAGGGCTGAGTAGAGGGGCAGAATCACCTCCCTCAACCTGCTGGAGACGCTCCTCTTAATGCACCCCAAGATCCCATTGGCCTTCTTGGCCACGAGGGCACACTGCTGCCTCATGGTCAACCTGTTGTCCACCATGACACCCAGGTCCCTCTCTGCGGGGCTGCTCTCCAGGAGGTCGGTCCCCAGCCGGTACTGGTGTATGGGGTTATTCCTGCCCAGGTGCTGAGGGAGCACTCCATCCCTTCATCCAGGTCATTAATGAACAAGTTGAACAGGACCGGACTGAGGACTGAGCCCTGGGGACACCACTAACCACAGGCCTCCAGCTGGACTCGGCACCACTGATTACCACCCTCTGAGCTCTGTCATCCAGCCAATTCCTAATCCACCTCACTGTCCACTCATCTCTGGAGCTTGCCCAGGAGGATGCCGTGAGGGACGGTGTCAAAAGCCTTGCTGAAGTCCAGGCAGATGACAGCCACCGCTCTGCCCTCATCTATCCAGCCAGTCACACCATCATAGAAGGCTATCAGGTTAGTCAAGCATGATTTCCCCCTTGGTGAATCCATGCTGGCTACTCCTGAGCACCTTCTTGGAAGGTTAATGGAAAGAGCAAAAAGTTAATGGAAACAGCAAAAATAAAAAATGTTAATATATTGATTTTGTGCTAGCAAGCATCTGCAATTTGCAAGAAATCTGTCTGCGAGAATACAGAAACCTGTGGGAATCAAAGTATTTGAGGGAATGAGGGAATCAGAGTATTGCTTGGAGGATAAAAAGGGGCTTACATTTACAGCCTATATGATGGATAACTATGAAGTGCTTCCCGTTGTGCACATCTTACCTGAGGCAATGTGGAGGCATTTTGGAATGGCCACCCATAGCCCACTGCTTTGTGGGAGGCTCCCAGTGTAACATTCACTGCAGGAGTTAGAGCATCAACAGATGCCAAGTCAAGTTAACCCCCCGCATAAGCTCAGGCCTTGTAAATACTGAAGGAGCTTGTGATGGTGATCGTTCAGCTCTATGTCAGCTTGCCAATTTGTTTCTTAGTTACTTGGCTACTTATTTACTGATTCTATAATTAATCAATATGAAGATGATCCCTTTCCTTTCTGGAAAGGGAATGTATAGTGTAGCAATACTATGCAGTGTGGCTGCATATGGAAGATGTAGAATGTTAAAATAGATAAAGTAGAAAAACATTCCTTGATTTTGGTAAGCACTTTCTTGCCTGATGTAGTAGCACTACTGGCTGTGGTGGAAGTAAAAGTACAAWTATATCTGCTCCTTTTTACTTATTGATCATGCTTCTTAAAATGTCTCCTTCCTTCTACTTCACCAGGTAACATCTAGTCATGTTCAAAATCGAGCACATTACTAGCACTAAAATAATGCTTTTAATCTGTTTGTGTCACTTTTTCCCCTTGATAATTTTGAATCTATTGGCCAATTTAGAACAAATATGGCAGAGGAGTAAAGGATACAAAGATATGAAGTTACTGTAAGCTTTGAGAAAATCAGTGCAAGCCATGGCTGATACATGAGTATGAGTTTGCTCTGTTTGATCTGCTGCTACTTCCTCCGCACAGCTGATTAATGTTCCTCACATCTATTTTGACTAGGTTAGAGATTTGGAGGCATGGCAGAGAAGGGGAGAAAATGTAAGATGAGGACCCATGGTTCTGAGAAAAGGTGAGGTCTTGAATAGAGGTGAGGTTTTGGACACACAGTGAGGGCAGCTCTGGTGTTTTCTAAGTGGAGGTTGCAAGGCCTGGAGTGAAGCAGGCCTCATGCAAAGCCATCATAGACCAGGCTTCAGTAATTGCTTGTTGAATGATCTGCTATGTTAAGACAACAGTACTGAAATGCAAAATTTGTGATAGACACAAGTGACAGAATTTTCTATAGCACCTATTTGGGGTTTAGGAGTCAAGGCTGTGTTTTAAAAATGAGCTAGGAGACCCATTACCTACCAGAAGCACATCTCCGCATATTTAAAATTTCACCTTGAAGGCCCATCTGTCAAGGAACAGCAAGCTGCTCTGATCACAGAAATCACAGAAGGGCTGAGGTAGGAAGGTGATCATCTAGTCTAATCCTCCTGCTCAAGCAGGGCATGTTGCCCAGGACTCTGTCCAGATGGCTTTTGACTGTCTCCAAGGATGGAGGAAGGAAAGGGAAGACAAGCTGGGAGCTCAGGGTAACAAAAAGGCAAGCAGGAAGAATAACCCTCACTGGCAAAGGGCACAGTCCTGCAGTGCCCAGGAGAGAGGAGCAGAGCGGATCTGGTGGCAGAAACCAGGTGCAGCAAAGAGTACAATGATCTCCAGAAACACCTGATAGATAAAGCAGGTCTGAGGCCAAGCCAGGAAGTCAAGTCAGGACAGCAAGATCAGGATCAGCAGAGCATATGGCCAGACACAGACATATCTACAACATACCCCAGGCAAGTACTGAGAGCAGGGACATGAGCTAAAACGCAGCCTCCAGGCCAAGGGGCAGATGCCCAAGACAAGGCATCTTGCACCTCTTTCTCACCCAGTGCTATTCATAGCACTCAGGACTAAGGTAATACAGCTGCCCCATGCCAGGGCTGACCGTGAGCTGTGGCAGCCAAATCCCAGGGTGGCGGGGAGAGGAAGGGGGTTTGGGAGCTGTTGGTGCAGTCAGCCTGACATTACACAGCGAAATAGCCTTGAGGAGGTAGACTTCTTTTGAAAATTGGACTTGAGCTCTTAAATCTGTTGTTTCTGAAAATACAAAAAAGAATGCACAAGGAGCTGAATTCTCATTTATTTTAAAGTCAATAATCCTGCTGAGATTTTCCTCACGCAGATAAATTTGGCTCCTGTCTTAGTCAGACCTTCAATACAACTAGTAATTACTCTCCACACCTAACTTTGTCTCTGCAGCTTCTCAGCTCATAACCCTTTGTTTGCAAGACAAAAGCCACCTGGTTATCGGAAAACCTAACCAGATCTGCAGGAAATATAAAAGTGCTAGTAAGTGGTGGCTTGCTTCTGACCACCCTTAGCTTCCTCATTCCTGGAAGCAAGCCCTTGTGGGCCACCCTGCAGAAGCCCCGTGATGTAAACGTGCAGTCTGTAGCGCTGATCCTCAGGCAGAAGCCGAACGAACGGAGTGCACTTTTGCCAACTACTTCAGTGTCACGGATTCATCGACGCGTTCCTGACRGGAAGACAGGTCAATTTGTGGAAAATCGGGTTTTAACATATGTAGGCTTCAGGCATTTTCAGCATTTTAATTAGACAGACAACTGGTTTGTAACGTAAATATTTACTTCCTGGGTTTTGCACTTGAGCTTGCTGTGCCCTATGGAAGAGCTCGGCAATATGGAGCTGCTCGTGGCATTCAGCCCTCGATACGGGACYGCTGCTGTTCAGGGGAGCACTGTTTGGGGCTCCCACACTGCGGGCTTACAGGCAGGCTTTGAATTGCTGCGAAAAAATGATTTGATATTTTAAAGACACTATGAAATTTTTTTTTCCTCCCTGATCTCTGGGGTTGGAAAAATATGTTATTTTTACCAAAAAAAAAAAAGGGGGGCAATTTTGCATCAGCTCAGCAGGTAAAACAAAACAGCGTAATAAAACTTTTGTTTGTTACCCTGAATATATTTAAGGATAAGAGTAAGAAAGTAGAGAATAGTAAAAGTAAATAGCAGTCTTCAGTTTAATTGTTACTGTGACTGAAATTGTCAACAAAACTGAGCAGTTATATTGCATATGAAGTGAGGTTTATGAAAATGTATGTATGTAGGATTTTATTTCTCTCCATATATTAGGTTTTTGCCCTACTGCATAAGCTAGTAATATGATTACCCTAATGGCTTAGGGAATTTCCAGAGAAAACAGCATGTCCTTTTTATTGAATGGTGAGAGATCAGGATTTCTCTCAAACTGTGGAGGAGTTTTAACTTATTTACTGTCATATATTGCTAATATTATTTTATTGAAGGCTGATACAACCTATGTAATTAAATAACTGGTTTTCAGGAGTGCCTCTGGGATGCATGTTTATCTTCATTCTGTCACGAGCCGTTGCGTTGCGTCCATCACCTCGCTACCTTGCTACTAGCAGGAGCTCAATAAATTGAACTAGCTGCTGTTACAAAGGACGGTTCATAACCCATGGGCAATTCACGTTCATCTCACCTTGGTTTGAATTTTTCTGTCTTCAGTTTCTGAGTTAACTAGGCTTTCCTGATGGATGACACCCAGGCTAGGATAAAACCTATTTTTTTTTCTGTGGAGTTAGGAGTTGTGGGCTGCAATAGGGTGCATCTGCCTTTATTTTTMTGGCTTATTCCTCTGTCTGTGCCTGCCTGTGCATGCTGTGTTCATGTAGCTTCGGTCCCGGTTTCTCTCTTGGATTAAAGCAATGAGTTTCCCCCAGGACAAAACCTAGCTGTGGCCTGAGGGTAGTTTTATATCAGGACTGTTCCATACAGGAGCATGGATAAGACTGCACTAGGTTGGGCTCCTGCCAGTCTCCCCAACAATATCTCAGCATCACTCAGGCTCATGCTGTATAGCACCGACCCCAGCATCACGCTACAGTAACACTGTCCTTTTTGCACTTGGAACYGAAAAGAGAAAAAAAGACGCTTTAAGACTGAAAGGGCAACGAGGAGACCTGGGACGAGCACTGTGTATGTAAGTGCAACCACCAGGGTGACCTGGTACCGAGCGGTCTGTGTGGGACGTATCCTGCACCTTCGGGCTGRACCTGCCTGGAGAGGATGCCTTTAAAAAGGGGACATTGCCTCGGGACCAGATTTTCTTCTGTGACAACCAGGTATTTCCACTGATGTGAGTGGGTTGTTTAAATGTGCTGTAGGAGTCACGGTGGGCTTGAATTGGTGCAGGGAAGGGAACTGCTCTGTTGCGTAGCCACTGCCGTTTAGCAGAGGCTCAGCAGCATGAGTGGTGGTAGCTGCACAGATAAGGACAGACCCTGTCCCATCCCTCTCACTGGGTGTTGCACTCTGTATTTCCTTTAGATGAGGCTAACAGTTAACAAAGATTTTTTAAAAATAGGAAATAATTCATATATTTGCATCACTCTGCCTTCCTCTTAGTGAAGGGTATCCCYGAGTGAACCAAAGGGTGACAGTGATGGATCGTGAGTGACAAAGCTAGTGCTAGGGAGACCGTATGAATAGCTCTGCTCTCTGATTAATGACATATTCTTTCTTAGCAGTTTTGAGAAGTATCTTTTTATCAACCGTTTTTTTTACAGATGTATTTACATTGATTAAGAAGAGTTCCACTACTGAAAAATGACTGYTACACTTAACCATCCACAAAGCTGYTTACTAGAAAAGTATACTGCATCAGATAGACAYGTGTGCCATGAGTACATTAATAGGATAATGGAGCCCTGAGTTTTTCCAGCTCCATTTGCACATTAGACTAAAAAGAACTGTCTTGCTCAGTGGCTTCGTTCGTATCATCATTTTCAGGCGCTAGACCATAAAAAATATAAGCTGAAATTCTCGCACACTTTTGAGCCCTTCCTGAATTAGAAAAATATTTTTGAATTGACTTATTTAAAGTTTTTGCTTATTTAATATATTTACTACTAGGACTTTACTTATGTTTTGAGAACTATTAGAAGGTAAGTGCCTTTTTATTGATGTCCCTGGGATGACAGAAGATAGYGGTGCTCTTCCAGTGTCGGTAGAATAAAACAGAACAATTCCAGTGTATGAACAAGTTTTATTATGTCACGACCTTAAAGCCTGACCCTGTGGTCTCTGTGTTTCTCCACCGATTTCCTTCACGGCCGTTTCAGGCCGCGCACACAAACTAGGCCCACGGCAGCACGCCGCGTCCCCGACAGCGGGCRGCACCCTGGAACTACGGGCACGACAGCAGTGATTCCAGCTGCAAGAGGGAGCCCACAGGCCGCAAAGGTTTCCTACATCTGCTCCTGAATTATGCTTTCCCCAGGTGCTGCTTCCAGGTGCCTCAGAGTGTCTAAAAATATATATATTTTTTCCCTAAATGAATAGTAGATCAACAGTGAAAAGCAGGTAGTGTACTAGCTGCACATCACCACTTCACTTTTTTTTCTTTATTTCTTCTTTTCTTTCTTTTTTTTTTTTTTCAGCTTTCTGAGGTTCCTAAAGGAAATATTACTTTCGTGCCAACAATTCTACAAAATAGTTTCTATTTTAAATTTATATACCATTTGTTGTGCTGTACTGCACCTTTCTGTACTGAAACTGCCTGTGAGAAGAGATAACTGTAAACAAAATAAGTGAACCTGACGCGATAAACCCCAGAAAATATATAGCAAAGGTACTTCTGATTCCTCTTAAAGAAAAACAATGCCATACTTCTTCATCTTTGACTATTGAGCTATAATGTAGTTCCTGACTGTAAGTTCGTTTTTATTGTTGTTGTTCAATTACTGATTTCTGTATGTTTCCAAAGTGATATGACTTGAATCGTTCAGCTGTGATGATTTCTGTGGAAATTCCAAAAGAATTTCTGTCTTCAGCACTAATTACTAGACAGAGCAAACCCAAATGACTGTGTCTCACAAAATGTCATTCTAACTATTTAGCTTTTTTAACTATACAACTATTTTACAACTTACAAAACAAGTTCTTGAGGGATCTGGATTTGTTGCAAGAATGCATAATATATTTTTTTCCCTATATAAGCACTGTGGTGTATTTTCAATAGTCCCTCGCCTTGAGTCCAGCTATCTGAGGTTCAGATTATTGAAAATAAAATTTAAGTCAGCTGACATAAAAGGTTTTGGACAGAATTCAGATAATTGAGTTTCATTATTTAATCAAAGCATGACAAGCGTATGCATTTATTGATATAATAACGCTGACTGGAAGAGTCGATGCATACAGAAAGACCACTAGAAGCAGCAGCTGTCACTGCTAACAGATTGAAAATCAGGGGAGAGTTTTAAGTAGGTTTCTATTAATTGAATATGTAATCATTTCACTTTGAAGGATTTTAATTACACTTAGTCTCAGTGTCCTCATTATGCACTTACATGGACTAAATGTCTGGGATCCCAGAATAAAATAGGGCTGGACAAAAAAGAAAATGTGAGAATAACAGATAAGAAATTTAAGAGGAATGATAAATAATCCGCGGCGCAGTAATTATGTCTCTGTGATTTTCACAGTGCAATAATGAATGTGAAATAACAGCGCCTAGAATTTTATTGCAAACTTTTTTTTCTTAAAAATAACAACACATCAGAAACAGATTTGTGATTGTTAGCGACATAAAAATGTTCAATTCACTTAATCACTGAGCTCAGTCTCTTTTGTGAAAATACCATATTCATTTTATGTTATGTATCTCCTCCAAATTGCCATGCATTGTGACTGGGAAAAAATTAAAAACTTTCAGCTTTTAATTCTGGATTCATTTTAATTGTGAAAAGTCCATTCCCAAAATATCACCTTTTGCCTTTCCTTTCCCTTATTCTTTGCAGATTGTTCCAAGGAAGGAAATGCTGATTGGTTTTTATTTTTGTGTAACATAATATAAACCCAAGACAAACACAGAGATTATTTATATGCTAGTCAAACATGCCACGTCCAGAAAATCAAGCTGAAGTCGCCTGCCCAAACCCAGSTGTCTTCTGCTCTGGGCAGGAAAAACCTGTCTCTGCCTAGACCGCACACTCAGCTAGGAGTTTGTCATTTCTTAACTTTGAGCCCTTCATTTTGTATCCTATTGCTTTTCTTTTATTGAAGGCTAGGGCGCTTTTGTAGGTCATGTTCCTTGAGGTAGCTGTTGCTATTAATTTGTTTCAGAAAAGAAAAAGGTAAAAATTAATTAAAATTCAGGCACTGAGTGAAACAGATTTCCGTTTGATTCTGTGGCCTTGGCCGAACTCTGGAAGAGGAGAAAAAAAATGATTAAAGAAATTAAACAGAGTGGGAACAGAAAGAATCAGAAGTASAGAGGGAATGGAGGCTGGGGACGCGCGCGAGCGCCGCTGGTGCGGCTGTTCGGCAAGGGAGGCCGGGATCCCACCAGGGCCGCGCGCGTTGGGGCAGGGGCCGCGCCGAGGAGGGCCCCAAGCCTGCACACGTGGCAAGGAACCTCGCAGGCAGCCTGGCCCGAGGCAGACGTGAGCCCTGGGAGCGCCCGGGCGGCCGATGGGGGCTGGCTCGCTGCACGGCGGAGCCCGTCGCCCTCCGAAACCCACAGGGCAGCTCCGCAGCCTCTGCTCTCCAGCACGAAGGGCAGGGCCGTGCACGACGGCAGAGGCTCCGTTCCCGGCTGGTATCCCCGGCGCCCACGCTTCTGCGTGGAGGATGGGCATGAGGTGGAACCTGCTCTTGTCAAAGAGACCTCCCCAAGAAGGCGGGGAGTATTTTTGTCTCCCCATGTGTGTTTGCACGCACAAGCTGCTCCCAGATAAACCTCACCGTCATCACACACCGCTGTTGTCAACAGTCTTCAGTGGTTCTGTGAAGTCTGCAGCACTCAATTACATCACCACTCTGATATGATTTAAACAAAAACCAGACAAATAAACCTGACTGGTTTCAGAAGAAATGTGCAAATGTCACATAATATCACATATACAAATGGGTGATGCAGAGACCAGCAAAGGAGCGCGAGCCGCGAGCAGGGCAGGCACTGGCCGCCTGAAGCAGAGCAGGGTGGTTTGTGCGAGGAGCTGYGCTAGCCGTGCCCCCGCTCCGGCCTCCCGCCCGGCTGGCGAGGGGCAGACTCCTCCACGCACTGCCTGGCTCTTCGAGGGGGGAGTGCACAGGAAGCGCTCGTGGCGAGGGGTCAGTTGGGACACCCGGCCATTCCGACCGGCGCCAGCACTTCCATGCCAGCTGGAATGCGCTGCAGAGGGATGCGCTGCGTCCCTGAGATGGGCTTTGCTAACAGCAGCTGGGGGACACACCACGGTAGCTGGGCCTGCTGCAGATGAGCAAAGCTGCCAGCGAGGACGACTGGATCGGGTCCCAGCACCAGGATCCTGTGAGGCTTCTTGCATCCCGGCGCACCCAATACCTGGGCAGTGCTAAGCGAGGACCTTCCTCTTCCGTTCCCTTTGCTCTGTGCGGGCAGGACGAGCAGCCCTTGCTGGGGTTTTGTAACACCCCACGTCCCTCAGCTGCACCCTCTCCGAGCTGGCCCCGAGCCCGGGCGCCTGAGCCCCCAGGAGCTCCTTTGTTGACCCACCCGGGGCCTTTATSGTGTCTGCCACAGGCAGATCCCTTCCCTTCTCCTCCTCCTGCTTGCTGTGGGCTTCAGAGCCGCCTCCGTCCAGCTCGTGTTATCTCTAAGCGAGGCTCAAGACAAGCAACACATTCTTTGCTGCAAGGTCAGCTTTCCTCTGTCCCTTGCTGGCCAGATTCCTCGGGCAAGTGATTCCCGGGCCTCCAAWACTACCTGGGTTTCAATGCTTTCTACTGGACTTGTGAATCGCTTAGATTGCTGCATCATCCTTCAGGAATSCCTGTAGAGAAATTAAGCAAATGTGTTTTGCAGCAGACATGACTGCTGGTTTATAGTACAGCTGAGATACACAAGTGTTGTTTGCCGTGACTGGCAATATTACAGTCGGTGGGAATATCAAAATAAGAAATTACCTATTCAAAATATGTGAAATTAAGTTTTGAATCACGTTATCACAACTGCGTCAGAAAACAGAGCAAATGAAGGACAGGTTTTGAGCACCTACAGTTCCTTCAACATTTGGGGCAACAAGTCCCAAATGATCCTGTCATCGTAACCTGAGGTCAGAAATGCTGAGGACGGACGGACAGGCCGAGGCCATGGGGCAGAGGAGGGCAGCAGAGCAGGACAGCAGAGCCAAGGGGCTCTTGAGGTGCTGCTGCCCCACAAAAACAGCACCGTGCACGCACATACCTACCTATTGAYGTACCCACCTCCCGGGGCTAGCAGTGTTTGTGGGAAGCCCGAGAAGGAGCCAACGGTCACCTGCTTTCCTCACGCCACAGGAATGCAGATAAGGGAGCAATGGCCCCTTGTCTACATACTGGGAAGGAGGGAGATAGGGGACGGGAGACTCGCGTAGCTCTCGTAGCCGGGCTTCGCTGCGGCTCCTCCGACAGGCTTTGTTCCTAATAGTGTCTGCAGTACTGGAATGCAGCTACAAGAGAAAAAGACCACTGTCCTATCTTCCCCCTCTTGAAAGCATTAATAAATAAGCAGAATCTAAAAAAAAGGGTCTGTACAAGGTAGGATTTAGAGTCTCCTACTCCATATGTAATTTTAAAAATTCTGAAAAATTGTAAAGAATTATTAAATGTATTTTTTCAATGGGTAGGCCCAAAAGCTTGACAGAGGCAATGGARTTCAAATGGCACAGCTGGCGGGACCACCTTGGTGGTGTCTGTTGTGCGCAGCTGGAGGTGGTTGAGCCAGAGGGATGAACATTGCCCAGGCTCCTGCCTCAGGCTGGGGGAAGCTGTAGCTTGTGTGTTTGCCTGATCCCAGCACTGATGCATGGGAATCTTCATGGAAGGCTCTGGTCTCTGCATGTTGTCTGGGAGCAGGTATGTGTTTCCTACTTATTGCTGTACTATTTTCCATAGCTGCCTCTCCAGGGAGAAGGTTTCTCTCCAGGATACTGTTTCCTATGCTGTGCACAAATTTAACCAATGCTGCTTGTGGATACAGTCTGAAATCCTGGCTTACTTGGAATCCTGGTGCCATGTGTTAATGATGGATTAATTTTAGGTATAGGCTGTAGATGACTTAGTTATTTCACTAAGTGCATTTAAAGATGAATTTCCTGTCATGTGCTTTGCCCTCTAAAAAATACTATGATAAAAAGTATAGATAAAAATAATGATAAAATGATTAAATGTGATTTAAAAATTTAAATCTCAAAACCCATTTCAGTTAAATCAATAAGCAGTGATCTAGTGCATCTGACTCAGTGACTTAATTCTGTAAAGCCACTTTACTCTTCAGATCTGGGGAGGGAAAAAAGGAAACTCAAAGGCTGTAATTAAGATACATTCCACTCAAGCAATAAATGTGTTTTAAAAATCGGATATATCAGAAAACCACTTTAGTCTCTGGTGTTAAAAACTTTTGGTCTATTAAAGTATACTGATGGCAAAAGAATCAGTATTTAATTTAGAAGGCAAAAGCTACAGTTTCTAATAGTTCTTTAATTGAAATACAGACAAGTACAGAATGCAAGCTTATTTGATTAACAGGAAAAGTAACTAAAAGTCTTTTTGGCATATGAGGGGAAACAACCTTATTCAGCTAAAGTCTTTCTTTTAAATTATGGGCTACCATTTGCAATTAGAATAAGAGTTTTGGCCAGACATTTGGGTTTAAAAGGACTATTTGCTCTTCTTAAACTGAGACATGAGRGCTACTTGTTAGAAAATATTCCAAGAATTAATGAGGTGAGTTATCCCAGCAGRTGGAGAGCAGAAACACTTCATGGGAATTCCTTCCAGTGCAGGAAAACCAARGAACACCACATGGCACCATGTGAGGACTGGTGCAGTGTGAGCGAGTGCTTGTGTTACCCTTGCCAATAGCATCCAAGGGTCTGTCTCTGCATGTGGRCACYGAGGAAGAGTTTTCCACTAGGAATRCAGTCCTTGGGTTYCTATGCAAAAAGTTTAGGAAACTGAACAGCTAATTTGGGATGGACACTTATTTTATTGAAATCAGATGTGTAAATAGGCCTAGACATATTTCAAAAACCATTTGAATACRCTTTTGGATTTAGTGTTTAGAGGTGAAAATATAATACAGTGCAAATTGTGTATTCATTTCAGATGCCTAGTGAGTGCTTGGCCACAAAACATTATATTCTAGCAGTGATCTCTGCCCTGTGAGAACTCCTTACTCTTATCGTTCTGCTCCCGTGATGGCTCTTTTATACACTGTCAGGGCTGCAGGTTCAGGCAAGATATCTGAGTCTGGAAAATCACGTTGAGATTTTTTTTGAAAGGAAAAACACCACTGTAGGTGAGTCAATAGCAGGTTGATTAACTTCCTTTGAAGATGTATCTTTTTATTATCTATTTATTGATTTCTTCATCTAGAAATAGCACAATAAAATAAAATGACAGAAACAATATACCTAATTTGGTGATTCTCACCTGTGCAGCATACAGAAAAAGGAATCTTCTTCCTCTCTATCATCAAAATCAGACAGTGAAAGAAGAAAGAAGTTAAAATTTAAGAATTACTCCTTATATTCACCCTGAAGCCTTTCATTTTTGTTTGGTCATAAATTATTTTTTATCACTGGGCAACACAGGGGGGAAAAAAATCAATTGGGTTAAAACATTTTCCATGCAGTACCCTGGCTTCCTCTTGCTGATTAGGTTTGTTGATTGTCATTTTATACAGATGTGTATATTTGTCTCATTGWATTTGTTGCCCACATAAAAGGGACAAGCAGTAGAATCTTCAGAAGGATAAAGGTTTCCACCTGTGAGAGGCCTTGCATTTCATGCAGGCCATTTCTTAGTCCAAAAAGCCATTTCTTGGCCCAGCAGCAGCTGGAAAGGCTTGCTCGGTGGCTGGGATGCTCTGTGCCACCCAGCGGCGTGGCCACCTAGTCCCGAAACAGGCTCTTTCCCTGCTGCCCATGAGCCAGTGCGATGGATGCTGCACAGCTCCGGGCTGTATGGGTCACATACCAGAAACTGCATTTTCCCCAGGCTTCTAGTGGGAGCTTTTTGGGGCAAAGTGCCCAGCTCATACAGGTGCTCGGCTGCCTGAAAGGAAGGCACCTGCTGGTACATCCTTTCCCCCCTTAATTCCTAGCCTGAAGCATGCTAGACAAGCTACTCCCTGACCCAAAGGGGTATTTTTCAGTTAGCTTACATGAAATTCTTTGTCAGGATCATCAGGCAGCTTTGCTTTCACATAAAGAGCATCAAGTGCTTTCTAGCCAGGCATAAGCATCTTTCTTTTCCATCCTGGGTAATTTTTGAACTTCTTTTTCTATCTTTATGATAGAAAATACATTTTCAGCCTTGTCCTTAGTCTGCAGAAGTCACTCAAATCCACTTTCCTTTTCTTCAGATTCGACTTCTGGTTGATGCAGCTTTCAGACTGCTGCAGGACTTCTGGCTTGCATGGGGATACCCCAAAATCATTCCAGTGCAAAAAACATCATGTCAGGCCATACCACTCGTGCTGTGGAATTGTTATACTTTTATTTCTCTTTTTCTCTTCCTACCTTTCTAAAATTATTTATAGGTAGATTTATTCTATGTATGGTTTYAAAACTTTTTAAAACAATTCTCTTCTACTTTCTCCAGCCTGAGTTATGCTTAGTTCATTTTATAGCACTAATGGGCCATATTAAARTTAAAAAAAAAAAAGGCATGAAAACAAAAGMRCTACATATAGGCATTTTAGGCATKTTCATAAAATAACTGGAACAGTGATTTTTTTTTTTCTCTCAACTATGTTATGATAATCCAATATTCCTCCTCCCAGATTTACAGTACCAATAGTATCAATAGTGCCCATATACACCCAGAGTGTGGCTTCACCTTCTGTTGAAGGTGCAGTTGAGTAGCACAGCCCTTTCCTGCATCCCTGACTATCATTTGCCCYTGGGGACAGATTCCCCTAGTTCAGTGAACGAGCTGGTTTTCAGCMAGGTGGAACTGCTGGAATGGAGCGTCCTTAAGCTTACACAGGATTTCCTGGCCAGGAAGGAACACCATCCCCATTTAGGAGGTGAACCACACGATCGGGATCGTGGTGGCTTATGAAAACGTGTTTGTGGCCCTCGGTAAACACCGTCTTTTTGAGGGCTCTTGCCGCAGATGCTGGGAGGAGAGGAAGGGATCGGGAGAGGAGAGTCAGTGGGCCCTCTGTACCTGTGCTGAGTGCTGTATTTTCACTATTTTAAGATTCCCAGATGTAAGAAAGGGAACAAGGAGAATTTCAGAAACTCTGAACAGCCGCAAACCCATAATCTTTCCCGTTGTGCAGACAGTTCTCAGGCATGGAGAATAATTATAGACAAAATTACTGCAAGTATTAAGCAAGATGCATTTAACCCTAGAATGTGCTTCATCCCAGGCTGCTCTAAGAACTGKCTGTRTTCCCTCCYCTTGGCGTTTCGGATTACCATATTYCTCAAAATAGAAYTATAGAAACAACTTGTAACCAGGGTATCGTTCAAGCTAGCAAAAATGGCCTTCAAGTGAAAGGGCACTTGGAGATCCCTATACTGTAAAGCTGAAATCCTTTATGGGTGTCTTGGAAGCGGGAGGGAAGGAGGAAGTACTTCCAAGAAKAGCAGAATGACCTTCCACTAATAAAATACTGTCAAACCCCAATGTTTAATGTTTAGGATTTACAAGCTGGCAGCAGCACGCTACATGTCATATAGGCAGTAATAAAAATAATCGCTCCTGCTCTTTAATACAGCCCAACCACTTTGTGCCATAGAATAGTGGCAGCMGCTGGTGCCCTGACAGAGGAACTGGCGCAGGGAGGATGGCTTCATCTGAAGTGTGTGCCGTAGGGACCGTCCAGCTACGTTACTCCTCGCCACTCCCCACAGTTGGTACATCCAAGARAAGGAAGAGGGCTGAAGGAAAGGTCTCCCCAAAGGTTTATTTGGAGATATCTGAAGTTTTATTTGAAGTTTATTTGTGGTTTATTTGCGGTTTATTTGCAGTTTCTCTGAGGTGCAGGAAGCTGCCCCTGACAAAAAGGAGCATCAGAGCWTGCTGGGCATCAGGTATGTGGGAGATGAGCAGGTTTCACTGTAGGATTTCCATTCGARATGGAGAACTGGAGAAACAACACAGGGTTCATCTCTGATAACCTTGACAGACATGTTCGTGAGGAGCTGGGATTAACATCGCTCTGTAACGAAGGCAGTTTGGGTAAGATCTCTTCAGCAATCATAGGGGGAAATGCAGAMCGTGCTTCCACTGAGAAGTAAGGTTTTGCACCTGAGGATGTGACTGCAGTCTGTAATAGCTCTTTTTCCTTTTGAGGTTCTTTCTGTGTTTGTTTTATACTGCTTGCTAGACATGAATYAGGACTTTCTTCCAAAGTGGGAGGGAAGAGTCCTAATTTTTGCTTTTCAGATATTTTTGTGGTGTCTTTCAGCCCAAGAGCCCTCAGGACTGGTGCTTGCTGAATCTTGTAAATAGAGGCTCACTTTGAAGGATAAACCAAAGRAGCTAACTTCAAGCCCAAGTGAAATGCTGCTTTTTCCTTGCATGAAAAGTTTTACTATATCTAGAAGAACAGCCACTTTATAGGAGAACTGCTGTGAGCACTGCTGTAATTAATTCTTCCACAAAAAAAGCAGGCRGCTGGGCCAGACAGAGGCTCTGTCTGAGCCCAAGCAGAAGTCTGTAAGTGGTAAAGGGGGCAGAGAAAAGAGAAGCGGGACCTTGGTGCTGGAGACCTGGACTTCCTTCAGCACTGAAAGGAAATGATGAGCACGATTATACACAAGGCACTGAGTGACAGTGAACAAAGGAGCGGTGTAGTTGTCACCCTGAAGTATATYTGCAATATTTACAACAGTGAATAGATGGATTAGATCAAGGAATTGGTAGATGGATGAGGAAAAATAGGATATTCAGAGAAAATAAAAACTCTTTTAAGCTGGCCAAACATACTAGTGAAAATCCATCTTTGGTTTAAATATGAACCCCACAGAATGCTGAATTCTATAGAACGGAATTTTCAGGAGTACCTTTAAGAGTTTATTATTCAATGGACAAAAAAAAAAATCATTTTTTACATTACAAGGAAACTTGACCTCCAGAAAGAGTTCACTTAGAAAGAACTCTCTCTCAATAAATTAATGCTCTGGGATGAATTTGAGGCAAGCTGCCCAAGATATTGTGGTCATCTGTATTTGAGGTCAGGGTAGTTATACCTGAAAGAGGCAGATATACATGAAGGATAAAAAATGGTGCCTGAATCTCTAAGCAGAAGAAGGCAAGGCAGAAATTTAAGATCTGCTAGGATTAGAAAGGGCTGTTGAATTTGTATTTGGCATCTATATTTGTATTTATATATGTCCTTTGTAGGACAAAGATATTTGATGGGGAAATGGCATCCAGAAAGTGAGACAGTAAATGGAGATTTTTCGTTCCCAGAAATATGAGAACACGACTGTTTTCTGGCAAYAAAGAGAGCCAGAGTATAGAGCAGAGGCTGGATGAGCTTCAAGAGTTTGAATGAATAGCAGGAAGCATAATAGAAGAAGATTGCAGGGTATGCACCCTCTGCAAAGGCTTCCCGAGGAAGAGGGGCAGTGGGAGACTCCGAGGTGGGTTAGCTGTGGCAGTGAAAGATGCAGGCAGGCATGTATGGTATTTCTGATGTTGGGTGGAGGTAGGGAACAACACAGTAGAAACAAAGAATCCTATCTTGTGGTGGTAGCAGAGCTTAAGATCCTGAAAGACTAAACAAAATGGAAATAGTGGAAAAATAAAGGTGCAAAACATGGGGGCTGGAGGAAGGGAGGACATGGGCTCTGGGGAATGTGGGAGCTATTTAAAAATAAGGAAAGTCATAAGAAAGGCAGAGAAGGAGAGTAGAGGGAGCGGAAAGGAGAAATTTAACAATAATCTGTAAGTGCATCCACTGAAAAAAGCAGTTCATCTTAAAAAGTGATAATAAATACAGTCAATTCATTACACCTTTTATCAGATGCTCTCAAAGCTCTTTGCAAGGCTGGAATAAATAGGATTTGAATTCTCTGCATAATGTGGCTAGGAGAGGCAGTCATCTATTTAAATGACATTCCCAATCGATTAAGTGAAATTCCCGTTTGTAGAATTTGTGCAATACAGTATTTAGCTGGTTGTAGTATCTGTGCAGATTTTACTACTTCAGTAAAATGCAGCCCTTCTCTTCATGGCCTGTGGTGCATTTCAAATTATGCTACAATTTTTTACCAGATTTTTAAATTATGTAATAAAATAAAGAGAAATCAAACAAAATCTCTCAACTGATGGACCCYGCAGGCGAGGAAATGAGTCACAAAGCTCCTATTTCTTCAGTGTTAGGAATTATTTCAGCTCACTGGAGAAGAAGAAGAAAAAAACAGGGCAAGAGTACTAAAACTAAAAATCAAGAACAGACATTTTTGCTGGACACAACCCGCTCGGAATCCGCGGGCTTGATGTGTGGATGACCATGATAGGTTCCCCGGCCCGTCATGCCGGTGGTCAGACTAAGCAGTCCAGCTAGTCTCTCCTGGCTCTCGCACCTATGGAAAATGCCACTTTGGATGTTCTACCAAAATAGTGAGTAGAACATTACAGAGAAACAGAGAGAAATTGGATACAAGAAAAAGAGTACCAGGGATGTTGGTCTTGTTGATAATAGTACCTATTCTGCTAACAAGGTGCTTTTGATCTTAAAAAAGAGTTTGAAATAACTTTTAAAATGAACTGTTAAAAACTTCTTCCCATTACTAATGGAAAAATACACTATTTCCTTGTGTACTAAATTGCCTGATAGGCAATACTGTATCAAGTGATATCATGGACAATCTTCAGCATCATGTTGCTGAAGCCATGTTGCCTTCGCACAATTTTATTGCAAGTCCAAACATGCTTAGCGCTTCAGCCAGAGCTGACTACACTCAGGAGTAGAATTCACACCAACTTCAGTGATGTTATAGGATCATATCCCTGTTGCAGGTCTTTTCTATCTCAACCAAAATAAAAGAAAAACCATGTGGTTTACATCTACATTTTCTTATTCAAATCCTAACTTAAAAGTGACACTGATTTTCTCAAAACAGAGACAAAAAATAYAGTTTTGCCAATTTGGAGTAGCACAGGGCATTACTACCACCACAGTAGATTTTAGTTCTTTTTGGTGTTCTATGGTTACTTCTCCAATCATACTTTTCTTGTCCAGCTTATTTATTGATTTCGTTTGTTGACTACTAGAGCATTATTAACAGATTTTGTTTAATCCGTCGTATTTGTTCATGGTATTTGTTTGGACACTGCCTAGGACAGCTGCTTGGGGAGATCAAAGGCAGATTTCTCGTGACTGCCTTGTCCTTAGAGTGCCCTGCAAAGCAAGAATAGCAGTTCAGAAGTTCACTAGCAAARTATTTGTTCTCGGTGCTTATTGAAAAGGCTTTTATATGTACACAACTGTAACTCAACATCGTGTTAACATCATCAGGGTACACAGTGCAGTAAATGTTAATATCTTTTCACTAAACTCCAGATAATCCTAATCTAATTAATAGAATGTGTTGATGGTTCCTGTAGCATTTGGCGTCAGGTTCTTGCTGCTTTGCTCAGGCTTCTCCCTCCCCATTGTCTGGATCAGGGTGCTGGTATTTCTCCTTGACATACAGCTTGTTGGAGGGGCTGCATTAGTTATAGTAGTGATAGCTAGGGTTCACCCTGTGATGAAACAAAAAAGATCCTAAATAGGTTATTATTAAAGGCTTCAGAGATACTACTGGAATTCAGGCTTCCAACTCGGTTGTAATCTGTGGGGAGTAAGAGAAAGAACTGCCACATGTCTTTATAAAAAAGATGTTAGAAAAAAAAGATGTTAGATTCCTCTAATGCCCTGAAAATGCCAGTTCTGAGCTCGTGGCCCTTCCACACGGCTCTGCTCCTCCTCAGAGCCTCCTGCGGAGCCTTGGTCGCGCTGCCCTTCCACATGGGTCTGCTCCTCCTTGGAGCCTCCTGCGGAGCCTTGGTYGCGCTGCCCTTCCATGTGGCTCCACTCCTCCTTGGAGGCTCCTGCAGAGCCTTGGTCGTGCTGCCCTTCCGCACGGCTCCGTTCCTCCTCAGAGCCTGCTATGGAGCCTTGGTCGTGCTGCCCTTCCGCACGGCTCCGTTCCTCCTCAGAGCCTCCTATGGAGCCTTGGTCGTGCTGTCCTTCCATGCGGCTCCGCTCCTCCTTGGAGCCTCCTGCGGAGCCTTGGTCGCGCTGCCCTTCCACGTGGCTCCGCTCCTCCTTGGAGCCTTGGTCGCGCTGCCCTGCCTGGGGCCCGTCCTCCCTTCAGCCGCGTGGCCTCTCTGCTTCGGTCCTGCCACTCCATGCGCTCAACCCTGGGCTGGTCGCAGAGCTGGCGGCAGCAGCCGTGGCCCTTGTGGGGACACGGGCTTGGCTGCTCTGCTCCTCTACCTCTCCTCAGTGCYGTGTGGCACTGCGGGTACCCGAGTCCCCACGGGTGCAAGACACTTATCCTACAAACGATCTGGGAAGAACAGGAGGAGGAGGAACATTGCCCAGCTAGGAGGCCGCCTCACCCTCCTCCTCTTGCCTTGCCCGTTCTTCCCTTTCTTCTCCGCGTGACGCTGCCCTCCTCCCTGCCGCTCGCCTGCTGCCTCCCTGCTCCGCACGGAGYGCTGGGGAAGCCAGCGAGGCCTCGGGGGCTGCGCGTTCCCATGAGCAGCGGGGAGGCCACTGGAACAGGGCAGCCGGGAGGACAGGCYGCACGAGCGCTGCCAGCAGCCGGCTCCTTTGCCCGGCTGGGAAGCCRTGGCCGACCTGTGCAACTAGTCACAGCTGGCACCTTCACGTTCCTCCAGGCTGCAGAAAGCTGGAGAATAACACCAAAAAGCTGTAAGACTGCCGTTCTGTTGGTTTCAAGCCACCCTCTCTATTAATCTCCTAGGAAGAGACGTTAATCTACAAACAAACYTCTAAATGAGTATTTAGAGCTTCTCCTCTGCCTCAAGCTCCCAGGAATGTCCTCTGCTTCTYGTTCGCTTTAGTCCTTTAAGGCTACTGGCAGTCGTGAATTACATCTTCCTTCTCCAGACCTGCCATAGAGAACCTCTGCGTGCAGGAGAAGCAGAGGTGGGCAGTGCACGGGAGAGGATGATGGAGCTGTCTTATATCTGTACGTTACAGATGTTAAAGCCAGGAGAGATGAATTACAGGAGGAGCACTGCTAAGTATTGGTTGGAGGAATCACCATGCGAGTTAGTTTGAGTCCAAGACAAATTGTGTCCAGAGGAACTGTGAGGCACCATAATTAATGTCAGGCTGAAAGGGCCAGAATAATTCATGGCATGGAGAAGACACGGGGCTGAGAAGCATACAGTTAATTAATGTGGGGATGCAGGAACCACCGTTTCAGAGGGCGAGGGATCCAGATTTAGCATTCGGAGCATTGGGGGAAAATGAGCCTTTTGTACCGCTACCCAGAGCTCCGTGCGAGTCTATGTAATTCATGAGAGTTATAGAATGTTTATCATGGCTGTTGCAAAACGTTGCCTGTTTTGAAATGCTAATGGCAGCTTGCATCACTGGGCCAATTTCAGCTTTAGTTGCACCATGATACTTGTATAAATTCATCAGGAGGCTGCTCAGATAAAAGAACAAAATACAGCCAATTGACATTCTAATTTTTGAAATCATGTTGAACAGCAGTCATGTTAAGAGCATCTATTCTGCGGTTATTAAATCAGCATTTTTCTAGGCCATAGAAAATGTGAAAAATCCTAATATCTGGCTGTGAAATGGCTCGCACCCATTTCACACTGATGTAAAACTAACGAGGCCGGGAAAGCTGCTGCAGATTTGCACTGATTGAGGGGAATTATTCTCTGCAGAACTGTGCTATGCAAAATCAAACACAAGGGAAACTCGCTTGTATAATCTTCCAGGTAAACATCGGGAAGATATTTTAATCCCTGCATACAGGGCCATACAGGGATAAATTCCCAATTTAAGCGGCAAGAGTAACTCCTCGCAGAGGTCCCCATGTGTTGCGGTGTGAAAGCCAGCAGAGCCCCCAGCTCTAGGAGCACRGTGGGTCTAAGAAACTGGTCGCAGCAGGAGGAGGAGCCGCGGGCTAGGCACTGTCCGTGGACACGCATGCTCTGCCTTGAGATAAGGAGCGCTTCCTCTGGGGTGGACGGAATGTTTTCCTGCATCTCCTTCTCCCCTACCTCCACACACCCCTATTGACCCTTGCAGAGCGGGGCAGCTTGACACAGGCCTTGGAAAGCGCCTCCCTCCTTGTGCTCGCCCGAGGCCGATGATGGGGCTTGGGGGGACGCAGCGCGCCGCGATGGCGGGTGTGCAAGTGCCACGTGTGTCTGCAAGGGCGCAGAGCGAGGCCGCCGCACGAGCGCTTCGTTTCCGAGTGGGCAGCTGGCAAGCATTGATCGGAATCGCATTCAGCGTGGAATGGAAAGTACAGGGTGTGACATGAGCAGTCGATAGTTTTCTTAGCCTGTCGATCCTCGCAGTGCCTATCGATTGGCTCTGGGGCTACAGCGCAATCTATTCTGTCATTTAGCTTAGCTTAAAATAATTGGACTGCAAGTTGTGTGCCTCTGTGTGGGGAAAGGGCCTCAATATGCAAATATTATTTCTTATCATGGGCAATGTATACAAAATTAATACTCATTTCTAAGTGTTTGCTTCTTCCCTATTATTAGTCATTCTACCCAAATATAACTTTGATAAAGAGGATTAAAAAGTGCTGCAGGGGATCCCAGATGTTACCATCTCCCATCTGCTGCCTGACCTGAACTAATTTTTTCTCAAAAAACTTCTATGAAGAAAGATAGTCCGTGGTTAGAGTGAATACATAAGGGAGCTAGCTGATTTCTGTAGACTTGCACTCTTCGTTCACTCTCYTTCCATCGCATTTGTTTGCTTTGTTCTGCAGAGGAAAGATGCTGTTGTCTGCTATTTGGGATTTAATATAATGTTCAATACAGATTTTTTTGGTGTATTGGATTTTACAAAGTGATATTTTGTATGGTTTTTTTTCTTCATTAAATGAAGCTGTACATGGGAAAGGATCAGCAGACAAGAGATAGCAGTCACCTGCAAGTCATGTCATGCCTTGAGGTGTCAGTTCTCGTGATTGCTATTTTGTTTCAGCACAGACCAGCCTTTCTTTCCAGYGAGGCATGATGTTCTCACGACAGGCTATCGCCAACCACTGCTCCAGCCATTCTGCAAATAAATTAATGCATTTTTTTTTCATGGGGTTTATCCTGCTACAGCAGAAAAACTCTGAGCTGAGGTGTTTACAGTGCAGACTCAAAACTCATCCATACTGACCTTTGGAGTAAATAATGTGCCAAATGTATGTAGTGGGCAATGCTATTTATATTATCTAATCAAGCTGAGAATGTATCATCTTGCTGGAGTGTTCTTTTCCCAATCCAACAAAGCAAATCACAAATCTTTCTTCCACAGCAAGTAGCTGTATTCCACTTTTACATCAACAGCAGTAGGGGGTGGAACAACTTTTTCCTAGGTGTCAGATATATAATCTGATGCACTTTGTRTCCTAAAGGTGCTGATTCAAATAAAAAAACCAAAACGTCCTGGGAACAGATTTTTATCTAGACTGAAAACATTAATCTTCTGCATTTTGACATCTAAAATAAAGCAAAAAAAAGCATAACCAGAATGAAGCCACTGTATAATTCAAATGAAAAGCTTCATACAAAAGAACGCAATATGACTGTCCTGGAATCCTAGCTAGGCTATGGAGTATTCTGAGATTTGAGAGCCCAGCACTAGCATGGTTAAATTAGTGTCGCACACCTGAGAGAGCTATTCATTCAATACTGCCTCGCTTTGGAGCTGAGCCCCATACCTTTTATAGTAATTAAGAATCAGGAATCAATACTTCAGTACATCATATATTTGGGTGGGATTATGTAAAAGGATTGTTTATAGTTAAAATATTCTCTTTTTATTTTGGAAGTGAAAAACAAAAACACAAAAGCCTTCGACTTGTCTTAAAGTTACCCAAAGATGGGTTTGACCCATGATGTGAAATGTGAAACTGAACCACAACACAAGAGGAYCCAGAGTTGCCTTGGCCAAAATCTAAAATGAGACTTTTCTTGAATGAAACTTGATCCCAGATGAAGGGCTGCAAAGCTTCTTTCCCTTCCAATGATGGTTAAGAGAAGACTGGCTTTTTCCCTGGGATTTGGGCCCATCTTTAATAACTGGTATTAAGCAAAGATTCTTATGCAAACTGCTAAACTTTGTCTGAGTAACATCAAACTAGCAGGCAAAACAGGGAAAAAGGAGCTTTATCATCCAGCATTTTTGTCCTCAAGACACTAAAGGGTACTTTAACTGGCTGTATGTAGCTGCTGAACACTGAAAAGCACTTTAACTTGCTCTGCGTAGCTGCTGCATTAGATTGGCCTTGACTGGAAGCGAAGCCAGTTACGCAAGTGGCTGTAGGGTGCAAAAGGCTGTGCATTACTCTGGAGTAACAACCGAAGCAGCTCGCTTGTGCACTGTGGTTTCTGTTGCTATTATGAGTCCGCTGGGAGGGGAGTTCCTCTTCTATAGGCGGTTTTCTCAGGCTGCGCATTTCTATGAAAACAAAGAAACGCAGCATTTTAAGCGTTCAAATGTTTAGTACCTTTTCCGGATGCTAGCTATTTTATTTATCTATCACACACGGCGGTACGTCAGGACATTTATTTTTTTTCGTTGAAAATCCCTGCAAAATTGGAGCATAATGGCAGTTATTGCTGGTTGTGCGAGCCAAGCAATATTGTTGTGTTGCCTGGTAACTGCTGAGCGGAGGCACTTTGGAAACACCGATAGAAAAAGAGAAAGAGAAAGTGCCGCTACACGCACTCCAGCAGCAGACTTTGCAAACCCGGGTTTGTGCCGGGCAGGTTCGAAAAGGTGGGTTTTTTTCTCCGTAAAAATTCCCCACAAGTTATTTTTGTGTGTTAAGAGATTCACAAGCAAGCTGATTTTTTGTATTTGTGTTTAAAATGTGCATAATTTGTAAATAAGGAGGTTCACTTTTATTAGTATACCTTCCTAAAGACCATGCACTAGCTGTGCTCTTCTTAGAGTTGTGCAGCGCCAAAAATATCAAAACAAAATAAACACGCAGAAGTGTTTTGAGCTGTTACACTCAAAGCTTATCATCTGGATGAGGCCCAGGCATGCATTTTTCAAAGCTCAAGCAGGTTGCCTGTTCCTGGATTACCAAAGTGCTCCGTCTCGTGATAAAACATTGATAAACAAGCGACTTGCTGAGCTGAACAGTCAAGCATGAGGGAAAAGCGGGGAGTGTATTTTAGCCAGGGTTTGGTCTGCACGTCGCTTCCTGTTTCATGTGCAGCACAAAGCCTAAAATGAAGGCGGCACGGGTTGGTTCATAGCAAAGGTGAAGGCGTTTAGCCTTCGGCCGAGCTGCTCATGAGGTTTTCCGCCAGCTTGGCTAAGGTGCTTTGCCCCGATGTCCGCCTGGCTTCCTGATCCCGCCCGGTGCCCCGCGCGGAGAGCCTCGGCGCTCGGCCCGACGCGCGGCAAGCAGGAAGAAGCAGCCGGCTCTCGCCAGTGGCCACAGCGCTGCAGACGCCACCACGCTCGGCCGAGGAGCAGAGCCCGGCCACGCCGCCCACCTGCCATCRGAGCTTGTCTGCAGATGCCGTGCTCTTGGGAAGGGAGCTGAATTCAACTTTTTTTTTTTTTTTTCCTGTGAGCTGTTTAAACTTTGTGAACTGTGCTGGTTTTACCAGCAGACTACTGTTTCACTTGATGCTGAATACAGACAGGCTGTGAGAAGGGAGTGGCAAGTGTTTAGAGCTGATGGTTTCATTGATAATTGCGTACAACTGTGCACAAATTGTGCACACTGACAGCTGTATGCGAAAACTTCAGTTCAGAGATCAGCTCCTTGGTGGAGTTAATCTTCTGTGGAGTTCTGCTGATGGCAGATTCATGGGGGGCATGAAGCATGGGGAGATGATGGCCCTCAGAGCGTTAGCTTTTCACTTTGCAGAAGCAACCCAAAGACAAAAAAATGTAAGTACACAAGCACTAGAAAAAATCCTAATTAGGATCTCACTAGATGGTATTTCTTTATTTCTATCAGTAATGCATAAATGGAAAGAGGAAAAACGAATTTTGCTGTAATAGGAAGTTGTGGAACTTTTGCGAAAATCCTTAATACAGGTTATTTGACGGAAGTCTGAAGGCAGCTGGAAGAAAAGCCCAGACAGAAACGGGGCTGTTGTTGTGACTGTAATGGTGCTGCTTGTTCACAATTCCTCCCAGCAGAGCCAGTTCTCTCTCCAGCATGCCACAACGTCAACAAGCAGGGCTGGAGCCGCTTGCAAGGGCTGGATACAGCCAGGCTTTCGAGCAGGTCTCAAACACGTTTATCCGTCTTCCCTCCTCTTCTTGGTGCATCATGCAAAGAACTGGTTACTGACCTTCATTTTCTGTGACCTTCTCTTTACAACTTTACATACCAAAACCAAACCAGTAGAGAGGGTTAACAGATGTTTGGCAGARGAAGAATAAAAAAGATGAAAAAAATCATAGTTCTGGCTCACATTAAAGGTTGACTTAAAATGTTAGAGGGAGAAAGTAAAGAGCATTCAGCCACCACGCTGCAAGACTGCTGATGATGAGCCAGCCACGGCAGTGCTGAGGTATCTTGATGTTCTTTGCCCAGAAGCTAGAAGGGCAGGGGTCTGGCCCTTTGCTGTGCGTTAAGGCTGCACTGGGCTGTGCCAGCCCTCGCCTTGCTGCRAGTTCCCAGGCAGGAGTGCCCGTGCTCCCCCGTTGCGGGGCTGAGGGAGGCCTGGCCCCACACGGTGCCGTGGGTCTGCGGTCACTCTCGAGCACTGTTATTTCATGTATTTTCCATCTGAGCACCCCACAACAGTGCAGAAATACACAACGCCAGTTGGAAATACCTTGTGCGTATCAGAAGCAATCTCATACCACGTCYGTGGGGTTGGACTGAAATTCAATACAGTAAAGTGTTCACCTAACGTAAACTTGCATACTTCACATCATCTGAAAAGCAATTATTATTGCATAAGGCAGTTGTGTGTATACCATGGTCTCACTGAGCGCCCAATCATTCAAAGTGCTGAATATTCTGGGTTCATCAAACAGAATACTTATGGACAGATTTAGCCTAACACAAATAAGTAGTCCAATTGACCTCGCTGAGGCCACTCRTGGGCTTAAATGTCAACATCCATCTAAGTGCTTTTCTGGACAGGAGCCAGGACATTCTGTGTTTTGTAAAACAAGGCCCTGAAGCCCTGGTGCAAATAGCACCAGTTTGCAAGAGTCCCAGCAAAGTKCGGCAAAATAAAACAAGGCAGCACCAAATTCTGTCATACTCTATTGATTTATTTGAGGAGAGCATTTTACGGTTAATGATTAGCATTTCTGCAGAGAAGACTGTTGCTATACAGAGACAGTGGTCCTAAGGAACAGGAAGGAAACATTATTGGTTATTTAAAACATGAAATAGGCCTGGAAAGTGGAGCGAATTCAGTTGAGATCCTAAGTATTGTGTTAGCAACTCAACTCAAAAAAAAATCCTGTACGCAAATGTTTTCAGTCAATAGCATGATAAAGAGTGCCCTGAGACGCCCAGGTAACAGCATGACATACAGATACTTAGGCAATTTCTGCAAGATTTAATTAAGTCATAGCTCGAAGGGTGTAAAATATGTAATGTCAAGCTGCTCTCCAGCGCTTCTTGCTCCTCTGAGACTAAGTGTTCTCCCTTTTGTAGTATACAGACCTGCTGCTGGTCTGACGGCTGAGAAATGTGAATGTCACATTATTATCTAGCACTACTCTTTCAGGCTGAGGTAAGGCACAAGGGAGGCCATAACTGATTATTGTATGCATTTGAAACAAAAGCAGCTCCGAATGTAGAATAATATATTTTAATTACTTGGACAGAATTGTGATGTGCAAGCTGTTGGATTAAAGTGTAAAATCAAGATGAAAGCTTTGCTTTGCCTGGCAGATATTTCAGAGAAATTTGTTGCTAGTGAACTGGAAGGCCTGTTCCCTATCTGCAAGGATGAGGGAGAATTGCTATGCTTTTGTTTTTTATCTTGTGTCATTACTGTTTAAATTTAAAAATACACTAGGTAATTTAAGGAAAAACAGCTGACATGAAACCATCTTAATGCCTTAGGATGAAGATTTTTGCTGAATTCATTCTGGGTTCCCACTGGATTTGTAAGACTTTCACATATTAACATCTTAAATAGATTCAAAAAAGCAAAAACAAAAAAACCCAGAATTTCAACTAAAGCAGCCATTTATGAAACCTAATGTTTTTCTGAACACTTTTTTTTTTTTTTTTGTTCCCCCAGGGATGTGGAGGCATCTCATGTTTATAGTCACAACTAGTAATATGTACATTAGCATTTGTGAGCTGCTTTCCAATAGGTATTGGGGAGCAATTCTTTGTTCTTCAGCTTTACTCGCTCTTCTCATTTAGCTTGTTGGAACTGGAAATATCAATTTCAGCTGCTCCATGTAGCTCCATCTTTTTTTTTCCCCCCCCATWTTTCCAGAGTAAAGCCTTGTATTTTATTGGGAAAAAAAGAAAACAGAACAAAACAAAAAAAWYCMAAAAAAGAAGGAAAATCACCACAGAATGTGGAAACAAAAGGAACAGTCATGACCATGGGTGTGTGCAGAATCATCATCCAGAGACCCTGATGATAAATAATGTGAAACAAAGCATTATTAATAATTCAACAAGCTAGATAGGAAAAAGCGGTTGCAAAGAAACTTTTTTCCCCGTTGAACAAAGTTTGAATCTTTTTAAGCTTTACCTCCTCAGCTGGAAATTATGAAGGAGTTGGGTGTGTTGAAAGTTCTGACATGACTGCTCAGAAGAAGGGACGAACTTTTCTAAGGACCTGGGATAAACACACCTGTATTCCCCAACATCGTGGGAACCTTTGTGAAACTTCAGAGGCCATGAAGCTAAGTAAATCAGTCCCTAATTTTCAGTGCCTATCTTATGTTAAAATGCTGTGCTTACTGAAGATTAATCAAGGTAATTTTCCTTTCATTGGCACCCTCACCCTCTGCACCTGTGCAGAATCATTTATGTAAAATGACTACTTTTATTGCAGTGCCTCTTCTTTGAGACTTCAAGTAAGCTTAAAGGTGCCTTGAGATAATCAAAGCAAATTAAAATACACGGATGCAGGCTGGTAGAAATCAGCAAAGGCCGCTGATGTGCACTGGCTGATCCTCYGGGCACACACCGTGCTGCCCTGCTCTTTGTCCTGAATTCCTTCCAGCCACATGCGTATGCACCAGACGTTATTTTTTTCCAGAGAAGAAACATGATCAAGTGTTTAAAAAGGGGTGCAAGGTTTTTGGAGGTCTTGGATCAATTTTCAACAGATAGACATTTTCYAAATTGCCCGGAGAATGTCTCGGTGGTCTTTAGCAAGCAGATGCAAGCTCCCGCTGTCTGGTTTCCAAGCCTGGCTCTGAGCCAGCACTGAATTGGAAGCTGGCATATATTTATAATTATACAATGTCAGTGGTAGTGAGCCTTGATCTTGACTGGGGCCTTTAGTCTTTTCTACAACACAGATACAAATAGCATTAACTAACTCCAGAATTATTAAAATCACTATATCTGACATTATTCTTCATAAAATAATATTTTTGGTCTGTTTCTTGCACTTAAGAAGAAAAAAAAAAGAAATTTTAAATGAAATTGCATTTTTAAATGACCTGATATCTTTTTTTTCCCCAGAAGATGACCTTGCTAAGCACTTAAATTTACGATAACAAAGACAGCATATTTAGAAGCCACTGCTTCTGCCTGACAACATGCATATGAAAACACATTAAAGTTAGCAGTGTAGTTCRAGGAGAAAACCCCTTCTCCATCCTGTGTCTGGTACTTCCTCATTATATCTGAAGATATGTAACTCTTGCATTCACAACTATTGCATGGGAGCAGTGTCTAGCTTTCTTCTTCTGAAGAGATAACACTTATAAGACCTAAATAAATACTTGGAATTTCATTGTATTTCATACAATTTCATTAAATTTCATTTTTCTTCCATCTGATGAACTTCTTGATTATTTTTTTTCTATTTCCATCATCTCATTTTCCCAGTCCCAGTGCTTAAGAGTTCTACTTCTCTTTCTCCTGCTATGGCTTTCCATTTACCAGGTCCAGCTGGGCTTTATCTCCCAGTCCGGGTCCTATTTGCGCTTTACCTCACTGTTTATTCCTTTATTTTTGCTCGTCTCTCACCCATRTGGTACCAGGGAATATGATGATATTAACACTGCAGCTTGCAATAAATACACGTTAATATTTTTCCCTGTTCGTGCCCATTTGCCCTATGTTTTCCATTTTAATTAATTTTGTTATCCATCCGCTTGCCCTGTATACAATGCTTCTAACTTTTCTGGGATTTCTTCCTTCCATCCATCCTTGGAGAGTGATTTAGGATTTAAAATTGAGTATTTTTTTTTTTTATCTTGGATGGATAAATAAGCGATATGTACAAGAAGCTGATGGGAAGCAAATGTGTGGATCATATCTTCCCTTTCATCCTCTAACAGAAAGGAGGAGCCTACTAGAAGAATGAAGGATGGAATCCACTTTTTTCCATATGAAAGGGAGGAGTTAGAGGACTGTTGTTTGGAACAACTTGGTATTCTGAAGCTTTTGACACCTTTACTTGCAAGCAGAAAGGTAAGAGAAATAGATATTGTTCAAGTAGAGCTCAGTCCCCCTCCTGATGACTCTTCTTCCAGTAATTTGCCATAGCAAAGAACAGAAGTGAGGAATTTCCCTACTGCTGTTTGGCAGAAGGAAAACAGTGCTTTCCCTTTACTTAAGTTGCTGTTTACTCAGAAAACAAATTTCCAGTGCACCAACAAGAATTTCTTCTTCTTTCTGTGGTCTAGTGGTGTTGGTTTAGTATTGCTATCTCTCAGTGAGAATTTATTTTTATATATATATATAAAATATATATGTATATGTTTATGTGATTAAATCCAGCAAACACTGTAATAGTTACATTAACAGTCAGGATTCTGATTTTCACCAATGTTTTATCCAGAATAAAAATGTTTCACAGAAATTAAGAGCTTTTTCTTCCTGCTGCACTATCAGTTTGTGGTGATGGTACCATAAATGCTTAAAATGCCTGAGCTGGGCGGTGGCTGAGGTCTTCTGGCCAGATGTTTCAGCCACAATGCTATTTCTAGTGAAGAAGTTTTGGATATGCATGTGAAGGCATCTATAAATACTGTAACTTATTAGCATTTTATAACTAAAAATAAAGGAACTAATACAACTGTTGATCTGTGCTCAGAAGTTGAAAAATAAAGTAAGAAATTAAGTAGTGGAATTGACATTAGTTAAGACCTGTGCTGATGAGTGCAGCACAGCCAAGCCTGCCCATGGGCGAGTTGCAGAGTGACCTCTAAGAATATAAGCAATGCCATAGAAAATTATGGTGTTAGGTAACTGCATTGCCAATTTAAGTACAGGACACTGTCCCGTTGACTGTCATGTTACTATCATTTTATAAATCTCCATGTCAAGCAGCAAGACACTTTATCCGTCATATTTTAGTACTTTTCTTTTTGTTTTAAATAATTTGTGATCTTTGATTTTCCCACATCATTAAATGAAAATGTATTTGGTCTTGGGGTGTGATGATTTTAATAAACTTCTGTTTTCTTTCTACCTCTTTTGTAGGCACATACTAAGCATACTATATTCTTGTAATTCAGAGAGGTTACTAACTTAAAGTGAACAGTGCAGATTTTCACTGTCATTCATTAAAAGAGGCTCACTTTTACTTATCTTTTCCTCTTTCTGTAATATTGTGTCCCAGCTTTCTAACAGGATAAATCAAGAGCAGTTAAGCAGTTATCAGCCAATGTGTGTACATGTTAACTTTCCTCTTACATTTTTGAAGTAAAGGTGTTAAACACTGTAATCCCTACTAAGCATGTGCATGGACATGAAACAAGAAAGAAAATATTAGAAAAAACTCATCTGACAAAAATCAACTTGTTTTATTTATCTACTATCCTGTAAGGTAAGAGATGTGATTTTYCTCAAAGTAGTGTGAGTGTTTAATACCCTCCTGTGAGGAGAATTTGCAAAGTGCATCATCCTGAATTTACAGACTGAAAGCTTTTTGCCTTTTTTTTTTTGTGTGTAGGAAATTAATGAAAATGTTGATCGATATTAACATTTGGACAAGTTTGCAAGAGCAAAGTCAAAGTTTTAAGAAGTTATAAAGGCTTATCAAGGCAATTTTTGTTTGCATGCTCTTGCAATAATAAAGTTAGATTCCTTACATTACAAAAATAGATGACTTATGAAAGGCTTTATGTTCCACGAGTCAGATGCCTCCGCATATATCCAGCAGTTCCTAACAAATGTAAGGAGAGACAAAATGAAATCCAATCCTTTGCATTATTCTGGCTCCCAGCCTGTTCTATAACTCTGAACTTCTCCTTAGAGGGCAGAGTACAACATGAGGAGGCAGCAAACACTGCTTGCCTGCTCCTTTTAATGAAGCATCAGCAACACTTCAAGAGCAGGTCTAATGCTGCAGTCTCAGTTTAAATGCTTCTCATGGAAATCGTACTCTCCATGTCTGTCTGTCTGTCTGTCTTAGTAGAAGAAAATACAAATTTTGCTCCATAAAAACCTTACCTAGTATAACCTCATATATTGGTGTTACAAAACTCTGAAGTTTATTCRAAGTGTGATTATTAAAACCTATCAAACAAACAAACAGCTTGATTTTCAGCGTTTTGAAAGTGGTAAACAAATAATACACTATTAAAATATGACAAACTCATATTCTTTGTTCTGATAACTTAGGGATTTCAAACAGTTTCTCAGAATAAGTGCCTAGGTCAAGACATTTGACCTAGTATCTTGATTCAAGACACTGAATTAAGAGACTTAATTTTTTGTGTTCAAACTAAGGGAGCCTGATTTCCAGAAAGTCTTCTACATCTGTTCTTTAAACTTGCTATTAAAATGTCTAGTTCTATATTTTAAAAATCAAGGATAAAATAAAACTCAGTTCTGAAAATTTTTGACCTTTCAGTAGGTGTTTTAAAAAGCAAAATAACTAGTCTGATTTTCAAAACGATATGGCAATGATAGTCTAATAGCAACCAGTTTAGAGAAGAACTTTTTGAAGGATCCCTGTGTGCCTAATAACCCTTCTGAGATTCAAAAGTCTGTAGGGGAAGACACTTGGTTTAAGGGGCTAAACTCTTATTAATCCTCATATGTCCAATTCAGTAGGCTCTTWGCCCAACTAATTGGCATTAAGAATAACATTCCTTTTTTTGCCATTACAAGGATAAAAACTGTTGATCTGCTGAATCAAAAACAAGGGAAAAAAACACCGTATTTACTGCTGGTACAATGAACTTTCTGATATCATAAACATAATTAATTTCAAGCATAAAATGTTAACCAGTGTTTTCCAGTAAGCAAATCTGTCACTTTAGCCTATGTTTGCCTACCTACATTTCTGCTGTCTTTATTACACATTCATTCATATTCCCTTGCTTGTACTGTATGCGCCTTCTTGGGCGTATAGCACACCTGCACTTTACAGATGTTATATACAATAATACATTATTTATAGCTAAGCTTTGCCTTGGATTAATTATGAATTAGGCTCTGACTTTAATGGGACTACTTAAATGTGTATACTTAATTATAAACAAGTATAATAAACAAGTATGTGCAAGACTGTGACCTGAAAAATCAAGTGAAGCAATTAAAAAAATTATCACTGGATTTGTAAAGATCCTTGTAAATAATGGAAAAACATAATGCAAGCAGAGGTGACAGTAAAGCTACAGTTAAACCAGATAATTGCTAATAAGAGTTCTTCCTGTTTGGAATAACAAAAAAAATGTTTAGGATGTTAGTAATAATTTGGTATTTGGCTTATCTGGATACTGGTCATTTAATTACTGGTTAGGGGGTTTAAAAATACTCTGTTTCTTGGCAGGTTTTTACTGCCACAGTATTTGAATTGTAAAAGTTCAATGGGTAATATTAGCTTAGCAGCGGAACTCTGGTATTTAACGGGATTTTATGAAAAACAGCTAATGTATGCACATGGCAGCAAGTTCTCACAGTTAAATATTTTCACAAGGTATCTTACCATTCCATTATAATCTCTAGTTCATTTAACAATTAAACAATAAAGTTTGCTAAGGCCGCTACTGAATAACAATAATGTGAAAGTTTCTTCACCTCTCAAAAAAATGAATATGGCAAAGTATATGGTTCTGTTAGATAACACAAAATGCTTTGGAAATCTGAGCTCACTAGAACAAATTAGGTGTTTATAGACTGGGCCAGTTTGGGTGGCCACTTCTGACAATTTAGTATATAAGGCATTCTTCATTTTATAGAAGAAAGTAGTTTTTAAGTTAATTCAAAATGCCTTGTGTAAACACTTTACTAAAGTAAGGACATTTGGTAAAACAGAATGGGGGCAACAATAAAAATAATAGAATGAAGAGTCATGGAAGAAACCTTAGAGGGAGGGAAACATATTTGCTACCTCCATCAGCTTGCACAACCTTTCTAGTTTAGTATCTGATATCCGTATCTTTATCGGTACTTAACCATCTGTGGGGCAGATAAGCATAATGCCAGTACTGTTATATTGACTTGCAGACTTAAGATATTTAAGATATTCAAGATGAGGTTCAGATGTTTTCCTTTTTCTTTGGTATGAAATTGTTACTTTTATGGAAAGAAGGCTTTAAGAGGCATATATCTACAGCTTTTCACTTAAAAAAAAACACAAAGAAAAAAAGGGCAATCTCTGCAGCTCTCTATATTCTTGATTAAAAAACTGCTGAATCTAAAGTTAACTGACTTCTGTTTGGTGGAGTTATCYTGTTTCTATACAGGTTGGACAGGTAAGTAGGATGGGAGGAAAAAGAAAGCTTTATTTCTTTCCTTGAGAAAAGATTGTTCGAGTCTTGCTAAAGGCCTGAAAATTGGTTGTTTAATAATGTGCATCTCAAGTAGCTCACTGGCTGAAGACGTCCATCTTCTTGCTTGCCATGCTCTGTGACAAATGCTTCTAATAACATTTTTTACCTATTGCTTGTAAATCTTGTCCTTTGGAAGTGGTGACGATGATGCTAACGACAACGAATATCCAGCAGGGATGGTTTGTGGTGTGCACATCTGCACAGCAGCAGAAGTATATTTAATGGGAAGACGGCTTGATCCTACTGAACTGGTCAGGCAAAAGCAGGTATGTRGATGAGGGCAAGTGATAAAATGACTGTATCTCCAGCTCATCACAAACATAAACTTTGGCTATTTCAGATCTGAAACGTAATATTCCTGTCCTTCCCAGTTCATAGTCCAGATCCTGCCAAAGCTTAGGTCTCTGTTCACTTTAGCATTGTTAATAATTTGGTAACAATTAGGCACCATATGCAGGCGTGATATAGCCTTGCCAGCTCCTGTGCTTCCTTGGCCCTGACTGACCCCAGTAAACGATACCRAGTAAGTAACATCCTATAAATAGGATCATACGTTCCTCCAAGCTGGATCATACTTCATGGTCCCTTTTCGTGCGGTGACAAACAACACTGTCAAGACTCGCAGGCAATATATTGCCGCAAGTCACGGGTGGGAGATTAATGATTTATAATATGTGATATTAAGCACCTCAAGCAGATCTGCCCTTGGGGAGCGGCGGGCGCTCTCACCATGCCAAAGCCAGCTCGGGAGGAGGAAAGCGCGTCCCTGTGTCCTGGCAGTTGGCTCTTGCACCTCAAGGGTGTTTGCTCCCTCCATGCTGCCAAGACCGTTACTTAACAACACTCAGRGACAGATTACCACTCCAAGGCAATCACATTCCCACTCCTTTCTGGCCCGGTGTCTCCTCAATTCCCTTTCATAGTGTGCGTGGCACGGCTGCAGTGGGAAAACGTGCTCTCCAGACACAGTCTGGGAATTGGTGGCTGSCTATTGGCAGTGGGGACACGGATTTGAGTCCCTTCAGGGATAGAAAGGAGACAGACATGAGGTCCCATCRCTGAGGGGCCCTGGGAGGAAGGGGTGGAAGTGCCTTCCTCCATGTCCACGCTCCTCCTCGGGAAGGTCCTGGAGCAAGGAGTGGGCTTTAAGGCGCTCTCTTCTGCGCAGTGTTCCCGCTGCGTGACTGCCCCTCAGCACATCAAAGGAGGGGTATTTTTATACCCTCTTATTTCAGGCATCCTTGTAAGCTCCGTGTCTTATCCCTGATGGAGCCCGTCACTCCAGAGGGCACTTCGGAGAGCCTAAATTAAAAGTGCGATGCTCCCATCTGACTGCACTAAGCGCCCCGGGCGAACGCCCAAGGTCAGCRGAGCCCTGTCGGATGCGTCTCCTCGCTCTGCATGGCGCCTCCGACCCCTCGTTCTCCGCCTCCTCCTTCTGCCGTTCCCGGGGCAGGCAGAGTCACCTGCCCCGAGCACTCGGATCTCACCCGGGCGCCGGCAGCCCCGAGCGCGRCGCTTCGTGCCCCTTCACTCAATTTAACCCTAAAACTGGCACTTGCACCGCGCGGCGCTGGCYCGGCACGTCCCTCCGCCCCGGCTAACGGACATAACGGCCGGCCGCCCGCCCCTCCCCCGCCGCCGCCGTTGGCGCCTCCCGCTGCAGCGGCGAGAGGAAGGGGCGGGCGGGGCTCCCCGCGGACCCCCTCCCCAAACAGAAGCAGAGCCCGGCACAGGGGACGGCCGCCTCTGCGCGCGGTCTCGCCCGGGGGCCTCCCCGCGTGTGGCGGAATCCGCCGCGGGCGGGAGCGCCCCCCGCCGCGGGCGCGG
>PTEX01000027.1:897945-1211975 GCA_003342815.1 Eudromia elegans | reverse complement strand
GGCGCGGGGCCGGCCGCGGCCATTGGCGGCGCGCCGGGCGGCGGGCGCTGCCTTCCCCTTCCCGCAGAGTTTCCTCGCGGCGGCGGCGGGGCTGCCTCTGTGCCCAGCGGTCCCCCCGCTGGTGGCTCCTGCCGAGCGCTCGCTGGCGGAGGCGGCGGCGCAGAGAGCGAGCGAGGGAAGCGGCCACATGAATCGGTTTCTCTCCGTATCCGGCTCCGGGCAGAGGCGGCGACCATAGCGGGGAGGAGGGGAGCGGGAGACGCGGCTCCCGCGGCGGCGGCAGCAGCAGCAGCGAGGGGCTTCCGCTCCGCGCCTCGCCTCGCCGCCGAGGTGGGTAGCGCGGGGGCGGCCGCGCGGTGGCGGCTCCGCGGGTAGCGGCGCTGCGGGGGGACGGCGTTGCGGGGCGGCTGCGCCTCGCCGAGGAAGAGGGCGAAAAGTTGCCCGGGCGCCGCGCGGGGCCTGCGCGCTGGCGGTAGCGGCGCGCGGTAGCGGCGCGGCCCCGCGTGCGGCGGCGGAGCCCCTGCGGCCGGGGCTTTGGGCTGCGTTTGCCTCTAAGCTTTTCTTTTTCCGCCTTTTTTTTCCCCCCCATCCTCCGTTCCCGCTTCTTTTCTGCGCTTCGGGCTTGTGGCTTTACTCCGAGCGTGCCAGTAGCACCATCGACACCCCCCGGCCCCGCTTCGCTGCTGGAGCAGCCTGAGCAGCGCGGTGCCCGCGGGCACCCTGCGTCCCTGCGGCGTCCCCGCGGCGTCCCCCCCGCGTCCCCCCGTGACCCGAGTGGTGAGCGCGGGGGTGAGTGTGAGCGCGRGGGTGASTGTGAGCGCGCGCGCCGCTGCCGCCTCGTGCGAGAGCCGCCCGTCACGTTTCGCTGCTCCTCCGTTCCCAGGTGCTGAAGGGCTGGTGCTGACAGAGACACAAGCGAGGCGTTTACCCGCCGCCCGGAGCTGTCACATCTGCGGAGGCAGAGAGGGAGGCTCGTGCTCAAAACCCCCGATCGCAAATAGGCAGAAAGCGGAAGGCACGGCCGAGCGGCGGCAGGAGGAGCGGAGCAGAGCGGAGCGGGGCGGGCGGCGCTGCTGCCCCTGCCCTAGCCGGGGAGGCTCATGGCGGAGTTGGGCAGCAGCGGCGCCGCGGGGCTGCCCTCCTCCCCGGGGCCGGGCCAAGGAAAGGTGGCCTTCAAGGCAGGGGATGGGGAAGGCGGCGGGGGCGGCGGCGGCGGCGGCAGATCCCGCTTTGACAGTGCGGGCGGCCGGGTCTCCAATGGGGACTGTGCCCTGGTGGGAGCTAGCGAGGATTCGGGACCAGCACTGCCTGGAAGCCCGGAGAGCAGCAGCAAGGAGAAAGGATTTTCCAGCAGTCAGCAGCGAGATGGCAAGCCCGGCATCCCCCGGAGGAGCAGCATAATTAAGGTAAGAGCATTTGCTCCTCCCTGTCGGGGTCTTGGCTATTTCCCTGTCACATGGAGATGTGTGCKGGAGGTTTGGCTCCTTGTCTCAAGATGAAAGGATATGCTGTTTTTGTTGTCTTTGTCGTGGTAAAGGGACTCACTCTTTCCTTTGTCCAAGGTGGACAGCAGTGAAAGATGGCTATGAACATACATTGGCACGTGGGGGTGGCTTTGAGGGATGTTCAGGTAGAATGTGCTGGTGTTCCTGCGGAGTTGGAGAAGGCGAGAGAAGCCAAATGCCTCTTTAAAAAACAATGTGGGCATCAGCCTGGCATTTAAAGACATGGATTACACAATATCTTATTATTTGGATGCACCTGTGCAGAGCAATTTTGTCACTCCATTGGCTTGTGTGTGTGATGGACACACAGCAGGTGATGAGAGGCTCGGGTTCTTATTGGGCTAGGGGTGGGAGAAGATGAAGAAGGAAGATTTTTTTCTTGTTGAAAGTGACAGTGTGTTTAAGGAGACTGTGTCGCACTTTACCTATGGAAATGGTCTTTGTTTATACTTACCTGTGCATATTCCGAGGGCTAGTGTTTCCACGTGAAAAGTTGGGGCAGAAAATGGTAAAATGTAGATCAGTGGAAAAATGTAGATCAGTGGATTTTTTAAATACAATTATTTATACAAATACAGTTGTTTGCTTTTCTTAAATCCTGGTTTCCTGAGAGGTGACACTTTGTCTTGCCCCCTTTTTTTTTTCCCCCCTTTTTTAATCTTTCCCAACTGCAGTGAAAAGGTTAGAGAACCTAGAAAAATGACTCTATTTATATAGTGGCTGTATTAACCTTAAATAAAGAGCAGCTTGCCAGAGTACTTATGAATTGAGTTTAACCAAGAGGAATAGCTAGGCTTGTTGTCTTCTTAAATATTTATCTGCCTCTAAAATCAAGACTGTGGAGTTCTGTTAGTTGGATGGTAGCAAAAGGCGCGTGGTAAGTGAAGGCCAGGTGTGTGGCTAGAGTTTTGCTGCGGTCTGTCTTGCAGACCTCGGTTAGGAACCAAGGGAGCTGCAAAGGCAGCGGTGCAGCGCCCTTCACAACTTGCACCCACCCTTCCTGCTAGAGCCCTGACGCTGGGGGKGTGTGTGTGTGTTGAAGGAATTAGAACAATAGAACAGAGGCGACTGAGCTCGGTGTTGGAATAATTTCATATTTGCTGTGTTTGCTGGTGTTTGTATACAGTTTGCCTAAATTTCCCAACACTGTTGTGTTCCTTCTGTGGCAGTTCAAGAGAAAATACTATGCTGCTTGCAATGTGCAAGGTGCTGGCGTGTTATTGTTTTGTACTATATCCTTTGATTATATAGAAACCATGTGCCTCTCTGGARATCAAACAGGGACACCAAAATATAGCAGTTTGTTCTATGTATTTTATACGATGTACTGTATTAAAATCAAGGAACACAAGAAAAGGAGATAGGTTTTGAATTGYGTCTCATCAGTATCTAGATTGGGCTTCTTAGTTTATATGAAAGTGGCTGCACTGCAGAATATAAAATTATTCAACTGTTACTGACAAATTTGAACTGTAAACTGCTTAGCTATTTAGGGCTGATTAATATTTTACTTTGTAGTTGGGATAATGATGACATGAGTGAATAATCTGACAGCAGTGCTTTTAAATCTGTGGTCTGTATTTATTTTAAATATGARTGTTTTAATACTTTGGGGGAAAAATACTTGTTTTAAATTATACTGAATGCTCTTCTGCTTCTTTGCTTCAGCAGTATTCACAGGTAGTTTGAGTCAGATTGTGTAACAATATAGCTTTTGATTCGAAGCCTTTTGGAGAACTTGACGTGAAGATTAAAGCTTAACGTGCTTGTTATTGTCTGYTCTTGCAGAGTAGAAGTCTATGAAGCAGAGTGAAAAAAGTAGTATGCAATCTATTTTTCAGAAATATTTTTGGAGTTTAAGTAATTTATCTGAATTGATATATAATTGCTTTTATAGAATATATGGAATAAGCTCAGAAATCTGTCTTTATCATGCACCATTCAGGTTTCTTCTTTTTTATATTGCGTTTAAAGCACAAGATAATGTTACTAGATCTGGTGAGAGATGTAAGTTCATGGACTGTCTAATGTTTTAAAGGCTTTGTTTAAAGAACACTATGTAGACGTCTGAGTCAAAACCMGAAAATTAACATTTGAACGTCAAGTTGTTCCAGTTGAAATGATTTTTTTCAGAATTTAATCTATACATGTTTGAGGAGGAAAACTTGAAATATTTTGTATTTTCTGTTGATGCTTCTATTGATTGTTCATTTTCAGGAGTCTTTGTTTTCCTGCTCAGAGTTATTTTCCTTCTGTTTCTTATTTGCTATCTTTGCGCTTTTCTCTTTTTTTTTTTTTTTTTTTTTTTTTTTTTTTTTTTTTTTTTTTTTTTTTTTTTTTTTTTTTTGTTCTTTCCATTTCTTCTTACTATTTTTATGTTGTGCACCTGCATTGCTCTGAGTTTTCCTTTCTTCTTTAGACAAGACCATATGCTCTTCGAGATTAAAGTCTCATCTTAGAGAATGATATTGTCAAGGTGGTAAAGTTGCTGTATTGTCATTGGTAAWAATATGACCTTCATGTCATGTTTGTTTACTTTGACTTTTAAACCTTGATATTCAAGCCATAGCAGGATGAAAGTATTAAATATTGTACCCTTCACTTGTAACAATTCTCATAGAATAGCAAAGGTGAAACAAATCTGAGTGCTAGGGAATGTGCATGTGTTTTTGTTTCTTGCCCTCAATATTTATGAAATTATTCTCTGTTGGAGAAAAAAAAAAAGAAAATAGTTGTGGCACATCATGAGTCCCTGGGCTTTCAGTCTCTGAGAAATGTGTGTAACTTCTGGTGTCTAGGTTTCCTCAGAGCGCTTTTGCTTCCAGGGATCTCCAGGAACAATATACGCTTACAGCTGGTCAATGCTGAAGACCTAGGCAAAAAGAGATACAACTGTGTAAACATGCTCCTTTASTAGGAGGGGATCATTATAATATAGCCAGAAGAAACAAATGTAGGAGTGACCGTAGATATTTGGGAAGGCAACAGTGAAAAGAGGATGAAGAAAGGTGGCTTGGCCTTCTGCGAGTACCGTGTTCTTATCAACACATGTCTGCAAGCAAAGTTCAAGGGTTGTTTTGCATATAATAATAGTGATCTCAGTGTCAATAAAAGACTGCTTCTTGGTGGATAAGAGAGAGATTTATATATGTTTAAGTTACTCTGTGTGTGAATTTATGCTTTCATTTTGAAGTTAGGCATTTGGTGATCACTGTACCTCAAAGTCTGTGAGGAGAGAGAAACCAAATCTACCAGATGGATACTGTAGGGGATAATTCTCTACAGAGCTTTTGCTTTTAAATTAAACATTCTTATATTTGTGTATTTCTGAGTCTGGGAAATTCTACAGCATATGCATCAGGTTCTTATTTAATAATAAAATAATATCACACATCGTTATCTTGTATAACTTCTGTGATGACTAGTTCGGTTCCTATTGTATACCTCTTTGTATCGGATGTACAAAATAGGACCTGTAGATAATATTATGTGGCATTCTCTACCACAATGATTGTTTTAAAGTCTGTAGTAAATCCTTTTCTTGATGTTCATAGAAAACTCTAAAGCAATATTTTGAGTGGACCTAGGTCCTGCGCAGCTCTAAATTTCCTTAGCCCAAAAGAATTGTTAGCAAGGCTTATTGGAGATCCTGGAGATTGGAGATCATACACATTCAATTTCCATCTATAAGGATGTAAGAGAGTTAGGTTGCTGGAATCTGTTTAACATATATGAAATGGCCTGATTTTCAGCCAATTTCTATTAGAAGGTTGTGTAATCACACTGTTGGGGKGTGTGTGTGTGTGTATATGTATATATTATAAAAACACACAAATATAAATATATGTGTATATATAGATATGTCCGTGCACATAGGCAAACTCACATATGTAATATAAACGCTCACTTGTCCCACCAGAGACTTTGCAAATTTCCTGACATTTTCAAATGAGCTTGATTAAGTGATAACAGGCTCAAAGGTGCCCAAGTTCCTAAATTCAAAGAAAATAGCCCCAGAGGAGAGCGTGAGAAAATCAGCATGTTCTTTCTTGCTCCACACCCTTTTCCCCTTGAAAAAAAACAAGCTACAGTGTGAGTTTAGTTCTTCAAGTTTGAGAAGGTCTATTTGGAAGAAAGACATTGAGTGTCCCAACAGTGAAGGATTATTGCCATTTATTTATTTTCTTCTCGGACTACACATGTTAACTGACAACAAAATATAACTGACACCAGAAACAAAGCATATCCATAGGAAACAAGGCTTTGGTCGTTCAGCTACCCCTACATCTTCTTACTCTGGGCAGGCTTTCARTTAGGTAACAGAAATATAGAATTTTGTAAAGGAGCTGTTTCTGTATTTTATTTTTTTTTAATGGTTGATTTATTGTAGATACAGCGTAAATCCTTAAGCTTTCTTTTGTGGAATACTTGTTGATGTGTTGCACTCTCTACTAATATGTAATGTTACATATATTAGTCACTGTTTTGTGTTCTTTGGACTCTCCTGTTTATTCTGTAATGGATATCTCTTTTTAATACRATGTGTATTTTAAAACATTAGTTAATGCTATACTGTAGCTATCCCTGCATCATTTTTTTTGTCATACAAAATCTTAGATATTTGCATGTAGTATTTCTTTATATGTGTGTATATATATGCACACAATATATAACACATATACACTATGTGTGTATATATACATGTTATATAATAGATATACACATATGTGTGTGTATGTATATATATTAGACAATTGCTACTTGCCAGCAGTGACACTGCACTATAGTGTGTGTTATGTCAGAGCCACTGAGCAGATATGTTGTGCATTGCGTGTGTTACATGATCTTTATTTATATTAGTACTTTTTCTAGATTGCAGTAATAATAACGTTATTTTGATAGTAGTAATTCTACTAAAAAATAGCAACAGATGTTTATAGCAACTAATACACAGGAGTATTCACTTAAGTTCAGCATGTAATTTATCTGGCTTATCTGCTATAGCCAGTGAAGGAAGATTTTTTTTTTTTTTTTTTTTTCCAATATGATTTGGAGCAGTTTAATTTGGAGGAGTTTAGATTCTCTGCCTACTTCTCTGGAAGAACTTATCTATTTCTAGTGACTGTGTAGAGGTTGGCTGGTGTGAGCAATAGCAGGTTCATCCACCTCTATTCTCACAGTATCAACAAAAATATTATGTTCAGTCTATTCACTAATGGAAAATCAATTATTGGAATTTAACAAATTATTATGGACACTTGATGAGTGTTTTGGGGTTTTTTTTTATGCCTATAACAGGATTAATGAAAAGCTAATCGTTTAGATGCTTTTCTGGTTTGTTTTTCTTGGGTGGGAATTAGAGCATTAGTTTGCTACACAGGGTTTAYAGGTAATGTATTGCACACTAAACTTTGTTGTTGCTTGCAAACATGGAAGATTGAAAAATTAAAGCTGAGGCTGACAGGAAGGGAAGATGTTAGTTGTATTATTTCCTGGTCTTTGTTGGCTTAGAATGATATGAACATAGGTCTTTATATTTTCTAAATGACACAATTCTTTTAAGTCAATGCCAATTATGTAAGCTTTAAGAGACAAATTGACTTACAACTCCTCTAATAATAGTAGTATATTAGTTCTAAGATATTTAACCTTTCCCACAAATTTTGGATAATGTCCAAAATTCAGAAGTCTTAGTACAGGTAGACTAGTAGGTAGACCTTAGGGGAAGAAAGGTGTGTTATAATTTATACTGAATGGGAAAAAGAAAATATGATTAAAAAGCAGTGCTATTAATGAATGATTAAAAATAAGGCTGGAAGAGACCTCAAGAGGTCAGTCTACTCTGCTCCAATGCTCTGTGACAGAATCAACATTTTATGTCTTCCAGTATGGTGGTATTGTATTTCAGCCACCTTTAGTGTAGGATTCTTATGGGCAGAAATGCCAGCTGATTATTTCTCTTTATATATGACCAGCACTTGTCATTAGTGACCTAATTTCAATTATTTGAGATTGTGGCTTCRGTTTGTAAGGCTCTTTCTGATCTCAGAATCTTCCATCATGCATGCATATCTTCCATCTTCCTGTCAGCAGCAAATTCAAGTTTTCTTTTCCACTGTAGAAGGATATTTGATTTTGATTCTTTTCCTTATAGTTGGTTATAGTTTTTTTTATGGTTCATAAACACAGGCAGACAGGAAATAACTTTTATTAAAAAAGTACTTTTCAGAACAGCAGATGATTTTTATAACATCAGAAATATAAGATAACAAGATATTAAGACTGATTTCCAGATTGTTCATTAAAATATTTGCTTTAGTAAGAGTTTGAGATATTCAGTCAACAATGTACTTTAATCAAAATCCTTAAAATAAAATATGAATACCTGCTTACTTAAGGAAAAAAAAATGCATAGCTTAATTCTTTTTTTTTTCTGTTTTGTTTTATTAAAGTTGGAATGAAAGGGCAGGAATTCTGCTCTTGCTCAGACTTTTCCTTTCTACAACTTACAGCTAGTGTAGGCAGGCACTTTTTCTTCCTACAACTTTTTGCTACTGAGAACAGGTGGGGTCTGTAAATGATAAAGAAACAATTATATGTTTAAGTAAAGAAATACATCAACATTTTTAGGATGGTCTTTCACTGTGTCATGCTTGTACTCTGTTAGGTTAGGAGTASAGTTAACATTATTCTTTATGTACATTATGTAATTTCTAAGTTGATGGAAAAAATTACCAGTTGCAGTATTTATATGTTTGGATTTTACAAATATATGYGTTTGTTCTGTAAAAGGTGAGGGGAAAAAATCTGTGATAGTTGGTTGYAAGTTGCTTCAGGAAATGGCTTCAGTCAGCTGAGCCTCACTTCGCCATTTACAGCAACCGGTGTCTCAGTCTTTTCTTTTAGCTCTGCTGATGGCCAGTTGTCTTCAAAAGACACTTTCAGTGAGAATTTAAGAATTAAGGACTAGTATTTATGTGAGATGCACAGAAAGAGAGAATGTATTTAATTATTGCACATTACTACCATGTAGTGGAGAAAGCTAAGTTCAGATAATGTTTTGCATTTCTTCTTTAAAAGAACCCCCGGAGCACYGTGTAGCATAGTGTATAAATGTTGAACAGCTTAGTGTATTTGCTTTATCTGTGAAGTTGTCTATGAAGTTGTCACAGGACTCAGTTGGAGCTTGTTTCCATTCTCCTCAATTGTAATAGATGCAGGAATGCATCTGGAAACTGGTGCTGGAGGTAGGCAGCTTACAGCTTTGTGACCTTCTGAAATAACATGTTCTGTACACCACATGTTCGCTCCTTTCTCAATGAAGGACCAGTCTGATTTTGATGAACTCTGGCTAGGGAGACACTGAATTCTTTTATCCTTTGATATTTTGTAGATTCAGACTTAGAGATTAACAAGTAGAAGAATTCGTAACAGTGGTCTTTTACCTTCCTGGTTCCAGTTTGTGTCACCTTGTGCTTTGGTGGCACTCTGTTCATCCTTGCCCTCATCTGGTCTCCTTGTCCCTATGCAGAACTGAACAGAGCTGCACTGTGTGCAGAACTTGGCATCTGCTTGTGCATCCCAAGAAGAGAAAAAAAGAAGAGGGTCCAGTGCCAGGCTGGCAGCCTTTGCAGCAGGTTCAAGTCCCAGAGGCTTGAGACCAGAACCTGTGATTCAGACTGATTGCATAGACTTGGGTGAATGCCTCTCTTCTCCTTCACAGCTTTGAGAAACACTTCTCTTAAGTAGCCAGCCCAAACAAATTTAAGAATGCTTGTCCTGGGTCAGAGCAAAAGTGTGTTTAGTTCATTAGCTTGCCTCCAATAGTGACCAGTGCAGGAGTAAGAAAAAGCACATCCAGACATCCACTCCCAGCCTCCTAGTAATTTGCAGCTGAGGACGGATTTAGGCTTAATAATCCTTATGGATGCCTTTTTTTCCCCCTCTTAATTGTCAAGAACAGTGCAAGCTTTTCACCACTATAACATCCTATGGCAAAATTGCTATCTGCTCTGTTGTGTAAAACCTGGAACCTCCTCACTTGCTTATTTGATGTGCCCTGGCTTATAAGGATAGTGTAAGCAATTGTGCTTTCTTTGMTTTTTCTATTGTAATCATGACTTGAAAGGTGTTTGTCTTATTTACTCTATGTCATCTTTTTTTYTTCCATGCTAAAGAATCCTACTGTATTTGTTTGCTGCTTCTGTTGAAGCTGTTTTGTGCTTGGTTCATCTATGGCATTTTAAGCTGCCTTTTTTTTTTTTCTTTTCTCTCCAAATCTCATTTTTATTTTTTGCAATGCAAACTTGAAAATGCTTGGAATGCATACCAGGCAAACGTATAAATCCACTATGGTATAATAAAGGCTTAAAAGTATTGTGATACTAGGTTGTCCTGTAATTTATTTATTCATTTTTAGTGTTGTCATTATAAAAGATTTAACTGGTATCACTGTCACTAATTGGCAGTGAGAGAGTGCTGTTAAAACCTTTTGCTAAATATTTAAAGCCTTCTCTTTGAAGAAATGTGTAAGGGTGTATGTGCTGGTGCTGGTGCTTGTGTTGGAAGTGGCTGGCATTAACATCTTTGCAGGAGGCTGAAGATCTGTTAGAAATCTTTCAATGTGCTATAAAGTCTTTTTATAGTGCTGGAGACACAGAACGGTGCTGATTAGTACATCCAGCTTCTAGCTATGGTTGAGTACACTTGTTTGCATATTAACAGAATAAAACAGCAGGGACATTGCATTAAGTTGCAAAATACAGTATTAATAAAAGCACTTTTATTTTATAATAAACTGTTAAATGYAAGGGAAAGCAAAGCACCTTATTTTTATTAATGTACCTGGTAGTATTTTAGATGCTATAGACTTAAGAATTTTAAGGTTCTCCTGCAGGACTCATGTTAAAGTGTTATTTTGGTCAACGTTTGATTATTTTTATAATGTGTCAGGCTCTTCTAGGATGCCTGTGTCAAGGGCCYAAGAAGAGCTAAGAAAGTACTTTTAATCTTTAGGAAATTCATACAAGGAGTAAAAATGAGATAAATAGGCATATGTTTTACCTTGAAGAATTTGCCAAAAGTATATGAGATGATCAGTGTAACAGTAAAGAATAAAAGTAATCAGAAATATTTTGAATCCCCCAAGATTGGTGCAACAGCCTTATCTTGGAGGGAGTTCCCAGTGTTCTCKCGTCTGAGCTCTTGCGAATACAGTAGTATGAGATGTCTGTTAGTACGCTGCTTATAACCACTAGCTGCTCTAAGGAAGGAACGATATTCCATATTTCCTTATGTAATTAGGTAGTAACATGTTAATTTTTACTTAATGATTTACACTGTCTTGTAACAAGACTAGAGTATGAAATGGATTTGTATTAAGTTTACATGTGGAACATATTTTTTCTCTTTATAAAGATTTAGGCTACCAGATACTTAGAGGTCCTTGTATAGTCTTAATAAACTTTTTTTTTTCCCTCCTCCTGGTGATTGCTGATGAGTTTTTAATCAATTAGCTGTAGCTATTAATCGTTAATAGCTCTAATCTATACTTTCAATGCTGTCAGCTAAAAAGCTTGGGAAAAAAAAGTATTCTTTTCTCCGCATCTAATTCCAAAATCACCAAATCAGTTTTAGGGATATATTAAAGCATATAAAAGTTACTGTACTGTTTCTGGGGCAAGGGGATAAAAAAGGAGCCTTCTGATCAAAACCCTTCTATATAAAAGTTAGTTTGCAAGATTAATCAGTTGTCACAGATCTAAGAATCTTTGATTAGTAGATGATATTTTTATATTTAGATTTATAGAATAATCTACAAACAATCTACGCACATGCTAGAAATATTCTGAAATAATTACTGAAATTATTTTAAGTCTTTCTGACTTTAGTGGTGAATTTAGCAAAATGCATATAAAAGGAATTAATATAGATTACATTGTGGAATACCACCAACTAAATGTGCCTTTTGTAGAGAAAATGCATCTGCTTGTGATATAATGCAGAAATAGAAACTATTTTACTTAATCATCCAGTGTGAAATAGGTCTTTATATTTTTTCAGAATACGCTTGAGTGTCGTGGTTGGGATGATGCAGAGATAGGAATTTTCTGATGCATTCTGTTAAAATACTGTATCGCTGATATGTTTAAGAATTTGTATAAAACAAAAACAAGTAACATTCTTTAGTATAYAAAGCAGACATGTGGAGCTGCTTTGTTTTCTGTATTTGACTCAGAACCTTTACCACCATGTCACTAAGTTTTGTGTTGGTCAAAATTAGTTATAAAGAAGATACTGCTTGCCTTTTTTTTTTAATTGAATGAGTAATCTGGGAATACAGTTTGCAGCTTTGAGTCAAGATGGCTGCAGTGAGTAGACTCAAAGTAGACTGCATGCAGTTCTTAGTTCCATGTACAATATTTCATAAAATTTTGTAGCTAATTAATGGATGTGATTGTATTTATTTATATATATAATGGTCTCCTGAGGTATGCAGAATCAATTTAATAGTCATGTAGAAAAGGCTGAAATTTCTTATGCCATTACAAAAAATGTTTTGCTTTCTTTTAAAACTACATTCTTTCCTATATACATATTACATAAAATATTTAATGACACATTCTCTGATCCCCAAATGGCACATTTCTTATTACCTTATTTTCTATGTCTAATCTAAACCACTTAGGATGCTTGCCGAGAAGAAGCCTCATGATTCTTCTACGTAACTGCAATTTCTGCTGTGATCATAACCAAGGTGGATCATTGGTTTGTTTACTTCTTTTTTTCCAGAAATCTTCCAAAAACATAAGGGAGAGTGAGATCTGGGTTTGTGGATTGCAAAATCTTCAATGTAACTGTTGGCAAAGCAACTGTATGGATTTTCCTCTCTTTTATCTGCTTGGAAGATAGCTCTTACTAAACTTTAAAGGGGTCCTTGTGGGTTTGTACTCTGTGGCTGTGTAAACAATTTTGGTCTTGCACTGATCAGCTAATTACATAGTTTTAAGCCCTTCATAACCTTCTCTATCCTTGAACTCTGATTGTATTTTTAGAACAAACTTAATATTATTGAGCCTTCCTGCCWATAAAGTTGGCTTTCTGTACACTCCCATGAAAAGCAGGCTCCTAAACTTGTTAATAATTTTGTTARTATTAACCTTGAACTTTCTGAAACTTCATAGCTGAATTTTCTTGCKTTGTTGATTCTTCCACTTCCTTTGGAAACTGTAGGCTTTTTTGCTCACTTCCTCTGTCCTTTTCTTTGGGTTAACTGATATGAAACCTCTGGAGATAAAGCATATGAAATACATGGTTTGCATTCCTGTTATGTTTATGTATAATACTGCCTAACTTGAACACTCAGAAAACCATGAATCAAGGTTCCAAAAATGTGAAATATTTTAGAAATCATAAGGCATGAAAATTACTATATTGGTTGACTTCAGCAGTCCTTTTATTTGAGCCACTTGGCATCTACAACATATTTTCAAATTATTGGCATAAGAATACATCAAAACACATAAGATTTAAGTTAATGCATGAATTCCTGAAAGGCTTTAGGGCAAGACCAAGTATCCTGAGATTTGCAGTAATGTTTGGAAGACTGCATGATTACAGATGGCTATTATCCTGGGCAGATAACATTAGCAGAATATAAAGTTACTAAACCATTTCAGATTTCATTTATCTATATCTTTGGTCTTATTATTTTGTTTCTTCATGTCAGTTTTATTTCATACGTTTAGAAAGTGCGAGTATATTTTGATTGCTTTCAACTTCACCTTTTAACAAATATTTAATGGTTTCTGTAATTACTTATCTAGTGTTTAATTATGCTTAGGAAGAATGTTAACTGTTTCTTRAGCTATTTGCCCTCTATATTTTAAACAATTGAAACAAATACATTAATAAGAGCACTTACCACATAGTTTTTAATTGTGTTAGAATGGAGACCCTGCAGGCTCTGTCTGCACACGGTAGTGATAGCAGGAATCAGATGCTCACTAGTTTCCTTTGAGCTGGCTACTTATGAAGATGTTCCTGGAGGAAGAGCAATTAGGACAAACAGATCTCCAAACTTCAAAAAAATTTGTAACTGATTATAGGACTGTGAGGACCTAAGACCGATTTAAAAAAAAAATCCTGGTAGTTAAACATTCTTGAAATGCTGCTCCTGACAGGCAAAGCTTAAGGGGAAAAAAAGACCTCAGTTCAAAGCTCTCAGTTTGTTTTATCAGAAAAGAAAAAGTAGTTCTGTATTATAGAGCACAACTGCTTGTCTGGAATTTGAGCTTGAGTCCAAGGTTTCTAAAATTGGAGGCTTGAGATTGTTCACAGCTTTCAGTGTTGATAATGAAGAGAGAATGGGATAATTTCACAGATGGAGGAGGGAGGCTAAATCATAGCCATGGCATTTAAAGGACTTGCTTGAAACATACCCAATTATATACAGCAACATGCAAAAGAGGTGTTTTAAGGTTTTAAGTGTGTTGCATATATTCCTTGTTGCTAAGTAGTTGGGCCATTTCTGAGAAACTGTGGAAAAAAACTTTTTTGGGTATTTTTGTAATCAGTTAAGGTTTTTTTTTTTAAATACCTAGAAAATATTGCAAAATGAGGAAAAATATTCTTAAGAAAGCCCCTAAAGTCCTTTTACTATGTTTTTTGTAAACTCATAAATGACTTCAGAATGGTATTATTTGCAGTATGGTACAACATTGTAGAAATATACACATTATTATTATTGTTGTTATTTGTTATTACTAATTATTATTTTTGAGAAACGAGTTAATTTATTGCTGGAAATTCTCTTGTGACCTCCTATTGRGAGAAGCAATTACTAAAGCAAAAGAATCCTTCTCTAACTTGTCAAATCATCTACTCACAGCATTGCAGTGTATGAAATTGGTGTGTAATTTCCCACCTCTCCTCCTGGAAATAGTTATTCTTATGATAATTCTTAGTTTATAAAACTTCTTCAAGGTGGTCAGATGATAAAAAATCAAATCTTCTTTTCCTGTACCTTATTCTGTACCTTGTTCCTAAAACAAGGATAGTTTTGTACGCCTTTAGTAGCCAGGCGTGAGCATCTTCTTTCCTCACCAATGTTCAATTGGGAAACAAAAACGCCTTGTATTCTTGCAGCGGCTGCACTGAGGGAAGGGAGAGAGGCAACACAACCAAACACAACCTGTTCAGATTCTTAATCTTAAAGTGCACTCATGCCCAGAAAATATGGGCTTGTCCAATTGTGTGTGTGTGTTGATTATACAGTTCTGTTGTTGACTATGTCTCTTAAACTACATGCAGTTCTGTGAAGCAGAATGATGCTGCTTGACGTTCACTTTCATTGCTTGTGTAGCTTGCCAAACTGGGCTTTGTTTTAAATTGTAGGAAAAAAAGCATTCTTCCTTGCCTCCAGGAAATCTTTGTTTAAATGTAATTTATTGCTGTGTAGCATGATGAGAAATGTACCAAAACTGTAGGAGACTGATTCAAAGCTGGTTTTGGAGATGTAGTTATCTCATTCCACATTAGACATTTTCATTCAATGTTCACAGTAGTTTGTTGGGAAAAGATGGCACGTACTGGGTTTCCATAACTGTACTTTCTTTATATGTAGTAATTTTGAATTTAAGTCTGGTTCTGAGCAGTAATTTCATGGATATATATTAGAAAACTAACAGTTCTTTGGTATCTCTTCTCCAGTTTTCCTTTGACCCCGTTATTTTTGAGATACCTTACTAAAGACTTTCTTCTGCATTAATAGATTTCATTCAGTTGTGGCAAAACTCATGATGCATAAAAAACTTGTCCGTACTTCCTAATGTTATGTCAGACCTCGAGTTATAAAGTCTCAGAAATCAGTGTTAGCGACAGAATAGTGATCAAGAAAATATTCCTTAAAATTGTTATAAGAAATATGACAGTTTTTCAAACAGAATGGAATAAGCACCAGATGCAGAAACTCTCTTTTAAGGTAACTTCATTCAGCGTCTTCATTATAAGTTTGTATTTGTGTTTCTTCTTTTCCTAGTGTTCATGTCCATTGTATATCCTAGTGTTCATGTCCTTTGTCTATCAATTCATAACTCTGTTTTTGGCATATTTTTGTTAAAATGTAATAGCATAAAATCATTGCCATTTTCTTATGCCACACTAGTAAGCAGATATTTTCTCCTTAGTGCAAGAGGCAGGATTAATTGAATGTGCTACACACATTCACCAAAATAAAAGTATTAATCATGCTGATTTACCAGGAAGACCAAGTATTCCCTTTAATATGAGCATTGATGAGTCAAAGTTGCAGCATTTTTCATTGAAAGTTGAAGTTATCAGTAATACTTGCCCTTGATTTGTAGCTTTGACAGAGCTACATCTGTTGTATCTGGTGTAACAAAATTACAAACAGAAGTCTAGCTGCATTTACAATGGACTTGAAAGTGGACATATTTAAAATATTCAGCTAGATACTGTAAATTGATACTTGATATTTAAAATATTCAGTTTTAAAAATATTTCAGATATTTAAAATACTCAATATTGCTTACCTTTCAAGTGTTTTTTTGTTTTATTTTTTGGGTTTTTTTTTTTTTTTGTTTTTTTTTGTTTTTGAGAAAATTAACTACCCAGACATGAAACATATTATAGCAGTGTCTCAAGTGAGGCAACTGATTTCTGGGAYGTTGGGAGACTGTGTTGCTGTCTGGGCAGGGCCTTGGCAGGAACCAAGCTCTTACCAACTGAAAAAAAGCAGCTTGGTGATCCACAAGAAGTGTCTGGATTCAGGCATGGGATGAGGTTCCTAGGTACCACCTAATGGCCCCTTTAGCAACTCAGGTACTTCAAAGCTAGATCAGCCTAAAGTGATCTAAGGTTACCTACCTAAGGTGACCTTTGCTCTTATTTGAGTGCACAGAGTTCCTGTGGTTCCTCCCAAAGAGGATATATTATCTTAAACTAGGTGCTTTTCATTACTTGATTTTTTTTTTTTTAAGCTATTAAGATCAAAAGACCTTAACAAAGTTCTGAATTAAATTGCCACATAATGGAGTTCCTTCTGGGTTGAGATAAAGCCTTCTTCCAGGATATGCATGCTCTGCTTCRAGTTTCAGCAAATTCTCTTGGAATTCTGCTTCCCAGAATTAGCCTCTCTAGAGAGATACATAATTTGTGTTCTTTTATATATCTGTCCATTAACCCTATTAGAAAAGAGGAAACCTTTTCAGTTCTTAAAATTGTTGGGATGATTGGAATTATAATCTACAGGTCTTTCTACGCAGAAACTATTTCTGTCATTCTTGCTGTCTTTTTTCAAGGAGTTTGAGGTGGCCTCTTATTTCTTGAAGTTGCTTGGTGGCTGAATCCGTTAACTAAAATCTTGCTCTGAACTTGGCTACCTGTGGTTATCTCATGGTGGGTGCTTGAATTGCTCCTTTATGCTCAGCAGGGTGCAGATGAGGAGTAAGTGTGAGAGATGAAAGAAGAGCTTTTGTTTTTTGTCTGTAATATTTATAATGCAGGAATGGGAGTTGATAAAATCCAGTTGAACTAGAAGCTCTCAAAGGTCATTCTGACTCATTGGGAACAAGACAATATTCTGCCTCAGTTAAAATGATAATCATTATTCCTAAAAGCTGAGGTCCCAGTAGAGGATTTCTTCTGCAGTTTTTGATTAGGATTCAAACTCTGTTGCTGCCATGTTTTTATTCTGTGCAGAAAGAAAAATTAAGTGATCTAATTCTGGTTACTTAGAATGGGGATGAGTCTGCCCAGAGGATTTACAGGAATTGTGTTATTTATTTTTGAATGAGGATTCATTTTGTTACTTTTTTAGTACTTGAGGGCTTTGGACTCTTTTGTCAGGACAAGTCATGTACATTTCTCTTAAGGAAAACCTGGGAATGCTTATTTTCTTGGAAGACTGTTGGACACAAACTGTTGACACAGACTGATTGAAACATTAAAATCTACAGCTAATTTGGAAGCATAGTCTAGAAAAAACATCTGGACTGTGGCTGGTTAGACTAAAGAATGGCGGTTTCTGGAGTACTGAGAAGAAGTTGGAAACTCTTTGGCAACACAACTGTTGAATAACATGGTGAAAAATTCTCTAGGGATCTCAAATTCTATAAGCTACTTTGTGGAAATGTTTACAGGTTTGATGTGAAAATTATGAGGATATATATCAAGAAGAAACTGAGATGGCAAATATTCTTTTCTACATTCATTATATTGCATCCATTATATATATATTTTTATATATATATTCTTAGCTGTTCTCTCTCTGTATTATTGGTTGATCTTTTACATACAACAAGGACAGTGGTATTGGTCCCAGGAAAATGATAGTGAAGAACTCTTCTGCAGAAAACAGGACTGAGAAGGACCTTGAACATCATGGCATTCTCATAACCTGAAGTAGAATCATCAGAGTAATATACTTTACCTGCGGGAATACATGCCTTGCCTTGCATGTCTGCTTTGTTTCTGGCGTGTGTTTGAGTCTGCTCTTCTTGTTTTTAAATAGACTGGTACTACTTTTTGTTTGATGGTAATGAGCAGAGCAAGTGTGGATCTGGGATCAGAACACAAAATATAGCTATAGTGGGCTTTGAAAAAGACTTTCTAGCTGCTTAAAAATTCTGCATATTACTTAAACCTAGATGTTCCAGTCCACTGCAAGTTAAATATTACACATATTAATAAAAGATTGTGGCACAGTTGCTGGAAGGGATTGAATTGCTGAAAAGCTGGAACAGCATGCGAGCCGTCCACAATGSAATTGCTTTATGTCTTCTTTCATATTTCCTTGGTTACTACTGATAGCAGTTTCTCTCTCCTGTGCAATCTTACCTTTCTTCATTTTGCGAATTGAGAATAGTGAGAGGTGTCACTGACAAAGCTTTGGGCTATTGTGTGTTCTCAGTATTACCAAAGGAAAAAAAAAGGCAGGCCATGGTCATTTTGAAAAGGATGATACTTCATTCCTTTCTCTTCTGGAGAACTGAAATCTTAATGTGTTTTTGAAGGACATATTTGTTACAGATGTTTTCCTTAATACAACTTACGGGGAATACCTAAGTATACTCTCTYTGTGTAAACAAAAAGTTTTGATTCTCATAGTTGTAGTTCAATGGATTCCAAGGCTTTATAAACTATAAAATGCCTACAGGAAGTATGAGAGTGACTTGAACCAGTATTCCTGTAGCTAACTACATTGGCACAACTAGGTGCAATTTTATACATGAATGATTTTAAATTAAGTGAAAGATACACCAAGTGCTAAATTAGYGTTAATTAAATTGGCATCCATCTACTGCTCCTTTCTGAGATGTGAGAGTTTTGTCTGCCGGAGTGCACTTTGCTTGGTTTGGGAACCTGTGTTTACCTACTGACTAATGTTTCTTTGGAAATTTTACAAAACAAAAGGCATTGCTAATTTAACTTCCCTGTGATTACAGAGCTCAATAGGTGAAATCAGAAAGTGAGCAAGAAAGGAGGCCTCTTTTCTGTAAAAGAAGGTGCCCGCTGCTGGTCCTACATACTAGCCGTGCGCACAGTAGCTGAGCAGGCCAACGAACAGGCGTGAGAAACAGGCAGCTGGGAGGGCAGCCGCGGGCAGACGGCCTTACCCTTCGGAAAAATACATTCCGGAGCTCGCCAGTGCCCAAAATATCTTTGAATAGTCTCCTGAAAGACATTTAAAGAGAAAAGGTGGAGGAAAAAGAAAAGTCAATATTAATACCACAAATAGGAAGAGGCTATGCCAAGAAAGGAGTTGGGTTTGTATGCTCTACTTTAGCCGGTTTTCTTCCAAACTGCTGTGCTGTAGAAGGGGAAACTGTGGAGTCATGGACTATGTTTCATTCTTACCATATAGAAATTAAAGAGAAGGGATTGTGGTGTAGATATGGACCATCAAACAGGTTTTTGTCAACTTTCAGTGAAGTAAAAATAATTGCATTCGTTTTTGCATTTATTTGGGTGTAGTGAGGGAAAACACATTAGTCCTGATGGCTTCAAACATTAGTGAATCTTGTCTTTCTTTAAGATTTTCAACAGAGCGGTTAAAATGTTCATGTGGGGAAAAATATTTTTGCTATTAAAAAATGAAGCTTTTATTTAAGCTATTGTTCTTCGTAGTTCTCAGTCTTGCACTGYTTCATTACTATGATTTAACATACAAACCTTGTCAAAGTTAAAGTGAATGTGGCAGAAACTGTCCTATTCTTAACTAGCATCCATCTAGAACTTGGAGTGGTACTTGTAGGGAAAAAGATACTTTGAATAACTGGAGCTATATTTCTGATAGATTATAGTACTTATGCCTGRAAATGTATTCTTAGTCTTGGAAATATTAACATACATTTCTAATACTTTAAAGCATTTTTTTAATAATGTGAGATAGAAAGACGGGAAATAATGTCTCTTGGAGAATGTTAAAGAACCAACTGGGTTTTGTTGGTTCAGTGCTGAGATGAAGAAGTCGAAGTTTATCAGTATTGAACTTTGTACTCAAGGATAGGTAAGCAACTGCAGTATAGCTCCGTGTTAAAGAGAAAAGCACAAGGGTCATACCAGTAAAAGCGAAAAATTAACTTCATTTGTTGTGCTGAGGAATTTTTKCGTTTGGCATACTCAAATTAAGACTTGACCTTAAAGGTGGTGTTTGTAGGTTCCAAGCAACGAGAGAAACGGCCAAGTAGTCACTTTCATAGATGTGACCCAGGGCAGCCCGTACCTCCCTGTTCCGTATTTACCTTTGGGAGGAATCATTTATCTAGGTTTTGTGACCATCTGAATGGTCTGGTTGCCTTCTTGATTTGAAGTCCAAAGCAATACAAAMCCGGCAGATACGAGTGTCTGTACTTTGAGTTCAAAGACAGCTATGTAAGCAGTGTCTCGCTGAATTGCAAGAGGAGTTTGAAGACACTCAGAAGTAATTTTTCCATTTTATTTGAAATCTTATTAATGGACTTGTGATATATAGGCACAACCAGTGTGTTAGTAAAACACAATAAATTAATATAAAAATCACTTAAGCTTGAAAAGTAGTACGTGATTCTTAAGTTGCTTGAATGTAATTAACAAAACTTAAATACCGGAAATACATAAACAGAATGACACTTTTTTAACTTAATACTGTTATGGGCAGCCGCAAGCTATGGCAGTCAAGTAACCCTGCAAACATTGTAAGTTCTCGGTCACAGTACAAACGTGCCTTTGAAAACAGTATAACTAAACACAATGAGTTCTTCTTTGGTTGCAGAACTACTTTGCAGGTGTTCAGAACTGCTACTTATTAAAAAGCACTCACTCCAAAGAGTAAGAGTCAAAGTACTTTTTCTATTTTTAACAATGCCTGAGCAACACCATTCTAATGTTAATGCATTTACCTCACAAGAGACTTGTGTGCTGGGAAAGTGCTGTTATTCCTGCTCTATGAATAGTTTCTAGGGATTAAGTTTCATTCTGCTGTTGTGTTGTTTTTCCATTGGAACGTGGCTCCAGGTTTAGTTTAGCTATTCTCTCAAGCACTGCTCCCCTCTTCACCTTGCTTCCGTGTGAAGACWTTCTACTAACTACCTCTGCCTTCTCAAGCAAACTGCTTCCTCATCTTCATCTACTTGTACAAAATTCAATCATCTTTGTACCGGTGCATCTTTAGGTTATTTTGCTCATGTTATTTTGGCCCTCTTAGAATCTTGTCTAGGTTCTTGCAGGTAAAAATGAGGGAAGCAAACATGACTTTTGTGATCTTGGTTACTGATACTACTTATTTTCTTGTGGTTGCTTGTCCTCTTACCAGCAATCTACTAAACTACAGTGACAAAACGCCTCCTTGCATCTTGTGCTTCTCCATGCACTTTATTCATCCCTTTCCTAGGTTCTGCTGCTTCTGATGGAATCCTCTTAAGGCATCCTGTTCCCTATGAATACTCTGAYTGCTCTACTAAGTCTCTTTCTCCTGCATGCCTGGTTGGCAGTGAAGAAAGTATAAGAAAGCCTGCACATGATTTGGTGCTAAAGGATCTGGTTGCTTATTATACCATAAAAACCCGGATCACAAATGACTCGTTTAAATGTATTGTTTAGCTGTTTGTAAGAGTGAAAAATAAAATCTGTAGACTCCTGATTTATTTTTGTGTACTCTGGGACTGATGATTTCCAATTACCATGGTACATTTAGGCACCGTCACTGCATGCTACGGGAATAACTTGTTTAATTGACATCCACTTCTGTTTAAAGTTTGGAGGAGAGAGCAGAGATTGTCTCCTTATTAACTGTCCTTTTGGAAGTAGCTAAATGTGTGCAAACACTTGTAATCGCTCACCCATAAGCAGAGCAAATTGGCAGAGATAGTTCTGTGACCAGTAACTGCTAGGGTTTGCTTAGTTTTGGTAGTATGGCTACTAGAAATGTGGCTGTATAGCTAAGGGAAATTAGTTACTGAGGAAGTAGCAGGTTGTACTAGTTGTAAATAATGATAGGCACAACATATAACAGTAGCAGAAGCAGCTTGGTTTTATAATATGTTTAGATAAATATGCTAGCCAGATTTTATAATGTGGTACAATTTAAGATGTATTTGTTTTGACCCTATTGACATCATGGTTTCCTAGTGGTGGGGTGTTGTTTTTTGTTTTTTTTTTTTTTTTTTCCCCAGTGTATAATATAATTAAACAAAATTGCAGATAGGATTTGAATATACTTTTACTAGGTTAAAATTTTCAGTGGCCTTGAAAATGGCTACTTTTTTGTGGCCTTTTCAGTGCCTTGAAAGTTGCACTGTGCTAATTATGTGCAGTATCATGTGCAGTATCATGCTTTGCTGGGGGTCTTGTGAATAAGGAAGTGTAATGTTAGGTTTTACTAATGAAAAATGTGAATTTGACCAGATGACAAAAGGTGCAATGTCAGAAGAATGGATGGGAAATCGATTTTCTTATTTCCAAGTACACATGAATGGTTTTAAATTAGTTACACATTGTCAGTAAGGGCTATAATATGTACTTCAAAATGAATACAAATATGTGAATATTTTAATTTAAAATAGAACTTAAGGTAGTTTTGAATTGATACTGACTTTTTAAAAGGCATTTCTGTAGTTCATTTAATATGTTCATTATATTAAGGAAAAAACCTAACAATTCACACCATGTCATGACACATTCTTCAGTAGCATGTGGTGTTCAGGCACATTCATTAGTATTTTGCCAAGGAGCAGCTGTTTTGTTGGTGTTTGTCAGCAGTCTCAGGCAATCACCGACCCAAGCAAATCCATGTTTCACATGAGCTCTGTTGCTGTTGTCTACCCTGGAAATAACATACTGAAGTTGCCTAAATTGCTGCAGTAGCCCAAAGACTTGCACCCTGTTAGATAGGAAATGCTCTTTTGTTTATGAGATCATTAATATTGGTGTCACCAGAGGAAGGGAGTAACTTGCTTTTCAGGCTTTGTTTGTGATGGCTGCCCTTGTATTGGTATGGACTGGCAATGAAATACTGAGGTTGAAGTATGTGCACTACTGAGTATGTGAYAAGTAGTACTACTTCACTTATCCTTGTTCCTCTAAATACTTCCTAACTGATGCAATCAAAAGTTCTGAGTAGGTAGGTTTGTGACATTTGTTGTAGTCAAATATGGATCAGGTGAAGAGATCTTGGTGATGAGATGATTGTATAGATTAATCACTAATGCAGTCATTTTTCAGTTTACAACTGAAAAAAGTTACTCATCTCAGTCCAACAAGACTTCATGGATGCAGCAGAATGAAATACTATTTCAGAACCTCATTAATCTGACTTTTGGGGGGTTTCTTTGTTTTGCATTTGAAGCCTTGGGTTTGTATGATTCTAGAGCATTTTAAAGTAAGATGACTTAATTTTTCATCTTTTAACAAAAAAAAAAGTTCCTATTCCACAAGAAATTTTGAGATTGATGTTGTACTTGATTGATTGTTAAGTTGTGTGAGAGTAAGTGAAGTTCTTTTTTGGCCTTACMGCTGAGGAAATCCTAGAGTTTGGAACTTGTTGCCAAAAGAGGTGATGATAACTCTTGACTTTGCCACAAAATCAACAGTCAGAACTTTGACTTTGTTTGGGAAGTAATTCAAAATAACTTTWTTTAGATTTCTAGAACATAAAGCTCTCACAGACAAATTTATTTTAAAGGCAGGAAATAAATATTAAGGATACTTTATGATAATAGAAAAATACAATTGAGAAGGAGCGTTTGTGATGAAATGTTTAATTTCTTTGTGTTTTAAAGGCATTGGGAAGGCAGAAACCCTGGTAAGAGAGTTATATACATTCATATGTAGGCAGGAATAGACAGACATYGGTAAGTTGATTATACTTGAGATTAGCATACAATAGCTTGTACAGTATAAGGACTCTGTCATCTGACAAGAATCTGACAAATTACCAAGAATATGGTATTTTGAGTAATTGTTCAGCAGTTTTTTTTCTGGCAAAGACAGGAGTAATAATGCTTGCTTATTTATTAAGGAGCTCCTGCTRAATTCTTGTTGAAGTTGTCTGGAAATGAAYCAAAGCATAATTGGTTTTAATATATCTCATTGCCTATCAACAGTGATCAAACCTGAGATGTGACATTTCTATCTGGAATGAGTACCTCTGGCTCTCAAATGCTGCATAGAGCTAACCATTTGCARACCAAGTCAGGTCATTAACTTTCTGTATTTTTATTCCTAGCTGACTGCAATTTTGAAAAACTCAAAATATCTCACTAATAGTAACATTAAGGTAAGATAGCCTTTTAAAACTGCATTTGTCATTCAATTGATTATAAATTCTAATGTAAAATTGCAGTGGCTCAAGCTTTCACTTAGTCTGACGTTTTCAAAACTGCATTAACTTTCTGATAAAAACTCCAAAAAGATGAGAGATGAGTTATTGCACTGTGGTATTTTGCTGAATCCACAGAAAATTCTGATACTGACAAGGCAGTTTTACAGCCTAAAGAGAAATGGATGTGCTTTATTTAGAGAATGATGCACCATGAGGATATTCTGGGGCCGATGAGAGATTTCTGATTGCCATCTGCTGCCACTACTCAAGTTTCAGAGTGGATTAACCATGTATATTGAGACTGTAAGTAAAACCCTAAATCCAGCTATAGACTATCGCATACTAGCRGTGTCCTGTGCAAAATCGCCTTGGGTATAATGTCCAGATATAAAAAGAAAAAAATAAAAATGGTGTCTGGAATTTTGCTGTGTTAAAGATAAAATTTCTCAACTAAGCCACAGAATTTTGTTGGAACTTGTTAAATGTAACTTTTACTGGAAGAGGATGAAATAGGAAGATGAAATAGGAAATTGAATCTCTTGGATCTGAAGATGARACAATTGCCAAAATTGCCCTGCAGGATTTTGCCAAATCAGCAGTAGCAGTTTTGCTGATTTTAAAAAAGCTGGAGATCAGGGTAGATAATATTTGTTTGAAAATTAAAACTTAAAGGCATATGATTTATTGCAGAGTATAAGATTTTTAAACATTCATCTTCTACGCATCTTTCTGATAAGGAACACAAGGCCACTCATACTATTTATGAATAGTTTAAAAAAAAATGGGACTTAGTTTTCTAAAGATATGTATCATATTTTACCCTTCCAATGATTAAATTTTCCTGTTAAGCCCTATTCTTCAAGAGGCAGCTATATAGGTAGCTTTAGGTTGTTACCATCAATTGTTACCGAATTATATATATGTGGGAACTGATTTTTTTTTTTCCCCCCTTTTTACAGGGAGAAATATTAATTTGAGTCTCTCTTCTGATAATGCTTTTCAAGGAAACTTGGAGGAATATGATTAAKATATGTCTGTTCTTTCTCAAATTTAACTAACACGGGCTAGTACATTCCAAATCTGTCATAAAAAGCAGAGACATGAAAGTGGTGAAAATTTAGAAGTTTTTGCATAATTCATGTGTTCTTAGTTTAAAAAATACAGCCTTTTCCGGTTTCAAAACAGGAAACTTAATCACTTAAAGGATAACACAACTTTTAATGAAGAATTTCAAGACACTATATAACTTTTTCTGAAATGGTCATCATGTTTTCCTGCCTAGCTATTGTCATACAGTCTTCCATGGGAATTTTCTTCTTTTCTGAGGGGATCTTTGCTACTGCCGGATGATCATAATGCAAGTCCAGTACAAGTGAGGTTATATGACTCATATAACCTGTAAAAGGTTATATAACTAGTGTTATAAGTAGTATATAATTAGGTACTATTTATATAATCTTCTTCCTTAAGCCATGCTAGAGAAATATGACACAATTTAAGTAGTTTCTTAAATAGGTTTTGCCTTCCTACAATCCACTGCCTCCTAGTAGCTCATCCAGCAGGACTTCAGGGGTGCAGCAGAAYGCAGTACGAGTCTTACTTTAAAAATACTTCAGGATCATATGAACTGTAATAACAAATTTGAACTTTATGTGATATTCAGTATTTATTCTTAAAACAACTAAAATAGGAGAAAGAGTAAAACTGTGCTTACACTCTTTTTGGCCCAGTGCTTTTTCAGGCTAATTTTAGTATGAATAAACACAGGTTTTGCAAAGGCTGTAAATTTAAAATACATGCTAAGAGGGCTATTACTACTTTTTGTACTTTAAACTGCTGTGGTTGATTAATTAATGTTTGTGGTGGGATCCATGGCCTTTTGAGTGGTACTTAGAGGGCTCTTGTGGTTAAGAATTTGACAAGTATTTTTAAATGAAAAACGCTAGCTAGCTTTTGCAAAATGGGTGGTAATCTTYCTGGCAAGCTAAACTAGCATTAACAGAGGAAGAAATGCATTTGTGCTGTTGACTGATCTCTTGCTTTCCAACTCAGTCTAAAAAGTATATATATTTTTTCAATCTTCCTTGCACTCTTAGTTGCCTAGGAGTAATTGGATTTCAGTATTAGAAGGTGTAAAATGCACAAGAATTGCACAACGGTGTTTCAGGCAGCACTGTGTTCTGAAAATAATAAATTTTGCCTTTTTTTATTCTGTWCTATGAAGATTGTTGTAGAGATTTTTTTCCTTGTGCAAGTTTTTTTTTAAAAAGAAAAAAAACCCCTATGAAGTAAGTTCATATTCTGCATGCCAAGGTAACTTCCAAGAGAGCTGTATGAGGAAGAACATGGAGCCTGTGAAGAAAAGTGTACAGAACAGGGCCATTTGTTTAACTTTTAAGGCTGTTGAGTCTAATTCTGYTTAGCTGCACTACATCAAAAATCCAGAGTACTTTTACTTTTTGATTCAAAGCAGATTACTAAGGAGAACCTTAGTGCTGTTCTGCAGCTAGTGATTAGAGTGGTTTAGCAAAGAAATAGTTTCTGTTGATGGAGTTAGAGACAGCTTGCAATGGGGTAGAAATATAAATTTTGGAACCAGATTATTACACCAACGTAGTTTCAAATATTTTATATTTCTAAATAAATTTAAATTCAGTTGATGACAAAGAGACAAATAGGTCATTGAGTTGATTCATGTCTGAAAGTGGGATAATATGTTTGATTACAAGTACTACCTTTTTTTTTTTTTTGCTTTGTAATTGGTAATTAATTGTTTTCTGTATAAGCATTCCTATAAAAGTGGCTGTTCTTAGTCCATTGTAGTTTCTGTTTGTGTGTGGATGGAGACTCTAACAGGGTTAAAACAATACCAGAGCAGTGCTTGCAGAGCAGATATGGTCTTCAAATCAAGTAGTTTGCTTGTTCTCACAAAACACACCATGAGCAATTCTTAATATGCCAGCCTGAGAAAACGATCAACTTTCTTGACTTGCAGAGGAAATACTGAAGTAGTAAATAATATACCTGAAGAAAGACATGATTACAGCTATTGAAGCAGCCTTAGATCAGCTATTTTTACTCCCGAGAGTGTGAAAGCTCTGCTGAGGTGTTTGTGTGTCTGTGTATTATATGTGTATGCATACACAAATACATGCAAACACTCTTTTTGTCATCTTAAGATTTCAGAACTTTGTTACCATTTTAAAATAAAACTTGGCAGAGATGGAGTTTTATTATAGTTACCTTCCATATGGCATATACTTAGAGTTAAAGGAATCATTTATGTACATCAGATACATAAAAATATGTATGTTTACCATGTTTATCACACTGTTCTCAGTAGGTGTTTGGTATGTGTTGTTACAGACACTACATTTTTGCTTGTCTTTTTTAAGGAGTGCAGCAACAGCAAATCATCCTTGTTCTCACATCACYTCTCTTTGCTTTAGATACCACCTGGGCTTTCTCCCAAAATACTTAATCTATAGTATGATTTGAAAGCCTACACTTTGTCAGAGTACAAACTGTTAAATGTATCCGCTGTTGTCAGTGGGGTACTCTGTCAGCAAAAAAGTTTACGCCTCAAAAATGTCCGTAATCTATACAGYCAGGTAATTCTTCTCACTAATTGTAAGGCACTAGAGGGAAAAAAAAAAAGGTTTCAGTGTGTTCTGATTAAATTTAAAAGCTTATTGTCCTGAAATCAGCACAATAATAGGTGGAACAAACTGTATGCTAACTTCCTATAAAATTTGGGGGCTGTTATATTTGTATCATTAATGCTAATGAGCATAAAGTGCAAAACACCTGTAGGGGCCCATTCCTGTGGGGGCATTGGGCAGGATTCAGTGGCTTCTACTGTTTTTTAAAGTGGAAATTATGTGAAAGATTTACCATCCCCTTTTATTCTTTTTGGGGGTTTGCATACATACATGCATGCCCAGACACAGCTGTATCTTTAATTCCTCCCATCAGAATTATTACTTTTTCACTATACTCTTTTATTCATTAGCACAGAGCGTGGTATACTCATCTTCAGATTTGTGGATTGATCTTAACTATAAAACTGGGTCCTTTTCTCTTTAAGAAATTTGAACCTCTGTTGAAATATTTTCAATCCTTAATAAATAGGATATGAATAACAGTTATTTTAATGTTAAAAATATAAAGGTTAGAAAGTAGAGTATTCCATCTTCTTTTTTTCTTAAAAAAAAAAAAAAATTTCTATTTTTATTCCTTCCTCAGCTACAGAGTCTTCTGATTCTGAGAAACACGCCAAAATTCTTACCGATTGTCTCAAAGTGTTCAGCTATTGGGTTTTTTTTTGTTGGGTTTTTTTGGTTTTTTTTCTTGGTAAATGAAAGAACTTTACTGGAATATTCTACTACACTGATAGCATTTGCTACAAATGTGCATTTTCCATAGACTACAGAATTGCTTGTCTAATCTTCTTCCGGAAACAAGACAAAATAGACAGAAGATACTCCTGTTCTGTATGCCAGATAACAAAATAAAATAGTATTAAAAAGAGGCTTATAAAATACCATTGTATCTATAGTTAAGAGAAGCAAGTGTGCACGGCGCATTGCCAGTGTTTTCAATCTACAATGAACATKATTTCTTTCAATTAGCTAGTTTGGCTCCTTGGAAAATTTATCTTTTTGATGTGAAGCAGATGTAAAATATGGCCAKTTGAGCATGAATTGTTAAAGAAAGCCAAATTGTCTGTTGTTAGTTTATGTCAATTGAATCTGTAGGGGATATTTGAAATTTCCAGTAGACTGTGTATTAAAGCAGCTGATAACATGGCAGAGGAAGATTCTTTAATAAAGAGATGTATGACTTTGATATAATTAAGTCCTCTGCATTTAGTTTTTGTACAGAGTGTCTGGAGAAAAATGTCTTACCTTGTTCTTCAAATTAAAAGGCCTATATTGCAGATGCTTCCACTCCATCCATGTGAATGCAAGTGTAAAAAAACAATAAAGGTGATGATCTGACTAAACATCTGTAAATATGGCATGGCTAAGAGTGCCTCCAGCATCTAAAATTTCACCATTTTCTTTAGCATTTGTATTAAAACTATTTCCTCTTTGAGAGTCCTCTGATTTATCAAATGATATCTAAGACTTTTGTAATCCGCAAAATGCTCAGCTCTTTTCTGCTCTTGGACTTTGCTTTAGTTACCAGGTCTTGCTAGTCGTGGCAAACTGGTAGATATATGTAAATGTAAGTGAACTCATCCTATTTATTCTCTTGTATCTTAASATACAGCTATGTGTCATCATCAGTGTTGACTTTCAACTTTTTTTTTTCTCCCGAAAGAACATTAGTCAATCTAGAAAACAGAATTTCATATTTGTTTTGGTTTGCTCTGCTTGCGTCAGCCGTGCTTACTGCAAAAGCTCAAAAAAGTCTAAATCCCTCTTTGACATTCATTAGGTTTTACCAGAAACTTATTCATTTGATATTTGTATTCAGAAAATGCAAAATAGGAAATTGTCAACTGATTGTGGATGTAAATTTCTATTTGTTGTATAAATATGGACCATATCCCAATAGATATAAAAAAAGAATACCTCTCATTTGGAAATTAATTTAAGTTTAAACAGAATGCAAAAATATTTTGCAATCTCATATGAATTCAAATATTCTTTAGCTCAAAGAACTCAATACAAGGCTGTGATTTTCGCATAAAATTAATACAAATCTGATACCTAGAAATAGCTATAAATGAATTAAATACATTAGGAAGTTTTATGTGGCAGTGGGCCTACTGTATGAACACTTAAACATGTTTGATAGATGAGAAAACACCCTATTTTTGCAGTGTTTTCTGAGTGTATGTAGTCTTTTCTCTCATATGAAAGCTTTTATCAGTTTTTTACAAAATCAGCAAGTGATCGAGCCTTTCTATGCAATTGCTCTGTCTAGGATGCCCAGACACTGWACAATTAATTGGATTTTTAAGTTTTTTTGATGAATGAAAGTAATGACTTTGTGGCTTTTGCTTTGATGATAGTGAGAACCATATAGATCACACCTCCTTACTTAGCTGAAAAGAAAAAAATTCTAACTACAAGACAGTGAGGTACATGGTAAACCAATTGCATGGATATCCGAGTTGTATCCTCAACAAAGGAACCTGTGAATATGGAAAGACACAGAAGTATTTCAGTTAAGGGTGTTCTTTTTTTTTTTTTTTTTCCTTCCTCCCTCTGCACTACTTTTTTCCTTCCTATTTCCTAATCAATCTTGTAAACAGAATCTCTTTGAATCATCCTTCTGGACTTGACCTCTCTCTCAGTGTTGCTGCAGATGTGTGCTGGCCCTTGATGTGCTGTGGTGGATTGTGGCACATGCAGTTTTAACATACACTGTTGAAGTCAGTGTATTGAAACATCTGCATTTCCAAAAGCTGAAATTGGCCTCAGTTTGCTGAGAACTGGTGTCACGTGAGCTATATTGCTGAGTACTCTCTTATTCCTTCCTCACTGGTGAGTAAGAGGACTAGTGCTGGAGCTGCTAGGAGAGCTCTGGGTTAGCAGCGGGCAACTTGCACAGAGAAAGTTTTACACGGACGGACCCACTGGGGTGAGTTAACTCCGTATAAAAGAGGTTCATGTGTGTCCATGACTCATTCTTCATGGTGTTCTTCTGTTAAATACATTGTTTATCAGTTTGCTAGGATGAGCAGTCTTAAAAGGAGGATTTGCTTAGATTAAAAGAAATGAAAACTGCATTACTTGAGGTTGTCAAAAAATAAAGGATAGAACTGGCATTAAATGTATTTAGTCTGTCAGAAACCTCTGATGAAACTCCTAGTGRAGTTCAATACAGGAATAAAACAGAGGCAATTGTTGAAGTCATGTCACAAGCTCTAGCTTAAAAGATGCAACACAGAGGCAAACCCACATTTCTCAGCTTGGGAGCATGTGTTGGTATTAGGGACATCAAGTGCTTAATGCCAGTCACTGAACATAAAAATAGTAATACAGCAATAAATTATTGCAAGCAGTAAGTATTAGAGACATAAAGAAGACTTTGACATGAGACAGACTAGAAATATTATTTTAAGTTTATAGTGCTCGTAAATAGGAAGACAAATAAGTTGTATATTAAATAGAAGAATAATGGATGTGTATGAGGCTTTTTTTTTTTAATTCCTTCTTACTGTTGCAATTCCCTTTATTCTCTCTCTTACTTTTYTTTTTTCATATCAGTTGAAACTAGTATTTTTTTCACAGAATATGTCTTTTTTCTTAGAATTGCTTTGTGGGACAAATTTATGAAAAGCTTTATGTTCAAGAGTAGATGCTGGAACAGACGTTAGTATACGGTTTATTTGTTTTCTTTATACCTATTATAAATATACCTGTGACCTGAAAAAAGTGACCGTAGTCTGTGTATGAGTGCAATAATTCTAATGATATTTAGTAATTTTGTTTATGTTGAAAACAGATCTGATTGAGCTGTCTGCAGCAGCAGTCTCAAATAATAGAAAAAAAAAAATCTTTCAAAACACTTGCTATCTTCAAGTGTTTTGAAATATTTATGTAAGTGGAAAATTCCTGATAAGAGAGACATCATGTGAGCATCCCTCCAAGTTATGAACCAGTAYCTGATGATGCCTTCTGCATTTACCATGGTGGCATAATGAACAGATAAAGTTAATTTAGCAAGATTTCTATTCAGGTCATTAAAAGGATCCATTCTGCTTCCTMTGACATGAGAGGAAGAGATCTGCATTAAGGTTTTTTTAAGATTGTTTGCCTGCAGAGCAAGAAGGTGAGCGGATACAGTATCTTAACTGGAGATCAAATTGATGATGAATGCAATACATTTTTTTTAAACCTGTATGGAAAATCTATATGCATTAGTAATTTCTTCCATCATCACATTTAGATGAATAGTTGCTAACTGAAAGTTTTATACCGTGGCCAAGTTCGGTAAATATTACCTAATAAAACGGCAGTAAAGTCCCTCTGCTGTAGGCGTTCATTTCCCCCCTTTCCCCTCTGTCTTTGAGCTGTGAAGCGGGAGCAGGAAGTGGCTGAGCTCAGTTAGTGCCCTGTGTTCGGCTGCTCGCATGCGCCATGTGAAGACAGAACTGCAGCTGCCCTGGCTTTTGGTTGGGCAGCTTGTAGAATCATGGGATCATTATGGTTGGAAAAGACCTTCAAGGTCATCAGGTGCAACCCTAAACCCACATTAGAAGTTTCTGGCTGTACAGCTTGCTTTCAAACCAGGCCCCTTAGAAGCTTCCCAGTAAACCAAAAGTTAGSTTGGTGTTAGGAAGCTCCCTGAATCTACTCTGATTTCAATAATAAATAAATCGAGCATATGGATGTTGTGGCCATGCCAAGCAACTAGGCAAAGGAAGCCTCAGAAGGTCACAGACTCTGTAAATATTTGCCTGCTGCAACAACATACAAATAACCCAAACACAGTTWTTGAAAATAGTGCTTGTCTCTGTTGCTTTGTATCAAGGCAAAGAACACTGTGTCTCTTGTGCTCCTGTAGCCTGTCTCTGTGCTCTTCATATTCCTTATTGCTCCTTAGCTCAGGACGGCAGATGAAACTGCTCGTTTTTATAAGACTTTGGACTACATGTAATGCTTAAAATAAGTTAAAACAAATTCCTTCCATGTGCTGACTCTCAGTTTCAGTCTTACGAATGTGAATATGGAAATTTAACAAATAGTTTGAATAATTAATATTCTGACTATTCTTATAAATAACTTGAATAATTTAATATTTTAATAAATCATTTGAATACAAAAGTTGAGAAGAACTGTTTGTATGAAAAGTGTAATACAAGTGTACCATTATTTACCCTTTGGGAACAGCTGTTCAGTTTGCTTTTGGAGGCAGCCAAGAGAAGATGTGTGTGCAGTCCTGCCACTTGCTTTAGTTGCCATCTGGTTACTTATTTTTATGACTTCTCTACATACAGCAGAACTTAGAGTAGGGAGAAGTCCATGCCTTTTTTTTTAAGGAGTGCAGTGTTCTCTTTAATGTAGACCACACATTAAACTTCATTCATGTTTTCAGGTAAAAGGAAAATACTTAAACATTCATAGGGATTTTGTTTTTCTGCATCAACTTTGAAAATGGGTGTTAGAAGCTTAACAAATTCTGGAATATTACATATTTGTTTTTCTTTTATCTAGTTTATAGTTTTTATAGTTATACATTCAACCTCCTATATAAATAATAACCCAACATAAATAAATGCTACTAACAGCTTTGAAGAAATTTTGTTTGCCAAAGAATGGCTTCCAATGTTAAAGAAGCTATTTGTCACAATTAGTACATTGTCACAAGTTTTGGTATATACTCTTGAAGTTTCTGCTACCTAGAAAAAGATATAAACTGTGAGGAAAGCCTGCATGTTACGTGTTATTTTCATATTTTTTTGCTTTGTTTTTGTTTATGTGTAGCTCGGCTTGGCTGATGGAACTAATTTACTAGTGAAGATAATCCCATGAAAATACATAGGTTTATCCATTCACTAAGTTAAGCTTTTGTGCTGGTATTTTCAGAGCATAGGTTTCTGTTTGCAAGTCAAATAATGGTACTTTAGTTGGAGTTAGTTAACCTATACTTCTGTAAAAAATGCAGATAGGGAATGAAGTAAAATAAATTCAATTTTCCTTGGATAATTTTCTGTATGTTACCAGTAATGGCATATAATTTGGGGTGGAATGGCCTTTACGGCACCGTGGAGCTACCAAATCTTTTTTGCAACTGCTGTCATATTCACTGCTTTCGCATTCAGTGTTTTGATTCTGTTTTTAAGTGGTTGTTTCTAGCTCCTGTGAAAATAAAAACTACTGTATACTAACTTTTCAGAAACTCTTAACTAAAATAGGAAATTTATTTTTATTTTTTTTCTGGATATTTTTAGAGTTTTAATGCTGCTACTATTAACTTAGAAAGGATTTGTAGAAAGGTATGTTTATCACCAGATCCTGTATCTAAACAGATTTTTATTACTGCAGTGTGAATTACGCTGTTAGAATAGTGTTGCCTTAATTTTCTGCTGTGTGAAGTTCATGCTAGCATGCCTGCATGCATGTAATCCATGCACAGAGGTGATGCATGTCTACAGTTGGGTGGGTATAGAATAGCTTATTATTTTGATCTTCAATTGCTCCTACACTGAATCCCTTCTCAGCTGGATCATTGCCCTTCTGTGGTGTAAAAGATCCCCTACGTAGCTGTACGACTGGTATAACTTAATAGAAACAGAATGGCTTTTTTAGCACCCGTGTTCCCACTTTAAGGGGCCACGGTTTGACATCTAGCCTATTAATACTGATTTAAAAGGAGCTTCAGCTGCTGTTCCTACACCTGAGGCCTTCAGGCATTTCTGTTGGCTTAAAATAAAAATGTGTTTTCCCTTTGTGCCTGGAGAGACAAAAGAAAAACACAACAAAGGGAACTCATGATTACCGTTGTAAATATATCTCTTCCTCTCTTTCTTGTCTAAAGAGGCTAACAGGAACTACTACTGCCTCTTTTTTTTTCCTTTTTTTTATGCTAGTATTTTATTGTGGCCCTTTGTAGCAGGCAGAATTAGCTTATTTATAAGATTCTAGTATATGCAAAGTAAAGCAAAAATACAAAGAGCTTTGAAAATATTCATCCATTACTGCAGGTTGAGTATAAAACATAAAACCATTCAGAAATGTTTACCACGTTCCTTTGGTTTTAAATATCAACTTACTCTTTCACAAGTTTCTTGTGAAACAACTACTTGGAACAAATACTGTTTATTTTTTTTTATTGTGTTGCTAGCAAGTATGCCCAGTTGTATCCACGTTGAAGAGTGTGTGCGCCAGACTTGCACTTCATAAAGTAATTTACCTTCAATATCAAAAGCAATATTGCAGTCCTATTATGGTATAGCATAGAATAGTATCCTGTTTAACTGCATTTCATAATTGTTTTGAACTTCAATGCACTTCATTGCCTTACAGTTTATAATTATCCAGGATTACACAGTGGAGTTGTGCGCCAGTTACCTTTCATGTAGTCCCTAGAAATGCTTCAGAGAATTACAGATAACCACAGACCATAGGCCATGAGTATAGAAAGGCATAGAAGCTGTATCTTTAATGCTTTCAAAATGTTAGTAATCACCATTAACGAGCCTAATTAGTAAACTGTTGTTTTTATTTTGAAGGATTTTTCAGCACTGCTTCTGTTAGTGCTTTCTCATTAATCCATAGGGAGAAGTTTTTCAAATAATCTGTCTTCTCTCTTATGTACAGAATCCAAGGAAAGATGTATAAATCAACTGCTAATAAAAAAAGGTATAAATCTATAATTATCTATATTATTTGTGGTTTTGGTGCAGACCAAAACATTATGGATTTTAGTGTCTTGTATAAGTGTATTATGAAACAAAAATCTGTATTAGCTGCCTAAGTAGTGTGAAGATAAAGAAAGCTGTCAAACTGTGTATTACTCTATACAATACAATCATACCTAGCTGCTTGTTGAACAGGAAAGATAAAAGTTAGATGCTAGAACAGTTAATGTAGTAGAAGGGGGGTGACTTTCTATCCTCCATGCCAAATGCACTCTCCTTGTGTATGTAAATTTTAAGTTTTTTGCTTTTAGGTCTCACAGATTCAGCTACTTCACCTCAGGCTGCAAATGGTTATTGGAGAAGGCTGTTAAATAATAAACAAGTGGGTTCCTAACTATGGATAAGCAAGCAGTGGGTAGCAGTGTTGTTCTGTGATCTCCATACATGTGGTTCATTGCACTTTGTGGTAAGAATCAGTCATATCCTAGGTACCACTTTTTGGTAAACCTAAAACTTTCTTCTTGCTGATCCTTCAGTTACTTTTGCCCTTTAAAGCAATATCAACAACTTAACACTTGTTTGTCTGGATAAGCCTGTCATGGACTATAGAGCTGAATGGAAGGGAATCTGGTGACTGTGTAAATAACTTAAGCAGTTGCTTTGGGCACGTGCTGTTTTTGCAGTGTGAATTGCTTTTCTTAGAGCACGCTGACTCTTGTGTGTAGTGGGTTTGAGGGTGCATTTGAGTAGTCAGTGATTCCAGTCTTGTCCTGGTCACATATATAGATAGATTGGAATTTCACTTACATCCTTATTAGTGGTTGCATGTAAATAATCAGTAGAAAGAGGAGTACTGGTGGAATTCTTTGTATTAAAACTTGTGCATGAGGAGTAAGTTTTAACTTGTGTCACTTTTTTTTCCTCAATTTTCCCCATGGCTTGAATGTATTGGGGATGTTTAAAGAAGTTAAAGATCTGTATGAGTCAGTGCAAAAGGCATTTCTAATCCCTGAGTGGAAGCTCATGTCAGGAATATCTTAACATGAACCTAACTCTTAGCTGTTTTTCTTCTCTGAGAGTTCTCAGGTGGACATAGTTCCAGTTTTGCATTTTGATGGGATTTCATCTAACTGATGTTCACTGGTGCTTCATTTCCTGAGTCACAGGCAGCTTCTAGACTAGGTGTTTAGTGTCTACTCTGATCTGTGTGTCCTGAGCCTGTGGTTCGTTAGATTTATAGCTGTGTAATGCCTATTTTGAAGGGGTGAAGGTGCACAATAGGGCTGCTTGAGTTGTCTAACTAGACTAGCAATTACTAAGTGTTCCAGTAAATTTGAGGAAGAATTGTGGGAAAAAGTTGTTATCGATTATTTGGCCGCATGGGGAGATAAGCAGTCTATGTGATATATTTTTTTTAATCACATAGAGTTTGTGTTACCAGTTTGTTCATCCAGGTTTAACATGTGACTCTTGATGCTTGGGCCTCTCATGCCCACCTCCTTCCCACACCTCCTACTGAGGGCAGCAGGATGGGCCCTTTGCACCTGCGCGGAGTTTGGGGTGGTCTTGGCAGAAAGAAGAAGGGAGCCAGCACAGTGCTGCTTTTAAGCAGATAAAGCGATCCCTGATTTTTATGTGCTGAAAGAGGCCTGTTAACCACAGCAGGGCTTCAGATACAGGTTAAGATCTAGTCAGAAATGTTTCCTGTTCTCTCCCCAAATTACTAGCATCTTTTACAGGAAAAGGGAAGCCTTGCTCAGATGGGATAAGGCTCTTAGTGCTTTCTTGCCCAGGGAAGATAACCCATCTTCTCGGGCTGTGCAGTAGCAGTAGATTTTGTGTTTGAAGAGACTGGTGTTCTGTGTTTGCCCTCCTTGGAGCAGACTTAGATCAAGCTTTTGTTTTTCTTATCGAGTCCCTAGCAGTTCCTAACACTGTTGTAAGATGATGTTGTCTGTGGAAGAATTTTGTAGGAGGGGGAATGACAGGTAGCTCTAACGTTTAGAACAAAGTGTTGTGCATTGATTTCGTTTAGGTGAGAAGGGAATGAAAAAGAGAAGGAACTAGTGTATAGGCTAAAGAAAACTCAGCTCCAGAGGACAGGAGATTGTGGAAAATAGCAAGATCCCTGCTTTGGAATCCACTATGTCTGCTGCCAGGGTAACGAAATGGGATTTGCCACAGAATTGGGTCTTGCTGGTGGCCTTGGGATCTGAGGAGGTCCTAGCTGTGGTGTGAGCTGGGGCTGTGGTCAGAGCAAGGACCCGTTCTCTGCTTGCTGGCCTGGGCAACTGGGAAAGCCCAGACATCTTCAGATCTACTTAGGTAGATGTAGCTGAAATCAAGAAACGAATTGTAAAGTAAGAAGGAGGGGTACAAAGAAAGACATACAGGCGATATGATCTCTGGGATTATTTTCCTAGGAAACCAAGCTAAAACATAATATATGGTTCATTGGTAGCCCTGGAAACAGCCTGCTTCTTTCTCGATCACTTTTATCCTCATGAAACTTATTCTACCATGATTTCTTCCATAAATCTGCAGCTTGCTTTTAAAAAATACTTGATTTTGTAAGTAAATGCCATAGTTGAAAGTGTTCAAGGAAGGAGAAAAAAAAAAACTTTATAATTTTGAATATTTCTGCCGTCTTAACGCATGCAGTTCAAGAGAGGTTAATGAAGGATGAGCTCTTTTGATTTTCTGGAAATAATATTGTGCTGGATGAGACCTGCAGGAATTGAAATCTTATAATTCATTTTATATTTTTATTTTAAGATTTATAATAAATAACTGACTCCAAAAGGAATCCTTACAGTGCAGTATTGACAGCTGYGGCTGTGTGATAGGCTGGTACCAAGTTGTTGATTTTCCAAATCTACAGAATGCTGAAAGTATCAGTAGGTTTTTTTCTTACTATTAATGTGCTCTTTTATTGTCTGGATATTGTCTGCATTGTATGATCATGGATTTATATTATTTCACCCTATATTTTTCCACAAGCTTCTGAAATGTTCTGAAACAATGAAGCAAATGTTGATCTTAAAGATCTCTGTGATGCTGAATTTAGTTTTCCAAGTGGTCTATACCAGCGCTATGTTGAAGAGGAAGGAAACCACTCCTAGTTAAGTAGCCTGTGTCCTTGTTGACAGTTAAGACATCAAACCTGAAGTCTTTGATGTTCAGAATTTTTCTTCCAGATGTGCTTKTGAGTTTGCATAATTTGGTGCTGCAGGTGGATAGGACATTAGTACCTGTTATTCTTAGATAACACATTAATGTCTTTCCCAGTCACTTCTAAGCTACTTGACTAACAAATTATTTCTATAAAATTATTTTTAAATCTTTGTTTTGAAGATGAAGACTGGAAGGTCAGTATAAATATATATGTTCAATATGTGATGATGCTTAATGCCATGGCTAATTGATAGTATACTAGATGGTTGCATTCCAGTAGAGGATCATATATTACCTGGGAATAACTTAAGATCTGCAATATCAGTTGGATATAATGAACTGTACTCAAACATGCCTGAAATTGCTACTGTTGTGAAAGCTCATTCTTTTATTTTGGGTCTTCCACTTGAATTTAAAAATTCTTATACATTGGGGAAAATTACATTTGACTGTTTGGAGTGCCACTTGATACTTCCTGTTGAACTTGCTTCATTCACCTTGGAAAATGGGATGCAGAGTACAGATCGAAGGCATCTGAAGGAGTCTATATGTTGTAATAATCAGAATCAGTACATTTAGAAGCTTGAGAATTATATTTGGGAGGACCATAATAATGGTTTTGCTATGCAAAGGAAACTTAGCTTAGTATGTAACTCTAGATCTCATCATAACTAAAGAACATTTACTTTATCAAAGCAAAATATGCAAGAAAAAAAGCTTTACTTACTGCAGAATTGGTCCCTTGAAAAAAGAAATTTAAAACCTTGTAATATTGGGGTGATTTCTTCATATAGCTTTGATTTTGCAGTATGTGCTTACTTGAATATGCCATACGTTTTAGACTAAGCGACTGCTTTGCCCTTTTTGTGCTACTTACTCCGCCACTGGAGCTTGAATTCATTTTGTTAGTGTAATTGTGCAGAGAAATGCCAAGGGGAAAAAAAAATAAAACCTTAACTTCAAAATGAATTAATAACTGATTGACAGTTGCTAAGTGTACGTTTATTTTTAGAGAAAGGTGAAGGTGATGTGCTAAGAGAACCAGATGTATCTAGATATGCTACGCTTCAGTAAATGGCCGAAATACAGTTGCAGCATAGAGCAAGTTACTGAAATGGCATTTCCAAATATATTAGACGAGAAGTTGCCACATACCAATGAAACAGGCTGCATGATTTCTTTCTGCATGTTCTTTCTTTCTAAACTGTGATAATAGTTGAAATCTGGTACCTCCAAGAATTAGTTGATTTAGCATTTTCAATTATAACGTGACCATTTTTAGTTCAGCGTTCAGAATAGATAATGGAACTCCCTATCTAAGATGTATAAATGTGTCAGGTGCAGTATTCAAATAATTGTTTTGTTAACTTTTCAGTTAACTATTGTATCAAAATCATTCACCAAGTTATTTTCTCTGTATCTGTTTCAGCAGATAAATCTTACGTTTCTAAAGTAACATCACATGAGTCGTCCTGCAACACTAATTTATTGCTTCTGTGTAAAAATTTAGGTAAAAATACTTTTAAACAAAGCTTTTTTTTTTTTTTTTTTTTTTTTTTTTTTTTTTTTTTTTTTNCCAAAAAGCGAAAGTTTTGAATTTGTGTGAGTGCTTTTCATTGGTATCTCCATTGAATAATCTCTTTGGCTTTGTAAGAAATCAGACGATTTACCACCTGAATTTTAGTCTCTATACTAGTTAAGCTATCCTGAAAGTTATTGAATATAAAGTGAGGAATTACATTTTTATTTATTTTATTGTAGCACTTGAATGCTTGCCCTTGATTTCATGGTGTAAATGTAAGAATTAATACTGAGGGCCTGTCCACTTTTAGATGGGTTTATAGGTTTAGGTGACACAGGGGCACCTCTATTTTTAGAGAAGATGGAGATTATAGCAGCAGACTTTCTTTTGCTGGCCTGATTTAACTATTGAGAGGAGGAAGCTTGGTAACCACAGGCCAGTTTGGCAGCTCTAACTGCCTGTCCTAGCACTTTTGTGATTTCCTGGTGTCATTTGCAGTTACCACTGCACAGGCAAAATTTCAAATATAAAGTAAATGTATTCTTCCCCACATATTGATTACACTGTCTATGTATGCTTTATGTATGAAAGAGGTTAATGTGATTTATTTTCACTTTTCATTAATGGTATTAATCTTCTGTCAATGAAATAGGAAAATAAAACCTCCTGTGCATAAATATTTCGTTGCTGAAGATGAAAGTTTAATTTTTCCAGTGAATGTGGATTTTTTTAATCAGTAATCATAACAAAATAGAAAAATGATCAAGTGAATGTAGTCGGCTAGGAAAGTAAAGGGCATGAATATTTTCAGAATGGAGCAATTCTAGTTTCTGTTTCTCTGGTATATCAAAAAAGCACAAAACTTCCCCTATCATCATGAAGTCRTTCAAGAACTACTACGTTGTAATGTGGAGTTTTTATAAGGTCGAGATAAAGAAAATTAGTTTAGCTTCCATGTATTATTTAAGCATCTTAGCCTTCTCCTGGCCACCCAAGGTGCACTCATCTTTTTTTGCACATTTAAGCAAATGTGACTTCATTGTGGGATACTCTGACCTGATTTCAAAGGACAAGAACATCTCTGTATTCTTTGGGAAAGCCTTTGGTTGCACAGCGAGTTGACGGTAGTTCAGTTCGGAGTAGTTGAATGGCAAAATTGTTTTGCCTCKGTGTTTGCTTTCAGTATTTGCATGTTGTTTGCGTAAGTGTTTTGCTCTACAGTGTGACTTCTTGAGTATTTCATGACATGTAGAATATACAGTGTGTTGAGATACTGGCTATGAATATTTTGATGAAAGATTGAGGATATGTCTTCAGCATATCTTTGTGATTTACAAAAAAGGCATATTTTTCTACTTTTCTCGCATGTCTGAACACAATTGCAGTATTACCATATTTCCCTCACAACCAGGGCGAAGTGCTAAATACAGAGGCTTAGTAATAACAGTAGGATTATTGTTACTAGCCATATGATACTGAGATTTCCTGACATTCTGGCTCCATAGCCATCTAGGAGGATGATGAGGTTTACTTTCAGGTGTGTGAGATGCTAGCATATTTTCTTAACTACTACAGGTGGTGCAATTATGACCTATTTTGAGAATCTGCTGCAGAAACACTAAGTGCTTGCAAAGATACTGCTGTTGTGGATGGGATTTGGGAAATCACTGACTTCTGTGTGTATTTAGTCTTGACTTGCGTGCTTTAACTACTCTAGCGATGTTTAGTCAGCGTTCATCTCAAGATAAAAGGTCAATATTTAACCTATAGTGGCAGCCTAGCGCTCTTCCCCCAAGCTTTTAAAAAAGTAGAAATCTGGTGGAGGCAGTTATGTGTGGTAATTTTTATTTGCATAATTGTAATTGCTTTGTAATGCATATATGTGACTTGAATTTGATAGATCAGATCTATTTTTTGGAGTATCTTTATAAATTTAAAACATAAAGAGTGTATGCATTGCTATTGTTTGTTTACTTGTTCACTTAGGATAAACAAGTCCTTTAGAGTATATGATTTTTGAAACCTCTTTTATTTCTTTCTTTCTCTGTTACAGACTCTTGTATTAAATATTTATAGTTCACTGTACTTATAAGTGCTATTATGAATAATTAAAGAAGGGAGTTAAAGGGAAAAAGTGCATTAACATAGCATTCAAAATGAGGAGTTCACTTATTTTATAGAGGTATATTATTCTAGCAAGAATCAATGAAAGCAAGTCACAAGCAACAGTATCTTTCATTGTTGCAGGGTTGGTTTTTTTTCAGAACTCGCCTGTACAGTTGGCAAAAGTACTTTTGTTCATGCCTTTTACTTGTGTGATTGCTGAGGGGTCCTAGACAAAAAGGTATTTATTAGAAGTCACTCCTTAAAATTTTCCAGTTAATTATCACTGTTTAATTCTTGTTATCATGTAAGTAATGGCAAAGACAACACAACACAGAATTCATAAAGTAATTTTCTATTATTTAGCTACTAAGTGTCTTTTTTTAAGTTCCGTATGAACTATGTACTCTTTCATGGTACTGAATAGTTAATATTTGTGATGATCACTCTCCTACTTGACAAAAAAATGGCTTGAGTGTCTCAAACCACAAAAGCAGAAGAATTCAACTTGAGAAGCTCAAGGTCTCTATTAAAGTAACCTAATGACATTTGCTAGTCTCATCACCACTAGAGAAGAAACGGATCAGCAGCCTCCAGTCATCAGTCACTTCAGTGAAGTAAGCCAGATGATAAATAGGAAGCTGTAGGACAGAGGTAAGGGTTATATTTAGAGGGGAAAAAGCCTTTTCCCCCCTTTTAAGCCTGAATATTTTGTTTGGATAAAGTAACCATTAAAAAATATTCTTACTTTTGTGTTGTCCATGGAAAATAGTCAAAGTCAGGCAAACGGGGACTCACAAAGACGTTAGACTTTCCAAGAGAGTAGATGACATTTGGATTTAAATTTAGACAAAATATGTAGAAATAAAATAATGTATTCCAAAAGTCACATATTGCTGATCAATTCAGGTTTGTATTGAAGAATTGTGTATCACACACACACACACGCACGCAAAAGGGAATTCTTCTGTTTAACGTATTAAAACTGCAGTTATGAGAAAGGTGCCCTCATGTCCGTGTTCGCTGATAGTCTACATTATATTGGCATCGTGAGAATGATGTAGTGGGAGTGTTTCCCTGAACATGTTTTAAAATCACTCAAACCAAAGTATGGGAAATCTCTGTCTACAGAAGTGCACTCCAGGTCACATTTTTCAGGTGCGGATTTGTGACGAATGGGGTAGCTTTAAGAAGTGCATTCGGCTCTCGGAAGAGTTCTGGAGGCAATATCTTCTGTCTGGACTCAGGCAAACTTAGAGAATTTGAGAAAACATTGTCCTAATTATTCACTGTATTAATCATATTTTGAGATGAAGTTTTGAGATACCTACTCTGGACCATGTCCAAAGCCAGCTCCTCCACAAGGTTAGTCCTAGGCCAGGATAGGAGTCAGATGCTGGAACACTTTGTAGGCAAGCAGGATTGCCAGGGTGCCCCTTGGAGGGCTTAGGGGTACTATTTTAGACAGAGTCAGAAGAGAAGATTAGGGAGGAGGATTAGATCTTTTTTAAGGCATGACCGGCTTTATGTTGTTTTCAAATACGGGTGGCTGAGCAGTTGGGCAAGTGACTTTCAATCTTGGTTTGGAGGCTAATCTGTCCAAAAGGTGTCTTGTGCTTGCTGCTCTTTATTTATAAATGCTGTTTACATACAAGCGGTTACTTTTCAGTCATTTCTCCCTTCCTAATCCTGAGTATAGTTGTTCTGCCACATTCCTTGCCCGGGTGATTGCAGGACCACCATCCTATCAACTTCCCTTCCCAGCCTTGACCAGTTGTAAATGCAGGGGTTTGTTTCTACCAGGGTTCTAGCCATACTTTCCTCATCTCTGTCACCTCAATATCATGACACACTTATTTAATCTGTTCCTGCTTCAAATTTTAGACCTCCAGTATTTAAATTAGGTGGTTCCCACTTGCTCCATGGTGCCTAGATCCAAGCAAGCAATTGTTAAACATACAGTGGAGAGAGTTTCCTTGTTTTCAGTCATGAGACTTGCTGGGTTGTTCCAGCACAGTTTGTGCTGTTGGAGATGTGCTGGGCCTGCATCCTCTTGGAGCCCCAACTTGAACCCTGGGGACCTCAGGAGCTCTCCAACAAGGCTCAACACTTCTGCTTGCACAACCAAACTGTGTCTAGACTACATATGGCAGAGCAGCAGTAGCAAAGAAGCTCTTGTCCCAGCACTCACCCTTGTACTTGAAGCGTATTTGGTGATTACTGTATGCAGTGTTGGGTCATATTTTGTTAGAAAGAAAGGAACATGTCTTTGCTTCAGAGTACAAGAGCATTAGAGCTATTCAGGGGACAGATTTCAAACATTTTCAAAAACTTACATATATAATTGCATTTCTGTATTCTCAGAAACAGCTGTTGTGTTTTGTGTGAAGTATTCTGAGATTGGCAGCCCAAATGGATAAAAATCTGGCAAAGTTTCAAGCAAGTGGGAGGTATTATGTAACATTAGTAATAAACAGTAGGTATAAATGTATGTGTGTATTTAGAAGATATCAAATAATGTGCCAAGATGAGAACCCACAATTGAAAAATTAGTTGAAAATTGTAAACTAATTGACAGATCTTATTTGTAAATTCTCCTTACAGTCGATCTCTAATGAAAGAAAAAGTTCTAATTTGGGGAATATCCACTGCAACTGTTCGGGATAAACTGATTAAAAAAAAAATAAATTCCACTTAGATGAATTGTGTTCAAGTGTAGGTCCATGAATGATGTTTTTACAGTAGCATACAAAACATGCCATACCATAAAAAGACACATTTTAAACTTATTTTTTAATTTCTAAAAATTACAAATTTTACGACATCATAAAATATTAAGCATAGTATAGTAATGACCAGTTTCCATTTGGGAATTTTGTTACTGGTAATGTCACTGCCTAGCAATCTTTTTGGAAAGCTCTGATTTTCTTTAAAAAAGAAAAAAAAAAAAAAAAGGTATGTGTTGCTGCCAAGGTATAGGGTGTTAATGCAACACAGTCAAATATAGTAGCAACATTATAAGCATTTGAGCTCATTTTAGAAAGCTACTCCATATGCATTAGTACGGAAAATGAAATACTTTTGGCAGTACAGTGAGGTATGAACATTTTGCCAAATGAGTGAAATTGTGTGATTTAGTCAGAACCTTGTGTTGAGAAGTGCCGTGGGAAATGCATGAAAAAGTCGAGGCCTTTAAATAATGTATCACACATCCCTGGTCAATCTGCTGCTCTTTTTTTTTTTTATTTGTGAGCTGTTTGTCAGTTTAGTGAGTACCATGTGGACTCTTACCACGCTGGAGGAAAGGCAACACACTCTTTTGTTTTATGGCTAAATTAATCATTTACAACAAAGCAGTAATTTTCCTTTGTTGTCTGCACATGCAGCATTGAAGGATATAAAACTTACCAGCATGGAGCAAGGTCCCATTTTCCTTGTTTTTTTATTTAGATTTAAGTAACTTAAGTTGCCTCGCTGGAGCATGTAACTGGTGGCACACCGTCACAGAATCAAATGATCACAGAATGGTTGAGGCTGGAAGGGACCCCTAGAGATCTTCTATCTCAATCCCACTGCTCAAGCAGGGACCCCTAGAGGATGGGGCACAGGGTGGCATCCAGGCGGGTTTGGGAGATCTCTAGAGAAGGAGCCTCCACAACCTCTCTGGGCAAGGTGCACAAATCATAAGTTTCACTTTGGTAGTTTATCATGTTGTTCTTAGCTCTGCTTGACTTGCTGACTATGGAAACTTCAAGAAACAAAGTTTTAATATTCATAAATGAAGCTGAATAAGGTTAATTGCAATTAGCTTGCTGTGCATAGTCCTTTTGCTGCTCCTCCTCAATTTCTGAGTTCAAAGGAAACTGAATACATCTGTGTCTGTATCTTATTAGCGTTATATCTAAAGGAAGGGGGATTTTTTTTTAGGTGCATAAGGGTTTGGTGCCCTAATTTTCCCTGAAAATAATTTCCCTGTTGATTTTGAAAAAGGCCCTTCAGCATGATCCCTCAGAGTGATTCATTACTTGTGGTTTTTCAATTTTGACATTAAATTCTGTAGTGTGAAACCAACCACATATATAAACACATACAGTCACATTACTTTTTTTCTTAATAATTAAAACTTTAATTTTCCAAAAGTAGTGTAATTTGACRGGAAAGTTGCAGATGGGGCTTCTCTAGAATGGGATTCTCCAAGGAAAAGGTGGAGAGGTTGACAGGTTAAGTGTCCCTTTTCGGTGGACAGGGGATTGCCACCCCCATCTTCATTCCTCACACCACCTTCTGTGGCCTCATTTAATGCTGCTTTGCATGTTTGGAAGGAATATGGAAAAAGTAATCTTAAACTTGCTGTCAACACATGGTGTTTGCACAAAATGTGCAAAGAAATTGGCCTGTGGTGCTGAATCAGCTGGGATGGTATGTGGGAGTGATAGGTAGGACAGCTGGTTAAAAAAAAAAAAAAGGTATGTGGAAAGATTTGGAAAAGCTGATGGGAAGGCTTTTCCAACAGGAGTTGGAAGGGGCACAGGGACTTGGGCTGTCCTCCTGCTGGGCCTGCTGGTGACTTCTTCCTTTCAAATGCTGAAGATGAGCAGCAAAGGGAGAGGAAGTGCGGCTACCTGCACAGCATGGACTGCCTCTGAAATTACRACTTGCTTTGGATGCAGAGATGACTTCACAACCCTATGATCATTTGCAGGACAACGCTCAGATAGTTCGTATGTAGATTTTCTACGGGGAAATGAAAAATCTTTACTTTCTTTTGAAAAAAAAATGTTTAATTTGGAGATCTTGAAATTAGTCTGTGTCTTCTGTGAGAAATTTAGGTCCTTAACACCACAGACAGCATATGCTGAACAATCTAAAAGGGTTTTAGGAAAATCCAGGACTGGAAAGCCAAATGCTAACAGTGTTGCCCRTGGTCATTGTTTAGATAAACAGGACTTTAGTTGTTTAAGTCTTGGTTAGGTGTCATATTTTTTTCACTATTTCTAGATTCAGGACAAAAGACCAAGTATTGTTCTAAATTTTATTACTCTGCTGATGCGTATCTGGCAGTTTCATTTTCATCTTGATTCAAAGAGGGTATTTTCAATTTGTTGATAGTTACTTATGTATATGGATTTTCTCTCTTTAAAATCACCTTATTGACGCTAAGTGAAAAAAAAAAAGCTCAGAATTGTTTCCAGATTTCTTAAAACAATTTATATTTGCAAAAAAATTATATGCTCTTATTGTACTGTCTTTGTAAGTCGACCATGTACCAAGTTTTGCTGTGAACTGTGAAGCCTGACAGCTGCATTATGAAAAATACTTATTTTACCAGTTTGGGAAAATTGTTATTTATGCCTGAAAGAAGCAATGGGGTAATGCTATGCTTTCTAACAGTAAGACAGCTATGACTGCTTGAAAAAAAAAACAAAAAAAAACCCCTTGCAATTCATCCTCAGAATGATTGTTATAGTATTCTGCATATTGAATCTCAATGCGAAGTCCTGATTAAAATGTTCATAAAAGTATACCTTAGCTATAATATATATTAACTCATTCTATGGAAGAAGTGGAAATGAAAATTACTTCAGGCAGAGTTTAAAATCTTGTGCGTGTGTACAGAAAGAGCATTTTGCTGTTCTTTAGGATGGCAGCCAAGTCTCAAACTTCATCTCAAGCCTTACTGAAGCCTGTTGAGATAACTTGCTTATTAGAATCTGTCAGTATCTCCATCTTCAGTGTCAATTTTGTCACCTTCCATTATTCTTAAAATTAAAAGCATATTTTAACATTATTCCTTTTTTTGATAATCGATGGCTGAAAAAATGATGCTTAAAATGAGCAGCAGTTCTCTGCATTAATTACAATGATCTGCCTGACATAAAGATACTTTCATAGTAGGTGAGAATTAGGAGACTGAATTATCTTTTAGTTAATTATTGGTCTAGGATTGTCACCCTCTTCACATGAATTTCCTAGCAGTTTTTGGCAACTGTGTTTCGTACGTCCCGTAGCTTAAGACTGAACTGTGCATAGCATTTCCTAGTTTCCACAAATGATTGCTGCAGTTTAACTTACTTGAATCTTCTTAAAATTACTTGGATCTGAAGTGTGCATGTTCTTTATTGAATTTGTGTGAAAACTGGAGGTCTTGTTTGCTGCATTGGCAATCCTAGCCAGAAACCTGAACTGCATTTGATTGGATAAAAATAGAAATGTAGACTTCATGCCAAACATAACCAAGTCTTGGGCCTCTCATGCTTATAGCTATAGCTATGGAGACAGTGTTCTGAGATGCTAAATACTCTTCTGAGACCAAACTTTTTCTCTTCCCTTTCCTCTTCTCTTCTATTTTGTAAGTTAATCTCTAAAACAAAATGCTTCTTAATCATCATAAGTGTGGACTTACACGTAAAAGCATACTCCTGTGGTGTTTAAATGTCATGTTTTATTACCATGCTTTATTTTTCAGGCGTAATATTATTAAGTTCTATCCTATTGTATTTTGCTTAATAAGCATAACTCACACTTCTGGGAGCTACAGCAGCAAATATCACAGTAAGGCAATCCTGCTGAGGATTCTCCAATTGGAGAATGAAGAAACTTAATTATTCTAATATTAGAATACTTATTATTCTAATAAACTTAGAAACTTAATTCTAATATTTTAATTATTTTCTAATTTTTAAATAATTTAGATATTGTAAAGCCTAAAATCAAATCTAGGATAAGCAGGATCTTGTTTTCAGCAAAATAAGCACTATTTACTTAATAACAATAAACAATTGTTTATTTTCTCTTGAGAAAAGTGAACTTTCCTCCTGTTTAAATCACTTCCCTGTTTTTGGTGGTTATTTTGAGCCTACTCTGATGCTAACGTGATCACGTGGCAAACTGTTTCAGTTCACCAAAATGACAGAAAAGAAATCTGGCAAAAAAAGGGGTTTTCTTTTTTCCCCTTGGTTAGTGAGTTGGGTGAATGGAGTGGTCAGACAGGTGCTGCTGCCGGCAAAGCACAGAAACCTGGAGTGCTGGGAGAAAAGCTGAAACTGCGACGCGGTGAGCGAGAGCCAGGAGGAAATGTGAAAAAGAGACTCCCTGAAAAGACTCCTGCAAAGAGCAGATAGGCCATGAGTACAAATTGGAAAAAATATTTAAAGGCTGAGCTCAAGTATAGTGATTCAGGAGGTCCTGTATTTTCAAGCGTAAAGGCTAGTGTTTTGTCTCCCGGAAATGCTGTTATTTCAGTTGATCGCTCTTTACTTTTRTTTTAAATACAACTGTTTAATGCTGTATGCAACTGAGTGGCAGCTTCAGTTCAGGAAGTTGTGTGTGTGATATGGTTTCACATGTAGCATTTTGCAAGTGTCTGGGATTCTGTCAGTTGAACTGCTAATTACTGGGAGAGTTTAACCTTCTGCGTTTTCACATGGTCTGTAAGCTCCTGASAGCCGTGTTGCCAGAAAGAGTTATAAAGTCCATGCTTTTTTAGTGAATTTGAGTCATTATGTTCATATGAGTCTCCTGATGGTTACAACTGCAAAGGCCCGGCTAGAAGAAATTCAGCTATTGGACATGCTACCATACAGAAGAGAGGTCGAGAGGTGACTGTCAGATTTGCCTGCTSTGTGAGTTCTCGGTCCAGAAAAGCTCTCTTGAGAGGGTAGATGAAGGACATTGACCTCCAGGCCGTTAAGAATGTGGCTGCTAATGGGGAGATGCCTTTGTCACTTCCCACAGCTGAGACTGTTGTCCTCTCTTTTCTTAAGGCAAAATGAAATAAGGAGGGAAGTCTTTCTGAGGATGCAGCTGGCAAATGAGACTGAATATTGCGGCGGTCTTACGGCCTTGCGGTTGTGTGATCGCATTGTAAGATCAGCTAATAAAAAGGGTAGCAAAAGATTTGGCAAATACTTTTTCAAGTTGCAGTTTTGTAAATTTTATAGAGAGAACAGATAAAACACATACCAGAATGTGTACGTGGAAGGTATGTATAGTTGCACATACAGGGGTAAATACCAAAAAAGTTTTAATTAGTTCCTCAAAATAGATATGTTGCTTTGGCAAAACTAAGCAGATGTGCCCTTTGCACTGCACAAATCCTGGTGAGTCAACTTTTAGTGTGTACCGGCCAACAAGCAGCATATTTGGGAAGTGTGCTACTTTCATGATTTCCAATTAAAATATAGTTTAAAAGAATCCATTGACTTGTTTTTGTATTTTTTATGCTGTTAAAATTAACTTCCGGTTTCATTTATCCCATGCCATTAATATGTGTGGCAGAACAAGTGTGATGTTAAGCTTTAACACTCTTGACCAAAATTTCCTGTATTTTTAGGTATATAATCAGCAATAAAAGGAAGGGCTGGTTGTGCTTTCCCTTTTGAAAAGGCAGAGTGCTGCACTAACCTCAGTGCCCCATCATCAGAGCCACAGGGTCAGATCAGTAATGAAGAATGCCATAATCTGGAACCAAAACAGTTTAACTCTGATTAACTTTAAAACTTTTTTCTCTCTCTTTTTGTAAATATTTATAGATATTGTTGGTTCTTCAGACAGTAGATGAGATATTTTCAAGGCAATGTTATTGGATTGCTGTATCATGTGAGTGTCAGCGTGAGATAAAAATATACCATAGTTCCATAGACTGGAAGAAGACAAGCTAATTTGTGTGTAACTAATGGCACTAAGTATTTCACATCTGCAGTGAGGCAATACTGATCCCTCTCTCCCTTTAACTATCTGTATATTTAGTAAATTTTGAAATCAGTGTTAAATATTGTGCAACAAAGATATAAATATTGCCGATTTTAACTCTGTGTTGTTTTGCTCTCTTTTTTTTCCTGCTGATTCTCTTGCACAAAATCTTCTTTAATTTCTTTTCTGATGTTCCCAGTTATGTTCTGGAAGGAATTTGCAACTGCACCTACTAATGAACTTAACTTTTTTTTTTTTTTTAAAAAAGTAAGTGGTTCTGCTTTTTATTACTGCAGCACTTTGAAAAGCCTAAATATTTTTGCTGTGAAGATTATGTGTATTTGTATAAAATATATAAAATCATAGCATGTATATGTACTATAAAATATAAGGTTATATCATACGGAGGTTTTTTTGTGACTAATTCACTGATCTGTGTATTTATATCTCTAAAACCACAGCTGAAATGTTATTTTAAAATACTGATATAATAGTATTTTTATTAGAATGYGTCTTGAAATTGAATGTGTTCAAATATTGCATTAAATATTTGTGAGTTTATCTTTAAATAGCTGTACATATCAAGATGGAAACTTAAAGAAAATCCATAAAAGTTGGAGTTTGGTGTTTTGTGGGTCCTGAAGAAAAATACTTGTGATCCTAATTAAATAAATGAAGCTTCTAGTTTTTTTAAAACTAACCACTTCCTGAAATAGGCTTCTGTTGTACATCACGTTGTTGAGCTAAATGATTTTGTAATTGCTGCCAAGTTGCATTTGAGGAAGACRGGCAGTTTTCCTGCTGAAAGGGTCCCCTTGAGCTTCGCGGTGCCGTCGGAGGCAATTGCCAGTGAGGAACACGCGGTGTTGGTAGCGTGGTGCCCTGCCTGCTCGTCATGGAGCCCCTCAGGGTCTCCTTTCTGTAACAAAAACTTTTGTGGAAACGGTTGGTACAGGTGTACCTTAGGTTATTTTTACAGCCTGATTTTGTGGTAGATGACATTGAATAATACTGTGAGTTTTGGAAAAATAACTAAGGAAGCTTAGCTCTAGTCAGCAGTTCAGAATCATTGAATTGTTATGGTTGGGAAAGAGCCTTCTAGATTACCAAGTCCACCTGTAAAGGTGTTCAGAGTATTGTCACGGTGCTGAGGCTTGGACTCGCAAACATCTCGCTTCATTTAGAACTTACGTACAGGAAAATGCGGATGATGCAGAAGCTCTCTGAAAACTGGTTCCTGAGCCTTGTTACGATCCGCGCGCATGGGCATCACCGTCTTGCTGGGCTCAAGGTCTCCAGCGTCACTGCTCCTCCTCTCCTGGGAGAGTTCTCCAGAGCTGCCTTCCACGTGTTCTGCTGGACTCCTCACACGCAGCCATGAGGGAAAATTTTGTAGGGTTAGAGCAGAAGCAAGAAGCAATGTGATCTACCCCCAAAGGAGGGAAGAAGGGGGCCATTCCCTCGAGAGGGCAAAATGCAGGGGCCTGGTCCCTGCGGTGGGAACTGCAGTGCATCCTGTGTTAGGAGTGAGCAGATGGAAGGATCGTAGTCTGTTGGCATCAGGCACTTTCACTTCCAGGGTGAGTGCCCTAGAAATATGTCATTCTAACACTTCTTGAAGGGGTAGGAGGCACCCATCTCATCACTTAGCCCKGTCTGATGTGAGGCTCATTCTGTGCACTGTAATGCTTGTTTTTGTGTCCTGGTTGCATGCGGATGGGAGCCCCTGTCTTGGGTTTGTAAAGCCCATTGCTATTATGTTATACTGAGCAATACCTGCCCTTTTCACTAAAAAGGGGAATGAAGGCTTTTCACAGTACTGCTTTCTCTACAGTTATCTTCTGGGACATTATTTATTCAGCCATTTATGATTAGTAAGCAATGTGTTGCGTGTGAGTTCACTCTTCATCCGTCTRTTTAGCAGATGTTTACAACCCTTGTGCTACTTGATGTTTCTCTGCTGTTACGTTATGAAATATCTTTCTGCGCCGTTGTGTCCAGCAGTACCTGTGGTTACCGGAACTTCTCTTTTAACTTCATTACAAAATTGCATGTATTTAAAAACTTTTATCCAGTTGCCATGTACATCTCGGCTTCTAGCTCCTGGTGGCTCTCCATTGTTTTCAGAATTCTTTTTTTTTTTGCCTTTTTTTTTTAAAAAAAAAAAAAAAAAAACACAAAACAATGGTGTCATCTTAGTCACATAATCACTTCTTTGTTCCTACCTTAGATGGAATTCAAAAAAAGAAAAAAATTGCCATGAAGAACTTCTTGAGTACTTTTGTGTGCACTTGCCTTTTTTTTTCCAGTTGTGTCTTAGAGCAATAGATGTTAGGTGGGATCTTTTTCTGCTTTTTAAACTAGTAGGTRTTTGAGTTGGTACAAACTCCTAGATGACTAAGCTCAGTGCATTGTCACTCACAACAGATCCCAGCAAATATTTCACAACATTTTTACCTATCAGTTGGTCTGTATCTTAAAATTCTTTGCAAGTGACACTGGATGCGGCAGGCATGGCTTTAGACACTGTTTTGATGAGGTGATTCTTCTGATTTCAGTATTGATGCATTCTAAAGGATACACAGTCTTTAATTACGTGATGAGACTACCTTTTTAAAATGTAAAGATTTATATGGTCTACATTGTGTGAGAGATCCTGGAATGAATTTGAAGGACACTTGATCCCCAAAATCGTAACTTTTGTGCAGGTCACCATTATGCTGTGACACTGTAGAGCTGGTCTCACTTTAAGCACATTGAACGACCAAAAGAGCACTGTAAGGCTCATGCCAAAAACCCAGAAGTCACATTTGGATTCTTCCAGCTACGCAATTCTTGGTCTGTCAGCCTTTTTGGCTTAGATTGTCCATGAAAGACCTGTTCCAGTTCATGAGTCTGTCCTGCTTTCAAGGCGAAGCTCTCTATATAGCAATATATGTCTTCCTCAGTCTCCATGCCCARCTGTACTTTTGAGTCTTATAAACCTGGCGTTATATTATCTGTGAGTGCCCTAAGCAATTACATATTCAGTTTATGAGTAAGAATGCATTTTTGGGTCAGACAGTTACTTATTTGCTGGATGATTCCAGCCAGCATCATTGGGAAGRCATCATTTTGTTTACACACACATTTGACATTCTCTTGACAGACATGTCACTCAGGATGGGGACTTGCACAGGCAGTCTGGTAGCTCAGCGTCATTGATCTCTGGAGAAGCAAAAGATTTATAATCAGTCCCCTGAGACTCAGAGCTCTAGTGARATCTATGGAGCATTTTGTCTTCAGGATCATCACATTCAGCAAGTAATGTCAGCWTTGCCAGCAGGCTTTGAGTGAAAAAGCAAATAGTTGAGAAATCATTGCGCCCTGTGGAGATGCAGAAAACTGATGGACTGACTTCGAATTCATTTGGCAGGCAAGCAAGATAGTCTGGCAGATGGTAGATTGCATTATGCCTCTAATCCACCGATGCAAACTCCAGTCCTTAGGAAATTGTGTTTGRGAATGGTGTTGTATTGAGATGGACCTGTTTGCATCAGATGACATGAAGAAGTGGCGGATTCATTTTCTCCCTTGCCATTTTAGGTGTCTTTAATCAGATCCAGATCAGGTCCTGATCAGAGGAAAAGTTTAGACTTTCCTTCTGTTCTGAAAGTACTGATCATATTCAGGAGAGGTTTTGCTTCCYTGGCCTTGACTGTTCTGATATTAGGAGATTATCCATCATCTGCCTCTCCCTGAAGATTTTAGGCATTATATTCCTCTCMTGTGTGAAACCTGGAGCATCAAGCTGCTTTTGCCACTCTTGCACATAAAGAGATGTAGATAGACAGGTAAAACAGAGGAGGAAACAGGTTTAAAATGAAACAAGTCTTTGTAAACAAAAATCATATTTCTAAGTCATTTTTTGCAATTAACGGTATTTGTTTCTTTGCCTAAAAGCAGTTCTCATGCCCAAATGACACATAACTAGAGTCAGAACCAACTCAACAAAATATCCATTGTGGTCATTTGATCTAGAAACAGAACAGTACTCTATGAAATTCTTTATTCTTGAGAGCTTGCCAAAAGTATATTTTGCTGTTCTGAAAGGTACAGCAATCATGTGGCTGATAATTTTCTTCCAAATGGAACTTCAAATATTACATTTACTTACTCAACTGATGACTCTTCTCAGTGAAATCTTTTCTTAGTAGGATGTACTGGAACATACTTTCATACTGTCAGTGGAAAATTGTTAGAGTCATTTTGTATAAATCTGGAAAAAATGGATTTTTGAGCACTTTAGAAAGATAAGTTGAAGAACATTTCTGAACAGGGTATTGAGAATAAAAAAAAGATTACTTCATGAGAAGCAACCATTTGGATTGGGAGACAGCAGAAGTTTTCTCTCAAGACCATTTCAAAAAAAAGTATTTTTTTTAATCTCAAAAATGCAGCTAAGGAAAATGAACATAGCTTTCCTATATTCAGTTGATTCTCAGGAAATTGGTTGTATCTGAGTGKACTGGATTGTACTTGAAAGCAGTGACTTTTTTCATATATTTGAAGTTAATACAGACAGCAAATGGAGCGAGCTAAATGACATTATTGAATTATTTTCTAATATATAGGTTTGGCTTAATGGCTTATATATTCCATATTTTACCAATACTCTCTCAGGGAATACCAAGAACTTCGGGTTATTTTATTGCTTAAAGAACTAGCTTGATTACTTTTGCTTTCTTTCCTGACTGAGCTCTGCAGCTTTCCATTTAAGCTCCTTCTCTCTAATGATACACTGCTTTTCTGAAAACAGTTAAACTTTAATCTTCGCAAACTGTTGCCTGTCAGTGCACTGTCATATTTCCTGAAACTCAGAATATAGAATGACTTATCTGCTGCAGCCCATTCCATTGTGTTTCACWGTAGCTTGGTGACTGCATGGAAATAGCATGGAAATTTTCCAAGTATAGGCATGTGGTGAATTTAGTGATGCTCTGCAAGAGTATATGGGGAGAGTGTGGATGGGTGCAGTAGAGGAGGGAGCCTTGCCCAACAAGTGTTATTACGTCTGGATGCTTGGATTTGGACCTCTGAATTTTATAGAACATGATTAATTAGCAGWTAAAATTTGCTTTGTTTGATTTTGTGGTCTTCCAAAATACTAAAAATCTGAAACTTTATCTATATCGGAAAGAATGGTTATAAAGCCATCACTGGTAGGTCAGTATTTCCATTTGCCATGTCAGAATGTCAGTCTTTCTGGTCATCGTGCGTATATCAGGCTCTTTTGAAGTCACTCTTTGAACTTTCAGACATAAATTAAAACCTATTTCAGTGTTGAACAAAATGTTGAGCAAAATCATACTGATACTTTTTTTTTTTTTTTTCCCCTCCTTACTTACCAGGATGGTACGAAACAAAAGCGAGAACGGAAAAAGACTGTGTCTTTTAGCAGTATGCCAACGGAGAAGAAGATCAGCAGTGCAAGCGACTGTATAAATGCAATGGTTGAAGGCTCTGAGCTCAAAAAGATTCGCTCCAACTCTCGGGTGTACCACCGGTATTTTCTTTTAGATGCAGATATGCAGTCTCTGCGTTGGGAACCTTCAAAAAAGGACTCTGAAAAAGCAAAGATTGACATTAAATCAATTAAAGAAGTAAGAACAGGAAAAAATACAGATATTTTTCGCAGCAATGGAATATATGACCAGATATCAGAAGACTGTGCATTTTCAATTATTTATGGAGATAACTATGAGTCACTAGATCTTGTTGCTAATTCAGCAGACATTGCAAATATTTGGGTTACTGGCTTAAGATACCTGATTTCTTACGGAAAACATACTCTAGATATGATAGAAAGTAGTCAAGATAATATGCGGACTTCATGGGTTTCACAAATGTTCAGTGAATCAGATGTAGATAATTTGGGACATATACCTTTGTGTAATGCTGTACAGTTTATAAAAGACTTAAATCCTGGTTTAAAAACAAATAAAATCGAACTGAAATTCAAAGAGTTACATAGATCCAAGGAAAAGAGTGGTACAGARGTAACAAAGGAAGAGTTTATTGAAGTTTTTCATGAGCTCTGTACGCGACCTGAAATATACTTCTTGTTGGTTCAGTTTTCAAGCAATAAAGAATTCCTAGATACCAAGGACCTTATGATGTTTTTAGAAGCAGAACAGGGTATGGCACATGTCACGGAAGAAATAAGCCTTGAGATTATTCAGAGCTAYGAACCAGCCAAAGATGGCCAGGAGAAGGGTTGGCTTTCCATAGATGGGTTTACTAATTACCTTACTTCACCAGACTGCCACATATTTGATCCAGAACACAAAAAAGTTTGCCAAGATATGAAACAGCCATTATCGCATTATTTTATAAATTCATCTCATAATACGTACTTGATAGAAGACCAGTTTCGAGGGCCATCTGACATCACAGGTTATATTCGCGCCCTTAAAATGGGTTGTCGAAGTGTTGAACTGGACGTGTGGGATGGTCCAGACAACGAGCCAGTGATTTACACAGGACATACAATGACTTCCCAGATCGTCTTCCGGAGTGTGATTGACATTATTAACAAATATGCATTTTTTGCTTCAGAATACCCTCTTATTTTATGTTTAGAAAATCACTGTTCTATTAAGCAGCAAAAAGTGATGGTTCAACACATGAAGAAGATTCTGGGGGACAAACTACATACACAGTCGCCAAACATAGAAGAGTCTTACCTTCCATCACCTGAATCACTTAAAGGGAAAATACTAATTAAGGCCAAGAAGCTTTCTTCTAATTGCTCTGGACTCGAGGGGGATGTTACGGATGAAGATGAAGGAGCAGAAATGTCACAGAGGGTGGGGAAGGAGGGTGTGGAACAGCAAAACTCTGTGACAGGGAAGCGATTTCAGCTCTGCAAAGAACTGTCCGAATTGGTAAGCATATGTAAATCYGTTCAGTTCAAAGAGTTTCAAGTTTCCTTTCAACTCCAGAAGTACTGGGAAGTGTGCTCGTTTAATGAAGTGCTTGCTAGTAAATATGCCAATGAAAACCCAGGAGACTTTGTAAATTATAACAAACGTTTTCTTGCCAGAGTTTTTCCGAGCCCTATGAGGATTGACTCTAGTAATATGAATCCCCAGGATTTTTGGAAGTGCGGTTGTCAGATAGTAGCAATGAATTTTCAAACACCTGGCTTGATGATGGATCTTAACATYGGTTGGTTTCGCCAAAATGGAAACTGTGGCTACGTCCTTCGCCCTGCCATCATGAGAGAAGAAGTCTCCTTCTTTAGTGCAAATACAAAAGATACTGTGCCTGGAGTTTCGCCTCAGCTGCTTCATATTAAAATTATTAGTGGGCAGAACTTCCCTAAACCCAAAGGATCAGGTGCCAAAGGTGATGTTGTGGATCCTTATGTCTATGTAGAAATACATGGAATCCCTGCTGACTGTGCAGAGCAAAGGACGAAAACTATGCATCAGAATGGAGATAATCCAATTTTTGATGAAAGTTTTGAATTTCAAATAAATCTACCAGAAYTAGCTATGGTGCGTTTTGTAGTACTGGACGATGATTTTATTGGGGATGAGTTTATTGGGCAATACACTATTCCCTTTGAATGTCTACAGACTGGTTATCGACATGTTCCTCTGCAGTCTTTAACTGGAGAAATCTTAGCCCATGCTTCCCTGTTTGTGCATGTGGCCATTACTAATCGAAGGGGTGGTGGGAAACCTCATAAACGGGGCCTCTCTGTGAGGAAGGGCAAGAAATCAAGGGAATATGCCTCTATGAGAACATTGTGGATAAAAACCATAGATGAAGTGTTCAAGAATGCTCTCCAACCTATACGGGATGCCACTGATTTGAGAGAAAATATGCAGGTACAGTTTTTATGGTCAATTTATCAATCCATGTATGTGTTTTTGTATTATAAGTATAAGTATGTGAAGGAGCTCAGTGAAGGAGCATTTCTTTGAGGGCATGTTAGATACCCASTGGAAGAAAGTACTGCTGTGTTGTAATTTCAGAAAGGTAAATAGAAATGCGGGAGGAAGACGTTGGTGATAAAACAATGCAAATTTAAAAACTTAGAAGAAAAACTTCAAAATTTAGAAGATTATTAAAAATGAGGATGAGATTTGCAGTGGTACTTCGAAGAAAAACTTTAAAAAATCAGAAGATTATTTAAAAATGAGGATGATATTTTCACTGGTAAAAACATTTACAAGCTAGATACAGAATTAATTTTATATGTAATTATTGAAAATTAGAATTCTGTAATGTAAAGAATGCTGTGTTTTTAAGACAACCTTCAAGGAGAAGCCAGATCTAGAATTTAGGGAAACAGTGAAAGCATACAATGTTTGTACMTACTTTAAACTTTTTGTCAGGTGCACTGTATTGTTTTGTAGAATCAATGTAATATTAAAAACTTGCCATAGTATGATTTCTTTGGACGTGAGGTGTTGGAAGGTGTTTCCGTCTGTGTGTTTTGTTGTGTCAGTTTGAAGGACATGCTGTGAACAATATTCGTCAAGATCCTGTATCAGAATGCTAACAAGAAGATACTTTATGCACGTGAGGAAATACTAATTTTGAAGAACTTCATTGGCAGCTTATCTAACGTGCACATTTTAGTTTTTCTATGACTGATTCAAACTGATAGAAGTAAGCAATCCAGTCAAAATATATACTAAMTTATGTCAGGGAATTTAAAATTTGTTTAATTTTTCAGTCAAAGAACCTTTTTATTATCAATTGTTAGTTTTTTTATGATACAAAAATACACAGTTTCACTACAATATAGAAGGAACAAAGATTTTTAAAATATTTGGTGGAAAAAAAKATATAAGAGAAGTTCACTGTTTTCTCTGAGGTTGTATGTTTATAGTCTTTCTAATTTGGTCACGGGTATACACAGTATTACCATGATTTCATAACTTACAGTTGTATGTTCATCTCTGATAAAAGTATAATAGTAGTGATTGAGCTGGATGTGATACTGTATATTTAAATTGCTTGACAATGTTKTGACTTAGGATTGACCCCTGGATGCAGGCTTGGAAATCGGAATGCCTGAGTTACCCCTGTAGTTTGGTCCTGTCTGCCATTAATTCACAGGTGCATTCCTGAACTCTTGGTTCACCTCTCTGTAAAACTGTTGTTTGTAATGGCTTACCCAGCAGGTCTGTCAGAAGCAACATCAGCTTGAGGAGAGTTCCCAGTGCCYGTCTTTTCGACTAGCTAATCATTGTGTCATTAAGGATTAGTCCACTTATTAGAAGTAGTTTCATTTTTGTGGATGTTCTATTCAGAARCATATTTGCATTAATATACTATATATGGATATTTTTAAGCTAGTTTTGTGCATTTTTTTCCTGTGGGGGGAAAAAAAAACCCACTTAGATTCCTATTTGCTCTAAGGGTAGATGTTGTCCAAAAATAATATTTACCATCCCTGAACGATGTATTAAAAGTGAAAATCTGTGTCCTAACAACTTATCAGATACTCTGCTTGGATAAGGAAGAAGAGAGAGGATCACTGAGCACATTTGTAACTTAAGTACACCATTTTTCTGTCCATATTTCTTRCAGGAACACGAACTCCAGACCTGCCAGAGATCATCAGCTCCCACTTGGTACAAAAATCTTAAATTCATTTCAGTGGTGAGAACATTCCCATAGTYGAATTCCAGTGGCTACCTGGAGTCACATTATATTTATAATACTGGAAATTTTCTTTAACCTTAAATATCTTGTTTTATATTCAATCATATGACATAAAAATACAAGCATAATAAATTATGGGAAAAGGTACGAATTTGGTATTAGTATTAAAGTACCTCAAGAATTCACGTAAGGGTGTTCTGTGATAGGAGTGACATCAGCAGTGGAGTGCTGGGTTTGTTAGTCACACCAAATGGGAGCCAGCAGATCCACAGCACGTCTGGACAGTAGTGCAGGTATGTTTAAAGTTACAAATGGGCTGAATCCTCCTTCCTCTTCCCTTTGCTTATCTGGGACATTCAGCAGCTAAAATTTTGTTACCTTTAATGACATTTTAATAATTATTTTGAATTTGATTTATTTTCATGATTAGTTGCTGTAGTGATGTATACCAGGCTTCCTCCCTCTAAATAGAACTTTTCTGCAGCAAGTGTTGAGTTTTGTTTGAACTCTTAACATTTCTGGAAGACTATGTAGCAAACACCTAACACTGATTGCTTTGGAAAACTTGAATTCCACATGATAGCTCAACGGGAACAGTGAAACATGAATATCTTAACCTGAGAGAATGGGAATATAAAATTCATGGTTAACTGTAAAGAAAACTCTTTCTTTCCTTTTTGCAGAATGCAGTAGTTTCATTCAAAGAATTATGTGGCCTCTCTCCTGTAGCAAATCTTATGCAGTGCATTTTGGCAGTGTCTACACGCTTGGTTGGGCCTGATAATGCACCCCTGATAGTACTGAACCTTAATGATCAGTATCCGACGATGGAGCTCCAAGGGATTGTTCCGGAGGTCTTGAAAAAGATTGTAACAGCATATGACATGGTGAGTAGTCCTCTGTGGTTATTTTATATGCCATTTGAAAGACTTTCTTTTTCCAATAGACAGTAACATGCCTGTTCTGAAAGGTCACTTTAACCTGTGACTTCCTATTTCATGCATCATTACRTGCACTTACTGCTATTCATTCCCACGAATGTACAGCAACTGATAGTGTTTTCATATTGGGTAAAATGCTGAGGTTAATATACTGCATGCAAATATGTAAGTTTTTGCACTTGAGAAGGCAGAACAGTTCTAATCAAGAGGATGTAACAGGAAGAGGACATATTAGTTTACCTGTTCTGCAGTAACTTGCACCTCTGCATAGCTGTAAACYACTCACATGAATTTTTTACTTCACATTTTGCAGTTTATGGATTCTCATTTCTTTTGTCTTTGACTCATATCATAGAGTAGAAGAATGTCAGGAACTGTTTTTAGGAACCGTAGTTTTGCAGGCAGCTTAAAATGCTGCACTCTGCACGTGCTTTTTCGTGTTTGTTTGCTATTATCTTCCACGTAGCTGTCATTTAATTGGGCTTCTTTTTGCAACTCTCATTATTTGTAGTGTTCACTCCAGCCCTTGTACTTTAGTAAACATGTAAACAGTGTCTCTAGAAACTGCAGGTTTAACAGTGTGCAARAAGGAAGGAAGAACTAATAAACTGAAATATAATGAATTATATCAGTCTTGCATAAATATGAAGTATGAAGAAAAGATCCAGCAGATGAGTGTGATTTAAAATGTCTTCCTTCAGATGAAGTATCTGGCATAAGTTGTTGAGCTTTTATTTATTTAATAATTGCTTTGATTTGATTCATTATGAGGCAATAAGTAAACATTTCTAGGATAATGTTTTGTATGCTTATATGAGAAATCCCTGGCAGCATCAATCAGTGTTTGAAAAATGGTCCTTGCTATTTAACGAAAAAAATAAAAAGGAAGATAAAAAATGAAATCAGTAACTTAATTTCATATATATCTATTAAATTGCTTTCTAAAGAAAAAGAAGCTTTAGAATGACACTGCTAAGGTCAAAAAGGACTCATTGGTAATCAGCAATTTGGGTAGAGCTCATGTAGCTGAGTGATGTAAATACAACAGCCTTTGATGTAAATAGTAGCGCAATAACAAGATGATTTTGTTTTATCCTCTTAGTGGTAGCTTATGGGGTATCAGTATAATGAGGGTACGGACAGACCTGCTTGTTGGGATTGCACGTATAACACGTGGAGTGAAGCTCTGTCTCGCTGATGAGCAGTGCCTCAGCTTGCACTTTGTTCTGATGTGCTGAGGCTGCTTTGTAGTTACCCAACTTTTTCAGATATGCAAGATCTCTCTATGAATCTGGATTAAATTTTKTGTTTGCATGTCTTTTTCATAGAGATGACTCATGTCTCCACAGATCTTCACAATCCAAARTTTCTATATAATAGAAAATTCATATAATGCCAAGTTCAAAGCATTTTTCCATCCCTTCCCTAAAGCATAAGCATTTCATACAGAGACAAATAGTATGAATCAAAGTTTCTAGAGCTAAGTGATATTAAACATAGTCATTTAAACATAGTTATTTTTAACATGATTATTTTAGTTACATAAAGCCTAAAAAAAAATAGAACTTCTCAATTTTAGAAACCTTTTTCATGGTACTGCTCTGTCCAATTTTACAGTGTTTCAGCAAATAAAATCAGTAGGGAACACTGGAAAATATAGTCAGCCATGGGAGCCATACTGATAGCTTTTATTTCTGAGAACATGTGGAGAAGCAATGGGAAGCAGCCATCCTTTTCTCAGGATGGAGGAAAGCCATGAACCTTTTTAGATTRCAGATTCAAATTTGCTATTGTGGCAAGAGTTAAGAGTTTGATACTAATTTGAACTTAGATACTATTTTTTCTGTATTTTGCCACAAAATAATATAGGGAGCCCTCAAAAATGACACAGTTTATCTCAAGTGTTTGTTCTGGTATGATAAATTAGCAGATGAGTGTCAAATTCAGCTTTATATCTAGATGCCTGATCCAGGATTAAGATAGGGCACATACTTGTCTTATTTGATGCTAGTTTGGRCTCGGAATAAGTCAGAATTATATTTTAACAGTGTTCTTCCAATCTGTCATGTACTGTAACTATGAAACTRTGATAATAGCAGAGGTTACTTCAGGTGTTTATTGAATAAACCTTTGTTACTTTATGTGCCTCCTGAATGTGACATACTTAAGGATGTTCTCAAAGTGCTTGTTTCAGGGTCAGGATATTTTTGGCTGAACGAAGGAAGTATTTGTCAGAAATATTCTCCTAATGACAATAAGAATGCAGAGTAATAATAAGTCAAAGTATTTAATTATTCATTAGAATATATTTACATTGAGGCTGATAAGAAGACTCGTATTTGCTCAATAAAGAGAGCAAGGACCTTTCCGTGGGGGAGTAGGTCTGTACTGTAATAGTTACAAAGAAGTGCAGTACTGCAGGGAGACATGRTAAGGTGAAAATATTTCTGGTATAAGACAGGCACRTACATTTCTTAAGGAGAGAATGAGTCAAGTGATTGTAAGCTAATTAGAATGTCACTAGATGCTAATTTTACACTTGCCGTAGACAAACAGCACAAAATGTTTTTTAACTATCAGCATTCAGTACTATTAATAGAGGAGCTGAAAGTGGCAGAACTATTCACAGGTTAAAATGTTGTATTGTRAGGTTAATGAGTAGTTTGCCATCATCATTAATGGAACTGGATTTTTACCCAGCATCTTTGCCTTTTTATCCATRCTAAAAGAGTGTGGATCTTTTCAGAATAACGAAAAACAAATGAAATGAGGAAATTTGGGGAAAGTCTGATATTTAAGTTGTTTATTTTTATCTATTCTGTACTCCTGAGTATTCTTTCRCCCTTTTTTTTGATTTTCAAAAATGTTTCCTTTTTCCCTCGTGTACATGAACTTTATCTTGTGTTGCTGCACTCTGATGGTGTTATCACACCTATCACTCATCAGTGCTGCAGACAGAASCTTGGAGTTAAAGCAAGTGCCTCTTCCACACCACTGCGAGATTTTTTAAGGTCTTACGCCCTTTAAGATAAACCATAGCCAAAGCTTAGAGTTGTACGGTGGCAAGAAGAGAAACATGTTTATCTTATCCCAAGTCCTCAGCATTATTCAGTGATGAATACAATAACACTTCAAAGCACGTGCTGGTGGATTGTACAAAGGAAGCTAGACAGGGCTGCTAGCTTGTCCATCTCTGTCCTTACTGGAGTCCTTTTTGGAGGATGAGGTGGGCTGTCTAACAAGARTGAGGTTTTCTGAATTTTGCAATCAGACATTTACTTAGAAGAGTAAAACTAAAACAAACAGCATAGAACTATACCTGTGTGAGAGAAGATGCAATAATTAGGGTTTTATAATTAAACACCAGTTAAATAATACTTCTAGATATATTTTGTCACAATGTATTTTTGTCCTTTTAGAAAAAAAAAATATTTAATTTTTGAGATTGTGTTAAAAAGTAAGTCTCCCTGGACTGCAGTATAGGCAGTCTTTATTTGGTTCAATAGAGTCAAATAAAATGGATGGAATTTGGGTTTGTGCACATGGTCTGGGGGGTAGAATCAAGGACAAGACTAACTTGAGGAGCATGTGTATAAGACAGTTGGGATTGTGAGATGATGAAGAGGATAGCTATTAAAGACATTAATGCCAGGAAACCTGAATTTGTCATGGGACTTGTGATTAGTAGTTCTGTGGTAAGCTTGCATGAGATTATCTAGTTGATCGTAGMCTCATTTCAGCTATTCACTCAATTTGCAATCCTATTGAAGCTGACTTTTCATGCTAGGCAGCTGCGCTGGGTAGGCCACCTGCTTTTCTATCAGACTTCCTGGACTGAAGCTTATAATGCTGATGAAAGCAAAAAATACATCCTTACCTCTTCACAGGGCCTGAAGAGCATGATTAGCGGATCTGTTTTGAGTTATGCTTAGCTTATAAAGTCTGTATTGGTTACCTTGTTGCTGATACGCATTCTTGGTTATGGTTACTTTGCAAATACCATGGGAGAGGTTTTAAGTGTTACGGAATTGTATTTTGAGGAAAAAATGTAGAGTGAGATTTTTCCAGCTCAGACACTAAAACTTGGTATAACATTTAGGTGAGTTAAGAAGCCTTTTTTTCTGCAGAATGTCATTAAAGTTGTATACTTTCGGGCTAAAAAAAAAAAAAAAATTGATCCAGCACTGGAAATTAACAGCTTGTCTGCTGAGAAGTAGTGAGTATATAGATTGCTTTAGCTCTTGCACCACTTTATTTTGCTTTCAGCCTTCAATTTTTCTGCTCGTTGCAGAGAAAGCTGTGTCCAGGACAGACACCAATGTACTCTAATTAAACCCAACCTTTACATCTTAGTCTTTTTGAATCACTTGATATTATCTGACCATTGTCTGCTTTGTGCAATTCCAGATTTTCCACCCAGCAACTTCTCTGAAGGCTATGTGATGACCTAGACCTGCATGTTCTGATTTCTATAGGTAGTTCGGAATATTGTTTCTGAATCCACCTATTCTGCATCTCTATGGTGCTCCATGTTGGAGTTTATRTCTTAGTGTCATCTGGCTTATATAGGAAAAAATCAGGAAAAATTTGCACAGAAGTTTGAAAAGACTATTATGTCCTGCTTTTTTACCTAATTAAAGAATATAACTACATAGAATAAAGAAAATTGTTAAAATAAGAAAGAAGAATAGCCAAAAGAACAGATATTATAGTCTGTTTAATGGTACCTCACAGGCATGTTGAAACAAGTATATACCACCTATCAACAAACAGGTAAAGAGACAGAAGGGAAGAAGTGCAGTTCAAAATAAGGAGGGAAGAGTCCTCTGAAAGCTGAAGCCTTGAGCAAATGAATAAGGTAGGACAGGCATTGAACCATGTTAAATACAAAAATACGACATGACCAACCACAAAGAATTYCGGGGAGAACCTTCACAGATGTAGATTAACAATAATTTCTTTTGTGATATACTGAAAAGAGGAAGCCTGTCAAAGGGTGTGCAGGACCACTACCTGATTGAAATRTAAAATAAAGAAATAAAATCTTAGCAAAAAATAAAATCAAAGCAGAAAAGCCAAATGAGATTTTGCAACTGTGTGTCTGTGGAGGATTAAGGGAGGGTTTCATATGAAACTCATCTTCATGAATGACTTGCTGGAAAATCCACGTTTAATTGAAATGCTGAGAGAAAAAAAAATGTGAAGGAAAAGATAAAATGATAGAGGAAATTACCAGAATGTAATGTTYGTTCAGGAGCTCTAAAAGAGCTTGAGGATTCATTTAGGCAAAATGCGAGCTGTTGTGTACATCCTCTCACTTAAAACTGGCTATCGAAGTTGTTAATGTGGTGCCAGTGTTTCAAAAGGTTTCTAAGAGAGATCAAGAACTTACAACTCAGACAGCCTGACATCTGTTCTGTGAAAATGGTAGGAATGATTTTGAAGAATAAAATTAGTGGAAACATGGATAAGTATCATATTGAGAAAGAGTCAGTACAGCTTTTATAAAGTGAATGGCTCATTACCTCTAGGAGCTCTTTGAAGTCAGGGAGCATGTAGACATGTAGACAAAGAAGTTTCAGTCTGCTTGGATTTTCCAAAAACATGAGACAAAGTCGCTTTTCAAAAGCTCATATTGAAATCAAGCTATTATTAAATTTTTAACCTAAGTAAATTCTTAGATCTTCCCTGATAGCTGGAATAAATATCAAACTTAACCTGCTTTTTCAGTGGGAAAAACACTGTTAAGAGAGTATTTGTATTGATTGTTTATTAGGGTGCATTTTTCCAGTAAGTGGATCATAGCTGGTAGATRTGAGCAAGCCCAGCAAGCAAGAGCTCTGGGCTGGGTAACTTAGTTCTGGGTAACTTAGTGTCTTAATTATGCTCCCAGATTTGCAAARATCAATGAGATAGGAGGTATGAAAATCCATAGAGTTGTCTTGGAATAACATCTGACCAGTAAGTTTCAGAGTTAACAAAATAAAATACAGTATTCAAGTAACAGTAGCATGCGCTGTCTTGCTATTCCCATTACTGCCTCTGGCTCTGTGCGGTATGTTTAATTTGTCAAGTCTCTGCAGAGTTAGAACTGTGTTGGTTTAGGTAATAGATGGGAACAGTTCAGTGGCGAAAAAAAACAGGGGAAAAGGTGTATCACTGATTGTAATTTAGTATAACAATAGCCCAGGTAATACTTTGTGGCATGTTTAATTAATAGTGGCAGATTTTGGTGTTTAAGATATTTTTAAAGAGCTAATGTAGTTGTTAGTCTGTCACAAAAACTGATGAAAAATATAGATGAAAATATAGTGAATAGTGTGGACAGTTTATTGAAAAAGGGTTATGCTATTTATTATCAGTTTTTATTTTCCTCTTGTATACGATCCAAAACCAGAATTGCAGGTGACAGCTGTGTGCTGGGCTTTTTAGTCCACAAGGGCAGAAAAAAATGTCTTAAGTTTGGAGATTGTAGGTTCAGTGCCAAATGTAAAGTATGAGCTGTTCTGTATTGAATAAAAAGCTTTGATAATGGCAACTTGACACTTCTGGGAAGTCAAGATTTCTTCACTTTTCATTAAGAACATGAATGATGAAGGTTTTGTGTCCTCTCACTAATTCCATTATGGCTAATGGATGACTCAAACTATTCATAAGGTCATAAAATAACATAAAAACCCCCCACATTCATCTAGCTCACTGTGCTGTCTAAGGTTGTTCACTGGAATGCCAATGGAAGAATATAAAAATAAATCAGATGCATAGTAACTTGTCTTATTTATACTCCATGTTTCCAATACAATTTTGCATTGGTCCTATTAATTTTTCCCAAGGACAATAGTTTTCTGCTTTTCTTAGAGAAGAGATACTGTCCTTATATACAGCTTGATTCATTAACCTCTACTTCTTACGTAGTTCTTCATTCTATGGGGTTTAGTTTACAACTGATCAAAATTGTTTTGCTCTGACAACCTAAGTATCAGGATAGCAAGGAGAAATGACAGTGCATTTAAAATGGTTTAATGTCATTGTGTGCGTAGTTTACAGGATAGCTGTTCATGGTTATGGTGTTTATCTCATCTTCACACTGCCTTCACACTAGGCTGTCCCGAATGCTTCACTCGTGAGAGTTAAGACAGACTTATAGACAGTTTAGCGGAGAACCTGCGGACTGCTGGTTCTTGGGGCACATCATCTTGAACTGTGGCAAACCTAATGCATTTTGGGCATTTTCTTAAACTGCGGGTTTAAGAACAGATGATGTCCAGTGTTTTCTCAGACTTTACAAGAGTTACTTTGGGTAAGTTACTTCTATCATTTACCCTCCTGCACTGCGTGTTAGCATAATGGCTGCTGCTTCTTCCTGAAGATAGAAGAATTGTGCCATGTATCTGTTTCCTAGAAAATAAAAACAAAAAAGGTAATAGAGGAAAGGAAGGTTGGAAAAGTGAAACGATGAGTCTACTCTTAACGTTTTTCCCACTTATGAGGAATATCCTGCCTCTGTAAGTAAGATACAGCTATTATATTATTTYACAATATGCCATTATGTTCAGGAGGGCAGCATGCTCGGGAGATTTCCTCTGCATTGATCCTGGAGGAGGGCAGTGTTTTATGTGTAATTATGTCATAAATTTGTTTTCTGGCATYGTTGGAGGAATCACTTCTAATTTAGACAATATATTTTCTAAAGAAAAATATTGCCATCAGGCAATTTAGTTTAATATGATGAGTCCTCAATGTGCACAGAAGTAGCAGTTAACGTCTTTGTTTTCTTACATAAATGTTTTTGGACAGTACTTACAGTAGCACAAAGATCAATTGCTCTTCATTATAAAGCAACTCCGGATTGCCTGGGCCAAACCACATGCGATTTTTAATCTGTAATGAAGTTATTATTGATTATTGTCTTGTTTGCAAGTTTCTAGCAGCGTGCTGCCAGAAAACTTGGTTATTTTTTTTTCTTTTGTTTGGAGATGTCAACTTCACTGAAATATTTATTTATACAGAATCWTAGAATTGTTGAAGTTGAAGGGAGATTTGCACTCACAGACTGCACCCTCAGCAAGGGTGGGACCTTGACACTAGAAGGTCCATCTAAACCTCTTCTAAAGCTCTCCTGCTTATTACTCTTCCATTCTCACCTCCTTCTATGTCAGCCAGCACACAGACATGCACAAGTATCATCCTGATCGTGCTAGTTTTCTTTTAAAATGTGGTCATTTATACTCAGTTGTTCAAAGAATGCCTCTGCTRAAAGTGTTTGAGTCCTTGTTTACATCTATACGAATGTTTTCATGTTGTCCTAATTTTAGTTTGTGCTCCGGAAAGAAGTTCTGTACTGGGACACTTTTTCTAATAAAAGTCATTCAGCAAATAGCTGAACCCATACTGAAAGATGACAGTATGATGAAGAGCAGCATAACAGTGACATTTCAATGAATTCATGCTGTTTCTTTATTAACCAAACACAACTAAAAGATGGCACAGTGCTCATGTACACAACATACTGTTCAGTTCTCTCTCTGATGCACTGAATTTAGAAAGAAAACCAYACCAGTTCCTTTGCCATCAGCAAGATAGGGTAAGTTTGAATAGCTGTGAGAATCAACCCCTGAATTACTGTTAGCTCAGCAGGTTATGTTTAGTGGTCCTGTTAACCGTAACCATGGCTTTATATGTCTTTTAAAGTAGACAAGGTTCAAGAAAATAGGTATTACTGGTAAATATCGAGTCATGTTAAAATAATTTCTGTGACTGTCACATTAAATGCATTGAAAATTTGCAGAAGTATGCATTGGTTTTGATCTGAGAGTATTTAGGTCAAACAAACTTTCTGTATCAAAATGGTGAAATTTTACATCTACATGTTACTATAAATTCTTGTTTCAGTGTTAACATTATGATGATGAAAGAGCATGAGGAAAGAGATTATYTGTTTTATTTCATCTGATCTTCAGCATTAGTACAACTGTCTCGTTTTGTCAATACAGAAAGTAAACAACATTGATGTAAATGTTTCTACTCCTCACTAACTAAAATCTCTTATTTCTAAAAATTGTGGCAGYGTGCCAGAGTAGAAAGCCTAAGGTTTCTAATCTGCTGAGACTTGTTCCCTACAATTTCTAAACTAGCAAATTTGTCAGACCTGTATATGAAGTGTGTTGCATGAAGGAAACAGAGCAGATAGAGCTATTCTGCCTCTAGAGGAGAACCTAATTGAGATGACTCAGAAATTGTATTTCTRTGCACATCTGGTCAGTAACAAAGAATAGTGTGGTCACGATATGCTTACAATTCCTTTAGAACAAACACTGTGGATGGGCAGCACAATTTGGCTCTGTCTGTTATTCATAATAGTTAACATAGTTAATACAAACCTGTTTTGACTACAGTCAAAAGGAATTTTCAAATTCCTTCAAATTTCAGTGCCTTCCAAAGAAATTCCAACAGGAGACTCCCATTGCAGTTATTATTGAGGATTAGCATCCTGGCAAAGCAGGAGCCTCACACTGTCAGCATTTCCATTTGCAAATTAATTTTCAAAGCAGCAGAGGCACAATGTAGAGTGCTTTATAGCARAGGCTCAATGTAGAAGGCTTTATAGTATCCTTTCAGCTAGTTARTAAAATAACCTGTTCAATATTTACAAACGTATTTGCAATTTAAGTCAATTGTGTTCAGATTCTCTTTGTTTAATTACAGAATGAAAGATGGTTTATGAAATACACATTGAAATAGTCAACTTTCTTGTCTTTCARGTACATTTATAATGGATCGAGTATTGTTATTATCTCAATACTACTTTAAAGGCCTAATTTGTAATAAAACGTGACAAAATACAGCTTTCTTCTTGACACACCAAGAAAAGACAGTTTGCTCCTCATAGTAGCTTATCTGAGTAAAATAGAGTATTCTCTTATTTAAAGGATACTTCTCTTTAAAATAGTTTTTGTTTTGTTTTTTTAATCCAATGATTAATGGGCATAATTCAGTTGATAGGCAATGTTTGTCTGAGTGTACATTGTTATTTATATTCACAGAACAATCTGGTAAAAAGCGRTAGGCTAAAGTATTTCACTCACAGTTTAGGAATCTGATCAAGTAATTAATTTTCCTTGTTTATTGATGTAATTTATGCTTTTTTTCTTACTAACTTAAAATACAAATCAGAATTAAATAGATAATTGAAAATTGAATACTGGTAAATTGGATGTGATGCTGACATGTATAAAAGTAAAAATTATTTGGGACGGTGACCTCTGCATTCTCCAATTTTGCTGCTCATTTTGTTTAAATCTTGCATAAATAGGGAATTTGGGGTCTTCTTTAATCTATCACRTTAAACTGTAGTTGTAGAAATAGAACTAGAATTATTTGCAAGTACTAAGTGTAAATTACTTAAGTTCTTATGGTTTTTGTGTAGCTGAAAGTAGTAGAATTCTGGAGTGTACTTTAAATCTGTGCAGATGTTCCTCCGCCTCGCTTGCATGCTTGACRTGATCCAGAATGTGGGGCTCAATCATCTGCTTCTCCAAACTGATCTACAATTCAGAGCAGTGCTCAAAAAGGAAGCCTCAATGTCGCTTAGCTGGAGGAGCCTTGTTCTGGTAGTYGAGAAGGGCTGCCATAATCTGGTGTCTTCAAGTAACATTTCTCTGCTTGTAACACTGGTCCTGATCTCTTAAGAAAAACAAAGTTCCACATAAACACCCGCTCAGGCAGCATGTCAAACCTAACTATTGTTTTAGGGAAGAGAAATCTCTCTGCTTGAGTGGAGACCACAGATAAGGGCAAGATGTGGACCAGAGCCAATGCTTTGTCTCTTTACTTCTGGAACACGTATCCTACTCTGAAAAATGTGCACAGTCTTATCTTTATTTCTGGGCTTCCATGGAAAGCTTGGTGTTCAGAAAGATCAGGTAGAAAAATTAGTTTTTCTTATTCTCCAATATCAGCCTTTGGTTGCATGTTTTTCCCCATAGGGCCTTATCTTATACACACAGAAGCCACAGAAAGGGAAGCGAGGAATGATACTTAGGAAAAAGAAAGTACTGGATGGTGTCTGATTATCATCCTGAATGTCAGGGTGTATGAGGAAGGGGAAACCAGCCTACAGGTTGTCTTGCCCAAATTGCCAGGAATTAATTAATTGATAAATAGTTGTACAGTTTCAACTTGTTTGACAGGCAGTGGAYGGATGGGAATGGAGTTGGTATCTTRTTTCTGTATTCACAGATCCCAGCCCATAAATATCATGTTTAGTATGTCATTACACATAATTCAGAGTACTCTTCTGCCTTGTCATGACAAAGAAAACAAATATATTTACTATGYTAACAATAAATATTAGATTATCAGTTTGGTTTAAACTTAATAATCTTCTAAATTCTAAAAATTGTCATCATTTTCATTTTACTGATATTTTTGTATATTTAAATCTTTTCTACAGATGATTCAGACTATCAGGACTCTMGTTGAGAATGCAGATAGTTTGTATGAGAAGATAGTGCAGTGTCAAAAAGCAGGTAAGTACAAAGCTCTCTTCTAAATAAAATATTACAAAGAACTTACTATGTCCTTGTTTTTTTCCCCAGAATGATAAATTGAATATTTACATTCAGCTTTAGCAGAAAATAAGATTAATTTAGGGATGTACAATCACAGAGAAAGAACATTTCAAATCATAGAAGATTCATGGAAGTTCACCTAGCCTTGAAAATCATGAAAGTTTTATATGCAGACAGTAGCTTGTGAGTGTATTTATATCTACCAATGTARACATGTGATTACAGGAAAGATAGAGAATGATCTCATTTCACACTGAAAACTTTTKTCWGCTCTTTTCCTATATGAGAAACTTYCCTCTTATTTCATGGTAACTTAGGAGCCTTGGAGAAGTACCTTGTGGTAAATAATAGTAGTTCGGAGATCTCTTTCCGAGTTTCTTCTGGGTGATCATCGTCTGGTTCTGCTCATCTGTTGCTTCTTGTTTTATCTATTCTGACTATAATTTTTTTTGCTGATGCTAACACTGGGGACAGATGAATGAATCTCTGAAGGGTGAATCTTATGTGACCGTCTTTCTAAACTGCATAGATGCAAAAAGGTTTTTTGCATTTGTTTTTTGGGGGATTTTGTGTTTACTTCTTTGTTTTTTAACAGTCCTTTTATATAATGAAATTCTCTGAAATCTGTTTCTGATATGTTTGAAACAGATTTTGTTGTTAGGTCTTAAACCTTTCACAAATTGTCCTTACTCACGTGACGTATTGTAATTATTTTTCTCATTTGGCCTCAACGTTGTGTTTTGAAGGTTACCTCCTTCTCTTGAATAGCAGCCCTGACTCCACTATTTAATCCTACTGGTTTTGTTTTCTTTTATTTTTCAAGTATTTTTTAAACAACTTGATACATACACTCAGAGCAATGAGGCATCTCATTTTGCATCAGAAGCACGAGGTCTAAGAGAGTGAACATGTTGTCAGGTAGAGTGTCTGCAATCATTCTTGCGTAACTTCTTTCAGATGACAAAAGCGTTTTATACACAAGTATGCTTTTCTGCATCTGATATTCAGCCTGCTGCAACTCCCATCGTCTCCTATGTCTTCCATTCTTTGATCCCTTCATTGCTCTCCTAAAACTGGGTTCTTATGTTAGCTGGTTGGCCTTTCAAGCCTTTTAAATAGGTCATTTCTGTGTCCTTATTTAGACTCCTAAATTGCAAAATGTAAGGAATAATATTTTAATTTGTCAGTGGGTTTTCTACAGAAAAGGTATCCATGACATATCATTCTATGCTGTTCCATGTCATTTGAAAAAAAGAATAACTTGTTCTATTTATTTTAAGCTGTAAAAGATAAATAATCATTGTCTTCTTTCTAGTTGAATTGTGGCACAAATGAATTGTGCCAGCACGGGGAGAGTCTCTTATAGACTTAAGTGAGCCATCTCCCATTCTATGGGTGACAGTGTGGCGTGCTTTTTATAGCTACAACAGTATCTCAAACAGTTTAGTTCCCTTGATGAGAGGCAAGGCAAACACTAATATCTGGTTTACCTCACTTTAGAATTTTTGCCCTTCAGAAAATTTTGCTTTCTATTAGTTCTTAGAGATTCTAGTTCACTTATATGTGCTTGGTATTCCTGAGTCTTACGACTTACTTTGCATAAAGTGCAGTTGGTTCGAAGACTCGTTTCTCACTTAGGTTAATGGCTATTGAACAAGTGATAATCTGATTCTTGATGAAGTTCTTTTCCGAATTCGTCTTTTTCACTGTTCTCAGAGAACATTAAACTGTCTGATAAGCCCTTGTCCTCATTTAGTTCTTTAAATTTAACCCAAAACAAAATTATCTCTGTTGTCTTCAGTTCAACAAATTAATTTCAGCTTAACATGTTCTGTTAATTCTTAATATGTTGCAAGACCTGAAATGCACCTGTATCTCTCATTGCGTTCTTTCACTTTATTATTCAAGTACTGTTACAGCGAAAAGAGACCTGAAGCCTTGGAATTATTTTAGTGCTCAGGTATGGGAGCTCAAAAGTGATATTTCCAGTATCTTTAAATGATCAGAGGACAAGTAGAGAGGGAACAAAGTTTGATGCTTACATAATTATTGAGTGCAGTCAGTCTAAATTTGACAATGAAAAGTTCCAGAAGGATTTTATGAGAATTGGAGCAGCATGTGAAGCCTAAGGATAAATTAATGTGTGACAATACTTACAAGAAATGCACTCTGAATTTGTTATTGTGATTTAGGAAGCAAAGCTGTAGCTGATATCATGCATAAATATGAATTCCAGCCCTGTATGCTGATAATTCAGATCCATGACTCTATTTTAAATTTACCACAGTTATGTATCGCTCAAATCAACCTGTGGGTATATGGTCTTAAAACAAAAATGACTAAAAAAAGAGACACCACTCTTTCCCCCAATCTACTCCAAATTTCCTGGGAACATTATCTATCCATTTTGTCATAGAAGCTCTTTTATGAAGACCTTGGACTGAAACCCTTATAGTTCCTCTAATCAGGATCCACCACTTCATTTTCTGCATGATTTCAGAGCTGCAGCCTTTCCTAGTCCTCTGCATAGACAGCAATTTTGTTAGGCCTTCTCACATCTTAGCTACAGTTTTCTTTCCTCCAGGTTTGACAGTTACAGTTTTGCCTGACATCCGTCATTTTCCTGTTTGCCACTTTGATGATATCACTCTCTGTTTGGTTATATCCGCTTTTTCTTCCTTCTGTATCAACACTGAGCACTTCTACCATTCCCGTGTTTGCTCATTTGGTAGCAAGTTTCCATTGTCAGCCATCACCATGCTTTATACCATGCTGTCCCACATGTCCCCTGTAAACAAAGACACTTCCTTTGAATAGTTTCTTAAAATTCTCCCACAAGAAATGTCATCTCACTAGATTGACACATCCTCCTACTACCTTTACCAAAATAATTTTCTTTGCTTCCTCGTGGAGGGGTGGTGGGAGTACCCCACTCTATCCATCTGCTCTCTTTTAGCTTAGGTGTAGATTGAAAGCTGTTGGTACAGGGATCGTCTTGTTTATTCTGTCTGTACAAAATCATCAGTGCCTTAGTTTGTTAAGCAGTGCTAGTAGTAAAAGACACAAAGGTGTAACTCCACTTAAAAGGCTACTTTAAAGCATTCTGTAAGTAGTGTCAGGTAGAGCTTCAAAAGGGGGATCAACCATCATTTAGGATGCTGTCAAGGACCAACACAGTGCACATTGTCCACCATGTAAGAGCTACAGACAGAAAAAAATACAGGAATGGATATGCAAGCACTGGAAACACTTCTTGAAACTGAAGAATAAAGTAATAAAACACAATTTTCCTCAAATATCTGTATGTCTTAGTTCTGCAGTGTTACAGCTGATGACTTTAAGCAAAACTAAACAAAGTTTGTGTTTTTAGAACTAGTTTCTATTACTTAGAGTCTAAATTACTTTTAGACTTAGGATTCACCAAAACAAATGTATAACATGTAGGAGAGTGATGTTGCATGTTGTATGTTTTGTACAAGCAGGATGACCATTAATAAAGCAAAAGAAATTGATATAATTGAATATACTGACAAGACAAAACCTCCAACATCGCCTATCATTAAAACAATAATTTGAAGCCCCTCAAAGTCTATCTCAGTTCTTCTAAAGTTCTTCCTTTAGCCTACTTTCTCCTTATTGTCACTTCTCTGTAACAACTATGAAATTGTTTTAACTTCGTCCCACATATTGTCCATAAAAGCACGAGATCCYACTGAAGGCCTTTTAACCTGGTAACCTGTCCCTGATCGTTAGGAAAAGGTGTAAATAAAGAGCAAACTCGTGTCAGTCCTTTCCTTTGCATGTCTTCTAGCCTACGTTCTGTATTCTGCCCTTTATTTTTAACCTGCTCTGTTGTCTCTTTTATCCTCTATACTCTACCTTTTTTACCCTGTTTGTCTTTCTGTCCTAAGCAGTTCTCCCACTCTGCTTCTGAATTTTTCATTCCTTTTTCTTTTTTCTCACACCCTATTTCTTCTGTTAAGTACAGCTCCACAGCAATTCATGCAGTGCTGTGGTTGCATACGCTCCTCAACTCTGCACTTCTGTGCCTCTCTTGTGCCTGGAATATTCATGAAACCATTTCTGCCTTGGGAAAAAAATTGATCAACTGGACTTAGAGAGCATTTGAATAGATGCTGTTCTCTCTTTTTAATGCTCAAGTCTCTCTATTGTTATTCTCTCCAGTCATGTAATATTTGTTCATGTACTGCTCCTCACAGCTCGCTGTAAGACCTCAGATGGATGGTCTTGTTTTTTCTGTAGATCTGCTATATCCTTGCAGTTTGTAAAGGGTGATGATTGCTAGGATRCATTCCCTATACTTTGTTAGATGGTCATGTTGATCTCACCTCTTGCTTCCAGCTTCCTCTCTCTGCCTTTTAATTTCTGATCCAAAAATGCCAGGATCTGCTTAACAAATCAAGTGGTTTGAGCTGCTGCCATTCAAAAGTACTTTAATGAGAACAGATTGAAGCTCATCTATCATTTCTCTGAGGGAGATAAGTGTGCTGTGATTCTTTGGTAGGTGTATCTTTGATAAATGTTCCTCCCCATAGATACATACTACAGATAAAGGTCCCTCTCCGTTATCCTCACAATTCTGATCGTTGTCTGTTGAACTTCCAGCACATACTGGCACAGCTGACTATGAAGATGCAGTTGTACAGGCTAAGCATGATGCTTATAGCTGAGATCCCAGTTCTTAGGCACTGGAGACTCTGCATGCTGGTTAACAGATCTAGAGCCCTTCTTCACATGCTAGCATTTTTCTGTGATAGCTACATCATAATTCTTTTATAAGTTTGTTTTGCCTTATAGATATATCATTTACTGCCAAACTTGCGAGATTGTAGAGGACAAACACCACCAATGCAGACTTCTGTATTGTTCTCCTGAGGCTATTTTTCCTCCTGCTTAGAATACATTATACTCTGTATCAGAATATAGCTGTAGGAGACTAACACAAGAGTCTTTTTCAGAAATGTTTACAAAATTAATCTCTGATTTTAGTTTGTAGTTTGTTTATTTTTGCAGTTGTCTTCTACCTGCTAAGTGGTTTAGGAGACAAGATGAATTCTGTCCCTTGAGATATAGAGCGGATTGCACAAATACATCAGAATTTTTAAGTGCATAGATCTGTTCAATGGCTATATTGTTATCCTAACTCAAGTCCAATCCAAAACAGTAGGAATTGAGGATGAGGTTTCCTTTTATTCCCCTGTCAGCCTATCTGTATTACATGTGACAGTGCAACAAGAGCTGCTGACTAAGACTAACATTTCAAACATATCTGTAGTTGGGAGTAAAAAAAGCAGARTTAGCAGAAGTGTAACAGTCAGTACAGTCAAAAGGCAAATTTTCTAATATATTTTCATAATTCAAGTGCTTCAGAAAGATGGACAAGCTTTCAGATATACATTATTTTTTTGACATCTTAAAGAGAAACAACAAATTAAAATGCAGGGTAGGAAATGGTTCTGGGTTTAACTTAGTTGTTTTAGTGAGACAGTTTGAAAGGAAAAGGTAGCTGGCTTCTATGGAACAGCAAATGATATTATGAAAAGGGAAAGTAACATTCCTGCGGGACAGAAAGAGATAGTAATTACTATTGCCAGTGAAGTAACGTGGGCTTAGCAGGAACTGAAGAGTGGGAGAAATTATAATGTGCCATAAATCAATGTCTTTATGAAGTAGGTTCCTTCTAGCATTCAATAAAATTAGGATATTTTTTCTTAGATTTATTATCCTCCTTTGAGGATCAGGGCTGATAAGTAAGAGAGAGAAACTGTAGTCTGTGGAAAAAATATTCCCCCCCACTCTTAACTCTGTTTTGATTCTTTATAAACAACATTTATTCATTCTGGTACATGGTGACAATATATATTTCACCTGCACTTAGAAATGCCTCTCTCCCTGGACAAGTGTCCTTGTGGATCAAAGTTTTCCCAGATCAGGAATAACGCAAGATTATATTTTCCTAAACGATGTGTTAGTATGTGAAGGCCTAGTTGCTATGTATTTTGCAGGTTATTTTTGTGGAGATTGTTCTGTCAGTTTTGTTTGTTTTGTAGTTTGATACACGTTGTGTTGGCTTTGGTATCTAGATAGGTAATATTTCTGTAGGAGTGTTCTTGAAAGTGTTTGAGGAAGGTGAAGCGGATAACCAAAATTCTTTGGAAGTAGCTGAGCTTAATTAAATTGAGTCTGAATGTTAGGATGTCCTCTTTGCAACTTCCTAGTGGCCTCTCGTTCTGCAGCGACTTCAAATCCCTTCTGGTAGTAACTTAAAAAGTAATTGTCAGGTTACTGGACCATCATGTATCCTTGTGGTGCCCATGCATTAAAGAAAAAGTCTTGATGTTGAAAACTGAGTTCCTGTGATTGGGTATGGAACTGGATGAGTGGCTGAGTATTAATCTTCTCCTTGCAGAGGATGACTTTAGCCAGGCAGTGATGCTGTTATCATTTGGGAAGATRGGATAAGAAGACTGTCTTGGGCAGAGGATTTCTTTTTCATATTTCTAAAAAATAGGGGAGAGTTGGCACCAAAATGTATTTTTAATAGTATATGTTTATTGGGGTTTGCAAAACAGTTCCAGTTCCTAAGGAGATACTGCACGTTGCTAAACATATAGAAAAAATACTGAACTCCTAATTGAATTAATGTATTATTTAATCAAATATCAATCTAAATATTTCAAAGGCAAATAATGCAGGTTTTTGGAAGTTTCTGTTGTTTATGAATCATACTGCCAAGTAGGACTTGACCTTGAAGAGGGGTGTTGCACTACAAAACYGGTGTATGTGAAACACATGGCAGCAATATAAGGCATTATCCTYGCTCAGGCATGTCAAGCATTAGCAAAAACAATAACATGCCTGTTATAGGATCACATGCTTAAGATCAGATGAAAGTTATGTTTGTATACAAAAGTTACTTTTGTATATGCTGAATGAGCTTGTGATAGTTAAAATATTAAAGTGAAGTTCAGGGCCATAAAATGAACCTAAAATTCAAACCTGGCAGTTATTCTGACAAGTGATGGCTCAAAATTCGTATCAGTTAGTCAAGATTGTTGTGGTGCCTTATATAGTTTCTCATTTAAGAAAGGGAATCTGTTTTTAAAGTATATCATAACAATAAGCCACTCTAGTATGTAAACTGTCATATCGGTTCTTGTTTAGTTTAGCTGGCAGAACTCAGCTTTCTCTCTGGCCCATCAGAATATGCTGGGCATGCATTACATAAGTTTGTCATCTCCACGAAATACTATTTTTGCAGTTGATGGAGGATATGTCTGGCTGCTGAAACACAGAGCTGGAAGGTCCTGAAGTCTACTCCCATTTTTATACCATTTTTATAAACTGATCACATCAAACTCTATTTTAAAATTAATAGGAGTTTTCGACAGGAATCATTTTCTTCTCTTCAAGACTGCTTATAGAACCACATCTGCAGTGGTGTAAATCGTACATAAATTCCCCCTTTATTGATGGGCATAGATACTAATTTGTTATTATTCTGACATTTCCCCATAGCTGAAATGACTCTTAGCCTTCCCAAGGTCTTACCTGATAGGTGTATTTACRGAGAAGAATTGCCCCTCTTTTGGTTTTCTTTTCACTGGAATAGCTATGCAAATCTTTATTAGTCACTTTAGATAAAATAGGCTTCATATGGCTCTCATCCTCTCTGTGGCACTTCTCTTTTCCTTATCATGCTTGAATTTATTGAAAATGGGAGGACAGAGTTGTACATACAATTTCAGACAGGCTTCTTGAATGATGAGGTATTTCCAGGAGGTAAAAAGAAGCATTAGAGCTATCAAATATATTCTAGGGCTTCAGGGGTTTATGAGAGACACAGGCTTGGACTTCATGAAATTCAAACTAAACTCATCAGCATTCACTGGAGAGCCAGAAAGTGATTCGGCATTAAATACAGTGAATTGATATTTGGAAGTACTGAAGGATTGGTTATGAAGATGCTTTTAAATGCTATAGAGAAAGAAACACTGTGAAATCTTTGATTATGAATGGGAAAAATGCTTGGAAGCATTTTGTTCAGTTTTAGAGCTTGTTGTGGTCACAACGACAACAGTCACTATGCTGTTATGTTTTTCATATTAATTAGAATATGTTTACACAACATGCTCTGGTATTTGGGGTGAATGATTCACTGAAAAGCTGCCCTTGAGTGTGAAAGACTTGGATCAGATCACAAACGATGGAAGTGTCTAAAATGTTGTTTTCAGACGCTTAGGAAATYGAATGGCTCTTGCCAACCAGCCCTTCCTTGCACTGGAGTAACGGGGTATTGTAGCTTATACAGAGTTCATGCGCTGGTACTTCCACAACAAAAACAAGAATTCAATCAAGAACCACATTTCACATCTCCTGGATCGTCTGGGTTGCTTCTGAATTTTACAGAGCGGAAATAACATAACATACATTATGTAAACACAACAAGAATATGAAGAAGCATCAGGGTTACAAGGTCTCCAGCCTACCAAAGAGAGCTGCTCYGGCTAGCAGAATATGGAGTCATTGTGGTTGTCGTGGTCAATTAGCTAGTTACGTTCTGTGCATAACAGTGCTCTGAAATTTGCAAAGCAGTGAATCTCACATCAATCATGCAGACCCTCAGCATTGAGTTCAAGATCATTCCTGATCTCTTGGGCCTATGAGTCCAAGGGAAATAATTGTAAAGATGGAAGTGAGGTTAGTAGGTGATTAATGCTGTTCTTTAAATATATTGCGTACACTCTTGTCTTTCTCTATTCCCATCATTTGTTGAAAGTATTGCTGCTGAAAGGTGATTAAAAGTGCCTCTGCACCTTGCAAATGTACTTGCTCTGCTAAGAATCTGAATGCAGAACTCTAAAAGCCTATCAGTATAGTTTGAGAACTGCTGGTACAGATAAGAAAAATTGTATTTTATTGGTGTCTCTAGAAATGCAAGGTCATGAATATGGATCTATGCATCTTTCTGTGAACATTTATTTGACGTGATGTGAATGGAAAATAGATACTGGATGAGTGAACTTTAATTTTTCATCGACTTACAGATCTGMTATTGGAAAATATAACCTGAATGGTTTAACTAAGTCTAACTTAGAGGCTCAGACCTATGGAGAAGTGTTTTGAAATAAAAATGATACAGTAGTTTAATTTAGCAAAAGTATTTGCATATTTTTTTCTTGCAGGCAGGTTAAAAGTATAAGAAAACCTAAAAAGAACAGTCTTCTCTTTAAAATGAATTTATGAATCACTTTTAAATTTTATATGCTTTATTACATGTATAATTAAATATGTGCATATACATGAGATTACAAAGAAAAACAGGTACTCTAATGTTCTTAAAAACCTGCTCTAAATTAGGATTAAGAATCAACACAAGTTTGTATGTTTATTCCATGGTAATTAGTTCTGTGTAAATTTTGAAGCATGTATCCTCACTAGGCAAGTAGAAAATCTTATGGAACATAATTACAATTAAAATTTATAACAAAGCTATAACTTAGTGTTAAATTCATAGGTGTAAGTCACAMCCCACTTACCACATTTTGTCCTCAAGGTACCTATTCATGTTTGTACTGATGGAGATCCTTGGAGCACTGTTTAACATACAATTCCATGGGAGAATTGCTGTAATCCATTTTGGGTGTTGTGTGTATCCATAGAAGGATACAGTGCTTCTGCCCCATGAAGAGAACAATAAACTTCAAATTTATGAGAGCTRCAAGGAAAGCAGATTGTTTTTCAGGTTAAATCTGTGCAGCGCACTGGGATACATCTGCTGCTCTTGGTCACACCACTCAGTGTTTAGATCAGAATAATCTTGATTTTGCAGCTATTTGGAGACTGTCSGCCACAGGCTACATGGACACAGTAGCTGACATGGGTGTAGCAGAGAGTGCTTGGAGTTTGGTCCTGTGCTCCCCCCTCACAGAGTTGCTCTGTTTCTACTCAGGGGTAGGGCGAGGAGGTTTTTCTGGGCTGGTCCCAACGTGCAAACTGTTAGTCATATAACTGTGGGGTAAATGCAGTGCATACAAAATCAAGGCACAAAATAAATTTGTCAAGGTATATTTCATGAAATATATTTGTACTTCTGTTCTGTAGCAACTCACAAAAGTCCTTGACATGCAGTGCAACAAATTAATTTTTTTCTTATAGTAAATATTTTCAGTATTTTTGTATAGGAAAATATTTCCTTGTTGCATCGTTGTACAGCAGTGACTCGGTTGTACAGCAGATCCCAGAGATCTGACTACAGTGTTGCCTTCATTGTAGAGATGCCTTAGTGTATCGACATGTTGTGTAACTTTATATKACTAGTAGATACTTTTGTGCTTGAAGAATAAAATAACTGAAGGGTTTTCACTGTCCTTTAATGTACTCTCTCACTATTAAAAGTTTCTTATCCTCATCTTATTAGTCTGAAGTCACTAACTCTGTGTTCACAAAAATGCATTAAAATAAAGAGATCTTATATTCCTCTTTTACTTTCCACAGCAATGGAATTTCATGAAAACCTGCACAATATAGGAGCAAGAGAAGGCTTAAAAGAGAGAAAACTGCAAAAATCAGTAGAAAGTTTTACATGGAATATTACAATTCTAAAGGTAATGTTTCTACCTTCTGTGAGCTATTGTATTTTTCCATTCATAATAGACATTGTAGTGTTGTTACTGGTCATTTTTTAGTGCCATAGTTCAGCTAGATATCTTTACTTTTAAGATCATGGTGAGTTTAGCTTATATACCTTGAAAACATAGCAAACTGTCAGTGTGAATTTATAGTCTTTTATATCTTTGGGAGGTTTATCTCATTTGGTTTTTGCCTCTGACATTTTCTTCCTACCTTTTAACTTCAACAGCATGCACTGTAGTCTTGAGTATATGGCTAAAGCAATGAGCATTGATTTCTGTGAGGCTACAAGGGCTTGGGGGCAGCTCTGCCAGTGCTTAAACCCYGAGTGCGATTTGCAAGGGAAATCAGGCTATTAAAGGTAATGGAGAAATGGAAGAACAGAGAGGAGGCTGTTGCTGTGCAGTCAGTGATGAGCRGTAGTTAATGATGCCCACGAGATGGGTTGATGCTCCGGGCTGGAAGGGCAGAGTGCATCCGAGTGGCGGTTCTCGCTGCGGTTGTGGCTTGTTGATGCAACCTGGAGTGATAGAGTGTAGGAAAGCTTCAGCTGCAGACACTCAGCAAATGGAGGGCAGAACAGTTTTCAGATCTATCATTTAGGGGCTTTCATCTCAGTAGAGAGCATCAACTTTTTTGAAGTTAGCAAAACCACCTCCCTAATTTATTCCCCTGACACTAGCCTTCTAGCCCAAATTTTTCAAGTTTTGTGTTTGCATTTACTAATGAGTTCTCTCCTACTCAACTATTTTATCACTATTTTCAACTTTAAAATCTGCTTTAATTATAAAGATAACTTTTATTTTCTCTCACATTTTTTACATTATTTCTCTTAAGTATTGAAATTAAAATTACCTGTCACTGCTCCTTACAGTGGAGGTTCACTGCTATAGAAAAGCATTAATATGCAGRTGTTCCTCCCACTTTTCATGTAATGCTTAACTATAAAGCTCTTTGTACTATTTAGTGCTCCAGTTCTCCTTATGTTAGGCTGCACAGGAGAGGCAGAGGAGAACTAAAAAGAGGCTAAATCCATTTCAGTGTGTACAGGTAATAAACTCTAAATTACTTTGCAAATTCTCCTTAAAGATATGAGGCCCAGGCTAACACTTTTCTGCTAAAAGAGCAGAATTACCTGAAGACCATATAGAGGATGAGTCAAGCACGATTCCTTTCCTATTTAGGAGACAAAAAGGGACAGTCAGTTCAGTGGGTTTGGGCAAATTGATATCAAAGATACACATTTTTCTCCCTTTCTTAATTTCTGTCAGAGGTATCTGCTATAAGTGTGGATAGTCAGATCTGTTTAAATGCTGCCTGCAGTAGCACTACCTGAACTTTCAGCTCTGCTTTCCATTCAGAGCATATGGTTTGGTGGAGGGGAGGGATTGCAGTTGAGGAGCAGCTGAAATGTGGAATCATGATTCCTGCATAAACTGTGAATCAGAGAACCCACGTGGTAGATGTGTTTCCTTAGAGCGCTGGAGAGCTTTTGTACAGTGAGGAAGATGCCTTTTTGAATGGATTATTGGGAAAATGTATTCAACATTGACTTTAGGTCGTTTTTTTCCCTTTTTTTTTTTTAACTTTCAGATTTATTTTCTGCCCTTCTGCAGGAAGGTACAATTTGCTCTGTACTTAATGTCTTACAAAAAAAACCCCAACACACGCACACACACACACACACACAGAGATACCTAGTCAGCCTGTTGTCCAAACTATAACAGGAGGTGTTACTACAGCGAGTTCACATATGTTGTTACATCTTAACAATTACTAAATTTGGCATTAATTAAGTATTGTTATTTGCATTTAGATATACAGAGAGAGAGGCCAATGTGATATTTGCTGAAATTAGCCCACATTGAGCATTTCCCTTCCAAGCTCTTAATTAAAGGCTGGTTTCAGAAAGCTCAAACTTCAGGTGCTAAGTAACCCTAGTACACCTGCTGTAGGACTTTCTCATTCAAAAGGGAGATCTATGTAAGAAACTTTAGAAATAAATCCAACCGTAAATGAAAAAAAGATTAAAAATATCAAACAGGAGAAGGGAGTATCTGAAGGTTTGCTGACTAAGGCCATGGAACAGTTCTGTTCTGCCATCAAGTTATTGAGATACTGTAGGCCCTAGTTGCTAAAAATATGAAATTACTAATTACTGTCATTCAGTTAATTTTCCTGGAAGTCCACAGTAATGATGACCATACAGGATACAACAAGTGTTAATCCAGCGCGTCTTGAAAACTGTGTTGAACTATTGGATTTAAGAGKTTTTTTTACCTTTTTTTTCTTTTTTTGGACCTGTTTTAAAGGTATCTTAAGGATAGCTGCAAAAGTGTATATTGTTTGTCATTTGTGGTAGCCCTTAGAATGGATACAAATGATTTACAGCAAGACAGACTTTATTACTCCGATGCTTTTATTTTATTCTACTGTATTTTAACAACTGAATGCTAATTCATACCTTCCAAGGTTTTATAGAGATACTGTATGGGAATGTTAGCTTTCCTTCCCAGCAGGGAAACATTGGGGTTTTGTCGCATAACTTGCCTTGACTGACAAAATGAAATAGAAAGAGATTGCCGGTTTCTAAGGCGCTGCTGTTCCTGTTTGGGGGAAAGGACCTGCAGTCATAGTTTCAATCTATTATTATCTTTTTTTCCATTTCCATTTTCCAGATCTCTAAAAATTATATGAGGAATGGAAAGTAAAAGCCCATGTTCTTTTAGAGTAAAAAATGAGCAGGACATAAAAAGCTATGAGGTCACCTTAAGAATTTCTTTTTTTCTCTGCTCTATCCCTTGCCTGTTTCAAATTAACTTCCCTCCTGACTAGCACAATAATAACACCCTCTCTGTTCTGCGGCCCCAAATTTTGCTATTCAAGAAGCAAGACAAACCTGCTGAAAGGCCATGCATAGATGGATTTAACTTTTTATCTTCTTGTAACTAGGAGTAATATTTTATGTAGTCTCTTGGCCATGMTTTAGGAACTGGTGCGTGACTCTGAACGCTACCAAGTAATTCTGCATGAGCACCGGGCTTGGCTGCCTCGCTGGGGAATCGTCGTGTGCTCCTGTGGTGTGGCTCATGTATTTTCCAAAGCAATTAAGTTTCATTTCACCCTCAAGGTGCACATTGATGTTTTCTTCTTCTTCTTTTTTTTTTTTTTTTCTTAATTGTGACATTTGGGCTACAGTTGATGCAATGGGAAGTTCAATAAAATAGCAAAACTGACAGTTAATTCTAGAGGGAGCGTTGTCAGAACACCTATTTATTGAAATATATATGTATGTATATGTTAACTTAAAGCTTCTAAGCAAGATGTGATTTTTCCATGGTTGATAAAAAAAAAAAAAAAAAAAAAAAAAAAAAAAAAAAAAAAAAACCAAAAACTCAAAAAAACAGAATAATTGAAGCAGGTAATAGGAGAACAGAAGCACTTGAAGGATATCGAGCTTCCACATTGATCCACATTGTTTTGGGGTTTTGCTTTTCAAAAGCTTATGAATGAATATCAGGTTTGTTCTTTGATTTCCTTTATGGTCTTTGCCACACCTACCCACAAAATATTTTGGTGCATTTGCTCCATTTTGTGGAGGATGTAAGCATCAATATGCGCAATAGATGTTAATATTATACAGTACTCAGTTCTGTAACTTTTTCATTAGTGAACGTTAAGTTCTGTGAGACAAAGGTGGCAGCAATTGCAGTCTGCTGCGGTGAGCACAGCGCTCTCTCACTTGACCTAGCGCTGCGTTTTATAGCTGTAGCTGGCCCTTGGTTTCTCTTGGGCTCAAGCCACACCAGTGGTTATTGGCAGTGCTGTTTCACAAGTGTTTTTCTTAGTTGGGAGGCATTCAGAAATTGATTGTTTCATTCAGTTTTGTACACTAGAATCTAGTGGACACAACTCATCTCTTTATTTCACCCCAGGCTAAACTTGATCCCAGTTGTGCTRTGTTCTCTCATCTGAAGGCCCCTGACCAGTATCACTCCAGCTCCTTGTCCCAGCCCTGGGCTGGTCTGTCCACTTCCTTTGCCCTGTGCAGTCCTCTCCGGACAGGTTCTCTGATGAAAACTGAGCTGCTCTGACTAACATCTGGCTTCCTCCATCCACTGCTCTTCTCCTGTTTGGACCCTAGCTTTTTCTTCTGGCCCAGAGATGGCTTTTCCCTATCTTCCTTGCTCCCCCATCCTTTTTGCCATCCCCTTCTTGTCCAGAGTCTGTCCTTCCTCCTTCCCTTCCTTCAGCCTAGCTTTTAGACTGCCTGTACCGGCATCCAAATGTCAGTGATAAGACAGGCTCTCCAATATTGCACAAGTTCTCAAATATAATGCCCAACTCAGCGAAGTCACACTGGGAAAGGCGACCTTTTTCTCCTAACGTGTGTTTTTTACCATGTGGGAGCGGAGTGTGCATTACCTGCCCATGCAGGAGCTGTCAAGGGATGAAGAATGATTGTAGCAACTACATCATTTTTGTTTATGAAAAGCTCACAATTTTCATCCACAGCTGCAGCCTCCTTAAGTCATTTGAATTGCAAAGTGGACGCGAAGGGAAGGGTGGAAGGATGTCAAAAAACTGTGACAGCATTTTCCTGCCTTTATGCTGAGAACTGAATGAGCCATGAGGTTGAGGTTAAATAATAATATTGAACAGTGATAATAATGAAGACTGACAGCGGCARAAGTCTTGCATAATAAATTTCAGCTTGAGTGGTTGAAGTTTGCCAAGCATATAAGCAACTGGAGGATTTCTTTTCTAATGGGGTGTTTTAGGCAACCTTTCTAACAGACTACTGCTACCAGCAGTGCCTATAACCAACAGCTTGACTAAAGCTCCCATACTGTATTCYAGCAATGCATGTAAAATGGAACTTGCCTTAGAAACAGATGCCCTACAGATAGGACTTGTTCAGTTTGCTGCAGCATTTTAAATTAGCTTGCAGTTGTTTGTTAATTTGAGGGAGAAAAAAAAAAAGCGTGTGATTAAAAAAAAGGAAGCTTAGAATTTCTTTAGAAGTCGAGAAGTGTTAGTGAAGCTTGTGCTCTGCAACTGGCRAAGTTCTGGATTTTGGATAAGGGTTGACAGTTTGATTTCTTTGGAAAAAATATGTTTGTTTTTAATTTGGGTGTCTCGAGTTTTTCTGCTTATTTTGTAAGACGGTGTTTGTGTTCTGAGTTGCTAAAGAAGTGAGACTAAAGTATCACAATGTGAGTGGACACGTGTTTTGTCTGGTTGATTGCCGTTCTGCCTCTCCTCTTTTTTTTTGAAATCAAAAGGTAAAGTTGGACTTCCACTTCCTTTGACTCATTTTTGGGAAAAAAAACAAGAACACATTGTTGGAAAAACAAAAATAAAATACAAACAAAAAGTCAGCAGCCTTCACAAATTTCTCAGTGCACAAACTTGTATAGTCATCACGGGTTAAAATCAGCACAGATTACTTTGTTGAAAGTTATTAAGTAGTAATGATCTCTCTTTTTTAAAAAAAATTCTTTTATTATTATTATTATTATTATTATTGTTATCATTACTATTTCTTTTGTTTATTTTTCCAAACAGTTGGCTCCAGGGCAAGCAAGGTCTTTGGTTCCTATTAACTAAAAGTAATTCAAGCAAAAGAAAGAACACCCAAAAAAAAAAAAGAGAGCGAGAATCTCATTATGTTGTAACTATTTTTTTCTTCTTCYAGGGACAAGCTGATCTTCTCAAATATGCTAAAAATGAAGCATTGGAGAACTTGAAACAAATCCATTATGCCACTCTCTCATGTGGACTCAATAAGCCAGGCACTGAAAATGCAGAAATCTCAAAACCCCGACGAAGCCTTGAGGTCATACCTGAAAAAGCAGGTGATGAAAATGGAGAATGAGAGAATGTTCTCGTTATTATGGAGTTTATAACTCTGTGACCAATTGTAGCTGCATAGGACATTTGCTTTGCACTTACTGTTGGGAAATATATGGAATATTTAAAGCACAACTGGAGAAGCTAATTACAATCTGTTGAAACTGTGAATGTATGTAGCAATCCTGCTTGTGAAGGCAATGATATTGTGGAACATGGAAATTACATTATTGGCCAAAACATAGCATATATGGAAAAGACACTGYAATTCAGTAGTAGCGTGCTGAAAAGTTCATTGGAGTGCCACAGGGCAACGAACATCTTGTTAAAGATCTGTATGGAGAGGGAAATCAGTTCAACAGAATTTGGCAAAATACCTTGATTTTCARTGTAATTAGATTTGCAGTCCAATTGTTTCTCTGCACGATTCRAGAATTGTGCTAATGAGGTGTGTTATTTACATCTAACTTTTGAAAATCAGGTCAAAAGAAGTAGAATCTACCCTGTTTAACCCCATATGTAATTCAGCCGCTTGGATATTTTGGTTTGAAGTGGTATTGATTTTGTTGTTGAGCCATAAATTAAAATGAGAATGTAATTAGACAGTGATCACTGACTTCAGTGCACTATAGGAGAGCCATTATGTAAAAGGAAAATGTGCAATCAGTCTGGTAGCCGATGTCAGAAGAAGATACGTACCTATTTTGCCTAAGATCTTCTGCAAATGTGTGTAGATAATGTGACCAAACTGCAAGCAAAATGTTGTAAATAGTTTTTCATTTTGTGAAGTGCTCACATTAAAAAAAAAGTTTTATGAGGTTGCTCCCAGACAAGTAAAGCTTTTAACTAAATTTTAACTTTTTTATTTTTCAAGTATTTTCTTCTTTACATAATAGGTGATATCTCAATACGCAGGTTTGTCAAAAAAGTGCTGTTCTGGTTCTGTTTGTTTTTGTTTTCTGACAACATTAGATAATGGTATTGTAGCTAATACGCTCATTGTAAAAATGACTATACCAACCTAGAGTGTTCTCTTACTGTTTCTGATTTAACAATAGAAATGGACTATTATCATTACACAGGCTAATAAATTTGAAGAAAAACAAAATCATACAGAGATAAATGCAGTTTTTGTTCCGCTATGGGAAAAGAAAAGAAGGAGATGCTGATGCCTACTTGAAAGATGGTTTTATATAGAGTTCCTCGGGATATACATTCTACAGTCATTTATTTCTTTTATCAATTGAAGRTCCTTTTTCTGTGTTCAGAGTCTGTACATGAAGTCTTACAGAATTCTGCAGCACCCTACCCAAGAGTATCAATATATTTGTATTTCATTTGAATTGTCAGGCACTTAAATATTGTCTAGTCATTATAAAATTAAAGAAARAAAGATGAAAACCATTTGCCAGCTAAATGTCACATCTTGAACCTGCATTTTAAAATGTCAGACTGAATGGGTTCTAACTGCTCCTAAGCAGCGTAGAAGGTGCTAAGCACTCTTAGGGCTGAATGACAGGTCAGACGCCTCGGTATTATGGTTCTGCTGGGAAACCGCGGTGACGTTGTGCAAAATTAAACGTCACTGTTACACCCTGTCACTGTTTGTACTCGTAGAGCTGTGCGTACGCAGTTTGTCTTCCAGGGCCAAATGCATCGCTGGTTTGTCTACAGAAAACTACTTGATACTGCATCAAGATTCAGCTGCGCCGTAAGTGTGCAAGGACCATTTCGCTTTTCCAGAAAATCCCCCCAAAAGTTAGGCCGCTGGAACTTGACCACTGTGTTTTTGTCCACAAATAGGCCTGCAAGGCAGTAGTGCTCTTCTGGMAGCCCTGACCCGTCAGTGTTTACATGGTGTCTACACCATGACGTCATGTAGATCCCAGGTGAGGCACTTCCATAGWGTCTATTCCTTAAACCATCTTATCAACATTAATAATTAGGCAYTCTCATTTATATGTTTATATTTAGTAAGTCTTCTTGAAAGAGATCTAGATGCCTTGTAAGGATTAAACATAACGCAAGGTATGGGTTTTTTTTCACTTTAAGGCAAGAAAAGCATGAGAAATGTCATGACTCATAAAACGAGTTAGGATTGACAGGATTTTTATATGTTCAACGCAAYAGTATATATAACCCTGCTTGCTCTCTTGTTCTGTTTATGTTAAAAAGGAAGTTARTACCTTTTTTGAGTAATACTCTTAGGTTGTATCCACTTTAAAAGAGAAAAAAGCTGAAAATACATGCACTTAACAGTGACTATTAAAATATTTTGGGATTGTAATGTAAYGCTKAGCCCGTAAAATGGAAATYAYGTTCATGCGTTATTCATACGTAGTYCAGCTCTGTGTAAAGCCCTAGAATGAACTCAGGCCCGCAGATGCTTGGCAAGATGCTGTGTAACGGGAAGCCCTGCGGGACGTGTTCCCACTGCGGGCTACACGGACGTGCCGTGGACGTGGGCAAGCAACGTACCCGCGTGGGCGATAAACGCACTAGTGAGAACTCCAGATGTATAAGGATGTGTTTCGGAGTTGTCCTCTCTTCAAGAGTTCTTCTCATCTACAGTGCCATTTGTTTTTTATCCTTAGCCCACTTTTGATGTTTTTTTATTTGAGGTTATACAGAAGAACAAACACCCAAGATTTGTTGAAGTACTCCAAATAAAATTAATCACAGGTCAGCTCTAGRTTTTAGTTTGCCTTCATTTTTATAAAACACGCTGTAATAAACTTGAACTGTTCACATGGTTCTGAACTTCAAAAATGGAAGCAAAATGCAAGGGGCTTTTCAGCAGACTGTCTTTTCTGCTTTGGTTTGGGTCCAGTAAGCAGTGAGTATAGGTGTATCTGGAGACATAAAGTCAGCATCTTGCTCAAATTGAAAGAAAATACTGATTTAAATAGGAAAGATCCACAAACAGATTATTTACTGTGTAGAGGCTACTGTTGAGTTCCTTTTTGGGCAGAAGCTAAACACGGCCTGTTGGAAACGGGGCCATGCGTGGTGCCGCTGCCTGAGCCTCCAGAGAGGCGCGCCGGAGGTTCGGAAGCGGCACCACCGCCCCGGGACCTGTCGGCCTTCTGCAGAGGGGGGCTCTGGCTGCCAGGGATGGCCCAGGGGGACAGCCCCCCCTTCTCCTTGGTGCCCCACAGCAGCAGAAGTGTCCCAGGTGGAGCTCAGGGCTGCGTCCTGCTGCTGGAGCCGTGTCCCTCCTGCTCTCACAGGCAGTGCTCCTCACCACAGGACAGGATTTAAGCACAACTGCAACATTCCSCCTCTGTCTCTAGGGCCTTTTGCTGCTTTGCATGCTCTTCAYGTTCCTGTGTTGCTGCAGCCATGAGTATTAGGTGGGTTCCCCACACGATTTTGCGGTGTAGGCATGGTGAAAGATGCTGTATGAGTCAGACCCTTTTGCAGCTCYTTCTTACAGTACGTGAATATTTTTATAAAGCTCCACGGCTGGTTACCATATTCATTTTTTCCTGTTTAAAAGTTTAAGCAGCAGAAAGAGATGATTCAGAGTTGCCAGGGCRAAAAAAATGGAAGTGAGTTCCAAGATGACTAAAAATTCTACCTCTGGTCTGCTAATCAGCTGAACTAATCTGTATCCTCCAGGCTGGCAAGTCCGAAATTTCCCTCCCAGTTGTATCGTTTCCTACTTCTCTGCTGCATGAATGTTATTTTCTTGCTAATAATGATTTCTTCTTGCATTGTGCGTATTTTGCTGCACAGATCAAGGAAATTCCTCAAAGCCCCATACGCAATGTCAGAGTCCGTCGTTAAGCCTTGACCTAGCTAGTTTWAAGCCTGTGTCAGTTAAAGGTTCAGAACGGGTCTCCGGAGCAGTACTTGGTGAGTAGCGTAGCCCCACGCAGGGCACGACATTCACACACGGTGCAGCCTGTGCCTCTGGCCGCCGACCTCGCTTTGGGAGCCGCTCCTGGAGGTCGACCTGAAGGCCCTGGGCTTCTGTTGCCTAGGGCAAAGTCCTGCAACTGCTGGAGTTGCCCGTGCGCTGCTTTCGATCTGATTAGTGTAGGACTGGACCACTTCGTGTTACTTGCACCGTCCTTACACTGACCAGGTACATTTTCTAAATGATTTGATTTCATCTTCTAATTAAACTTAATAATTTTGTGTAAAAAATAATAATTTTTTAAGTATCTTGCAACAGCATCTAGTCTTCAGAACTGGTGTAACTGACTAAAAAAAAGTGTAATTCCTGCAAAATACAGAATTTTTGTCCTCTCAATATTTTGAGAGCAGCTATGGGACAGTTCAGCTGGACGTTTTTCAAAACAAACCCACTTAGTTCTCTTTATTCCTTTCAACCTGATTTTTCTCAGTAAGAAAACTCTTGAGGCTTTCTGATTATTTCTGTTTCTGAACTCTGTTAAACTTCCCTTTCTGACTCATTTTTGCGCAGAGTGGCAAAAAGCAGCAAAGCAGAGAGCTCAGGAATGGGCCTTGAGCCCCACAGGCCCTCACGGACAGCGGAGCTGCCGTCGCCACAGGCTGCCTTGGAGCAGCAGGCCGGGATCCGTGGGGCAGGGAGGGCAAGTGGCGGGACAGCACGAGACACTGCTGGGCCAAAATGAGGGAACTGTAGCCCAGGAGCCTGGACAATCCCCGGGTCTGGTCTTGGTGCTGTCTTGCAGGAGTTCTAATGCTTTCCAATGGCASTGGAAACAAAATGTAGCGTTCCCAGGACGGCGTTGGGTGTCATGGCAAAGTGGGCAGCAAGCCAGGGAGCCCGGGCCRGCGCTGGTTATGAACTCGGACTCGAGCTTCCCTTGCRYGGACGCAAATGCTGCTCCGAGGCGCACGCCGGTGCCTCGGCAGCGCCCCGGCCGCACGCGGCGCCACGGGGAGCGGAGCGCGGAGCAGGGAGGGCCTCRGCACTGGGCAGCCCCATGGCAGAGYCCCGAGCCGCAGCCCGCGGGCAGGAGGCGGCGGCAGGGCCAGAGACAGGCCTGCGAGCCCGGAGACTTCTACTGTTTTCACACGTGTCTTTTGCACTAGACACAGTTCTTACCAAGTCCCTAGATGCCTCCATAATGTTTACAGTGGTGCATACTCAGCAGCTGTGCTCAACCCAGCTACTGGGCAGCAAAGGGGGTTCTGGAATACGAACCGTGTCCCTTAACTGCGATCTTAGCATGTATGTTTGGGATGCGAAGCTGGCATCAGGATCTACGTTCTTTTACTGTTTTGTGAAAGAGTAAAAGATGTTGTTACAGTTTCATAATGCAGGTTTTATGCTGTGGCTCCCAGCAGAAWCCCTTCCTTTAGACATTATTTTAGTGGTGAGAAAAAAAAAATCTTTGGAAGAGTCATAGGATTCAGTCACAGATCTCAATCTCTGCCCTTAAATTCCAGGTTTGGTGATACTGATGTGTGGGTTGCAATAGCCGCAAGTTTGGGACAGACCCGGGTGACACGGGCTGAGTTTGCTGGGTCTGGAGGACTCGAGTGGCACTCCAGCGGAGACGCCAGGCCCGCCTCCTTCGCCCCATGTTGCAGGTTAACCTCCTGAGACAGGATGGCGCGGGCAGCGAGGCCGTGTCCGTATGGGAGCCTTCCCGTCGAGGAACGCCAGCACTTGGGCGCCTCTCCCCACGTGAACCCTGGCGAGGGGCAAACGGAACTTCCTCCCCGCGCAGAACCTCTGCGGCAGCCCCAAGGCCAGAGGAGCTGCAAGAGCAACGTCCAGACGGGAAGGGAGCGTGAGGGCAGGAGGAAGGGAGCGTGAGAGGGCGGGAGGAAGCCTTGCCCACGAGAGGCCCATATTTTATGTGTTCTAGAAAGCCAGTTACYAAATAGCACAGTCATAAGTAACGCTGGAATCGCAGCTTTTGCAAAATATCCACGTATATAACGCTACAGCTCACCAGGGAGATTCCCCCAAGTGCTGCACCTCTCTGAAAAACAGACCAAAGCATTTTAAATCCCGTGTATAGGCTTGTCATTAGAAGAACCAGGTTGAAATTATTTTAGCCGTGCTRCAAGGACCAGCATCTAAAGCCATGCGAAAATGGCTGTATTTGATATTCAGGTGTTGCCGTGCCTAGCTTCTACTGCACTGTGGATTCAGGAAAGATGGTGAAATCCTTTAATAAAATGAAAGGCTGCCAGATGAGATGAAAGGCTGGCAGAAACACGTAAAGGCAAATGCAGGGATATTTTTAAGTATTAGTTAGCTGCAGCTACAGGGTTTCACTGAGTCGGAATTACTCAGCAAGCTCAGGAAGGCCACTCGAGCCCTTGCATCCCCAGAGCTGTATCACACTAAGCATGAGGAGGTTGAATCTCATTCTCAGGGTTTCAGCAATCCCTAACCTGCACCAGAGTGTCCATGAAACGCCTCCGTTGAGGCAGCCTGGAGGAGAGGACAAGAGGTATAAAAAGAGGRATGGGGAGCCCCAAACAGCCTGAACTGAAAGCACTTCTGAGAGAGAAATAGGGCCAGTGCAGGCCCTAGTGCAGGCACCTCTCCCTAGGAGGAGAGGTCACAAAGACACCCAAAAAGTTCCTGATTTTTGRTAAGGTTCTGGACCCCTGTTCTACCTGACAATGAGAGTTCTCATTCTACAAAAAATATCACATTGCTTGGAATATCTTTAATSAGGTCGGAAGGAAAATTAATCATTTTTTAATAATACAGAAGTATTGTTCTCTACCTCRGAAGTACAGAAGAAAAGCAAGTGAMGTTTGGAAATGAATGGAACAAAAGGAGGAAAATATTCTTGGAATGATTCTGCGGGGATGTAATGGGAGCCGTAGGAAGGGACCAGAGCTGTTYGGATAGCCCATCTGCAGTGCACTACAACAAGGTGGCATCTGATTTTTACAGCACTGATTTAGCTATTTGTTTAGGGCTAGACAGACCCTGGAAGGAACCTTATTCTCTCTGGAGCGCTGCAAGCCAAAATCAACAGCTCTGCACAGAGACAGTGCCACGATTAGACTACAGCTTTGCCCGGGGTCATTTCGGGCTGAATATGGAGATAAAAAACAACCCTTTTTCTGGTAATTGGTTCTGCTGCTGCACTTATCCCTGATTTTGGGACTGTCAGGCTCATTCTCTGTCATGCAGATGGCAGTGCTCTCAGTAGCAGTTCTCAGTGGGGCTGGAGGGGGGCCGTGGCTCCGTCACTCCGAGGAGGCGGGAGCGAGGCRGCCGCAGTGGCGCTGCCCGGTCCATGGTGCCCCATGGCCGCGCTGGGCCCCTGCCCACCCACCTGCCCACAGCTTGCCAGAGCCCCTGCCCCGGGCTCCAGCAAGGAGACAAGAGTCCCACAGGGCACCACCTGCGTGTGCTAAAATGAGGCGGATTTGGTGGGTCGGTCCAGCCGCACAGGTGAGAGCAGACGGAGGGAGGAGGCACTGCACGAAGAGGGGCTGGGAAGGGGGGTTTTCTCTGTGCTTGCCCATACGCATCTGAAATAGCATCCCTCGCCAAACTCCACTAATGCATCACCGGTTTGGTTCCGAAAAGGTTATGCTTCCACCGAGCCTTTTGTCCTTTAATTAGACTTTTTTTCTGTTATTGATGCTCTCATAATAAAGGTTATGTCTGAACAGGATTTATACRCTTACGTGACATTTAAAACTGCAAAGAAACGTTGTGCAAAGTCGTTGCATGCAAAAGTGCTATTAACTGCCTGTCAACATCCAATAAACGCTCTGCTCTTTTTAATCCTTTTTTTAAGATCTTCAAGCTTATCTGAGTGACGTTGTGACATTTTATGGCATTTAAATGCCTCGGCAGTGGGACTCTGCTGTTCTCTTCATGCGCGCAGCTCTCTGGAGACTGACACGCTCTCACATTGCAGCAGAGCTGGGAGGACCAAGTGGGCTGAAATGCCCAGCGGTTCCTCACCTCAGTCCTCGTGTCCACGTYGCCTGTGGCTTCGAGGTGCCTGCGGCTTTCGGACAAGTAACGTGAACCCCGACCCACGTGGGAGCAGTCTGAGCAGCCAAGAAGCGGAGCCTGTTTCTTTCCCCATCCGTTGCCTCTGAAGTGCTTCAAGTCCCATGTACGGGCATCACAGGTACGGGCAGACCCAGTGCCTTATCTTGCCCGTGTCAGGGTGCATCAGGGAGGCTTTGAGGTGAAATCCGTCAAGCTCTTCCCAGCCTTGGTGAGGAGAGTCCTCTCGCAGAGCAGAGTCCTCTTACACGGACAGGAGAGCGGGAAGCCAGCAACTCACCCGAGCACTCGGTGCTTCCTACAGTTTCAGAGCCTGCCCTTTCACTTACGAGAGGGGAAATTCTTGCAGAGGGGACCTCAGAGCTCTCCTGCCAGCTGGCAGACGTGCAGGCCTGGGGAGGAGGAAGATCAGCTCCTCTGAACCATTTCCCTGAGGAGGCAAATTGCAGGTAGACAGAGAAATATTTGGTGTGAGGTGGAAGAGAAAGGAAACGCCCAGGGGCCCAGCTGGGGCAGGCTGGCCACGGTTGGGGAGCACGATTTCGAGAGGGGAGATGCAGTTCTGGAGTCCTCAGGGCGCTCTGCTTTGTGGAGCCCCCCTGAGCACATGAGCGTGTGTCCGGGGACCGAGGAGGGGCGTGTGGCCCACCTGGGTCGGGCGGAAAGGCACCGGTCGGGCGGAAAGGCACCGTGTGCCTTGGCTCCAGCCGCGCTCCCCCAGGCACGCCACAGACTATTCTGGGCCGCTCTGTGGCCGCTGGTGTCCTGAGCAAAGGCCTTTCTCTCTGAGCACACTAAGGCAGAGCTGAAATATCGGTATTAATACAACCTGCAATCCCGCACACTGATTAGAAGGGACTCCACCCATGCAATCGAAAGCTACTCCAGGTGGGTATCGCCACTGTTACTAGGAAGGGCTATGGGTAGACCAACATTTTCCAAGCACCTGATACAAATGAGGCATACAAACATGGAAGCGTTTTCCCTGGGGTGCGTTGGTACTTTCCTTGTGCAAAACATCCTGATTTTAGTRACTGACAGCTTTTTTTGCTCTAGTTTTTCTCCGCAGTTTATATAAATATTGGTCTGTGGTCCGGGCTGAGGTTGTTTCTAATTCTGTCGTGGCTGCCTTGCCTGCCCCTATTTATAACACTCTCACTGCCTTTCCTGAAAGTCCCTCGGTGGATGAGCTCAGCATTCACGGTTTATTCTGTGCCTCTGCTGGAAACCAAAGGAAATATCAGCCAGATATATCTTGGCATAAAAGATGCCACTGTGCAGGCAGAAGTGGGTCTCAGTTACACTGCACAGAAAAGTTGTGGCAAATACCCCCAAAAACGACAAAAAGCAGCACTCAGAAATGTAGATGGAAACACTGTCACTGCCTATCRCCACTGACAAATTTTTACCAGCGTGCCTTGCCTAAACACTGCAGACCTACAGCAGATCTTCAAAACTACATCGGGCCCTTCCCAAGAGACACCAAATGATGAAAATCAAGCYGTTTTCATAAGGTACGTTTTTCAAGGCTAATTTTTCTCGTGTTAAAACTAGCTGGAATTTGTCTAGCTTGAGCCAGACTCATTGACAGATTACATTTCCCAGGCCAACTGAAAACCTTCCTTGTGATCTAATCATGCTGAACTGTATATTACATTTGGCCCCAAACTGAAGTATCTCCCTGATATCCTGGGAGTATCTCCCTGCACTGCAAAGACCTTACGCCATCTCTTACCTTCCCTGCTGGTTCCTCAGCAGAGATTCTGGTGCTCACACTATGAAAACACGGCAGCCCTCCAGGAATGACACGGATAGACACGGTTCCCCTCGGTGTCACATCCCACCCTCTCRTTGCCAGTCACACCTTGCAGCCAGAGCTCCTCTGCTCCTCGACACCGTCTTGATGCTGCTGTCACGCCGCTGACCGATGTGGGGCCGTGGCTACGGGTGGCCTCACGGCGGCCTCAGTTTCGCTCCAGTGACGTGTGTCCTCTGTGCATTTTAGCCTTAGTGATTTTGTACTTTCTGTCAGATCCCTGTAATGAAATTGAAAGCAGCGAGCAGGCCTACGTGGCCATGTGCTAGAAGCTCTGCTTCAGGGTGATGATAAAAACTAATGTGGTATTAGTATCGTTACCATGATTTCGGGGGGTATTAATTATTTCAAATTTAGGATATCGTGCGTGACATACACAGGATATCAGCACAATAGCATTATCTAGCAAATTATAATCCCATCAAGTAAGAAGTTAAACTTATTTGACCTACTGATTAGTAAAATCATTTTAATTGAAAATTTTCAAGTCATCAGTTTTTCATTTCTCTCTCCTCTCCCCTGCCAAATTTTGYCCAGTGTAAATAGCTTATTATGATCTGCTTTCCAGGGCTGCAGGGATTTTGCAGTCACTGGGTTTACCCCATTACCGAACTGCTGCTTTTCTGCATTTTTGGGCCCATCTCAGTAGATCACACTCCACAAGAAGTGAACTATTCAGAGGATTTCTGACAAACATTTCTCCGTGCAACAAGAGATGCAAACCCATCCTTGTCGCCGTTGGGCCCCGTCTGCCCCAGCGGTAGGTGCTTGGTGGAGTGTCGGACCGCGTGGTGGGGGCGGCTGCCCCTCTCCGTGGGCTGGGGCAGGACGCGGCGCGCGCCCCGACACAGGGTGTGCTGCGTGTGCCTGCACATCCCGTGCCTCCTGGGCGCAGGAAACACGAGGTGCGGCGGGGACTCGCCCCAGGTCTGCTGCAAACCGCACAGCGGCGTCCGTGCAGACTCGCCAGTCAGCCCGGGCCAATGTCATCCGCCTGTTTTTACGTATATATACACATATATATATATTTAATTACATTTTATGCTGACAAAACTAGGATTCTTCACCTTGCACAGTACTAGGAAGCTAAGACACCTGCCAAAGCCCCTCRGTGCCCCGGCTACCTGCACTGGCTGCACTGGCAGTTTCTCCCTAGCCAAGCAGAGCCCCACAGCGCTGACGCACTCGCCTGCAGAAGGAGAGCGATACCAGCCTGGCGCTTGCTGCAAACACCCATCCAAAACACGAGTGTTTGCAGCTTTTTGGAGCGGACACGAAAAACAGCTTCTCAGTGATCACAACACAGCAGTTGCCACTAACAGCTTAGTAAGGGTCAAGTCTCATTCAGGTTAACTTGCCCTCTTTTCTTTGTACCTTCCTTTCTGGCACTGGAATACAGAGCCAGACTCTTTATGATAATACWATTTTGCTAATGAATCTAATTAAGTGCTGCACGTAATTTTGCAGAGTAGCACAAACTCGTCACGATTGTCATCATTAGGTTAAAGAGCTGACAACTGATGGGGATCATTTTTCCTCAGCAGGCTGTAACCTTTCCCGAGCAAACCCTTCCTCCTGGGGGCATTCTTAGTTCACTTGACAGTGCTGCTGGCGAGGAAGAACTTCGCTTTGGCAAACCCATCTCTAAGCAGTTCTGCAGCAGCTTCCCGTTGCTTTGCTGGGGATGCAAACGGAAACCTGCGGCTGGTTGTTGATCCCCGCTGTGCTTTGCTTTGATGAGCTGGCACTCAAGGACGATGAGGGCGYGATGCACAGCAGGTTGAGCGGTAGCAGGTTCGAAGGCCTCAAGCAGGCTCTRGAAAAGCGCTGTGTGAAAGGTCTCTTTGTTCGCAGGACACACAGCTACTTTCTGGCCCTCTTTTATTTTCAGCAATCAGTGGGTGCCAGCACTGAGGCGCGAGGCTCTGGCCAGGCTGCCAGAGCAGCCTGGAGGCATGTGGAAGCAACACTCGCAGCAGGGGACACGGCGAGGAAGAGCAGCCGTCCTGAAAGCTCTCAGCACCTTTCAGTTTTGGTTCATCTTTGGTTCATCTTTAGGCTTTCCTGTGAAGCTAAGGTTTATTCACAGCGTATTTTTGAGGTCCCAGCCCAGCTCCAGTGGATGGTTGTGGATGGAAACCAAAAGCCTGAGTGGRTCCATTGGAGTCTTCTTTGCTAAAGATGCTCTTGATAAAGTCTGCTCTTGGTAAAGATGCTAAAAGGGTCTCCTGCTTTGTACTGTTCAACTGCAGCCTGTTTTACTTCTCTGGATTTCTTTCCTTGGCTCCTAGAGTTAGAAAGTTACTTAGTGCAATGCAGGAGAAGAATGACAGTTTTCCTCAGAATGAGTGACAAGCAGCACAGAGGTTGGGAGGTTTCAATTGAGTTTCTGCTTCCTCCCTCTTTGCAGCATTCCCAGTTTTCACAGACACAGGCAGCAGGTCATTAGTAGGGAAAGGGCCTTGGCAAATCCAGTTCTGCCATCACCACAGGCAGCTGCACAATGCCAGGAAAAACAAGATCTGCTCAGACAAAATTAGGGAGAAAGTATTATATCTTTATTGCTGCTGAGTGTGTCGTGTGTGGTTGCAGTGGCACAAGGACTACAGACCAGAYGCAGAAGTGATGTTGCAAGAGGCTCCATGTGTAGCCAACTTAATACTGTGTGTGCCAAAAGGACCAGGCCCAAGTCTCCAGGATTTGGGGCTGGAAACAGGGACCCTYGACATGAATTCTCCTATGGGACATTTATGTTAACTATTACTTTACTTGGCAGTGCTTTCTTCTACGGGGCTGAATGATGTGCTGCTCGAAGTCCAGAACAAGGATATTTATTGAGCTACTCRTCTGTACCGGAGGTGCCAAGGGAAAGGAGCTGCAGGTCAAACTACGTGTGGCAAACAGCATCTTGTCTTTAGGATTTTTATTAGTTTAGTTTTTGAGAGAGGGCTCAGTTTTATATTTCACTTTTAAGATTTTCATTCTGCTTTGCACATAGGCCTCCCCAGCAATTCTGCCTTGAGGAGGAAGCAACGTGGGGAGGGCAGCACCTGAGGCTACTCCGCTGTTATTTTGGTGGTATAGAAGGAAAAAACACAGGCCTTAGCTGATGATAGAATACATGATTTCAGGGGAACTGGATGTACAGTAATTTAGAAACCCTACCTCTATGTAATATATCATTTTTTATAAGAAAAAAAACATTTGATACACAGTCAGCAACCAATTTAAGTCAAAACTGACCCAGAGACCATAGATCAGCGTTACACTCTGAACTTCAAGTGGACAACGGAGCACGGTCGGCTTAGACATTCATATATCTCTCTTAACCAGTGTTTGCTTCCTCTAATGACTCGTGCCCAGGCAGTCAATTTGTCGCAAGCGCAGCTTAGGGCTGGAGGGTATCTTAGGCTTATTCAGGCATCTTGGAGCACTTTACAAATAAAATGGGCACAATTGGCCGTATAGCACATGATATCGCAAACAGTGATGCTAATGTTTTCTCAATAGGAGCAACAGAGGAGACAAAACCATTCTTGTGAGGAGGAGAACTGCGACACCGAGGACCATGAAAATAAAATTCAGAAACGATTACGGCGGCTCCTCAAGGCATCGCCCCTGTTGGAGGAGCAGATCGAGGTGCTGGGGAAGGCACTGCTCGGCAGGCTCCCGGGAAGCCTCGCAGGGATGTGCCGGGAATGCCGCGCTGGGGCAGCGCGGAGGCTGCCTGCAAGGGGCGCGCGGGCCCTGTGGGGCCTTGGGCCGGGGTGACTGCGCTCCGAGTAGAGCCAATGCAAAGCGGAGAAGGGGCCAACGGGGACTCCAAGGAGAGAATTCACTCAGTGCCAGAGCTAAGAGCCCGCAAGAACGTTGTCTGGTTTTAAAAATAAAATCTTAGTCAGGCAAAGGAGTATATTTAGAGCCAGCAAAACAACCTGGCTTTCCTGGCTCTATATACACACTGTTTTGCCAGACTCCAACTAAAACCACCCAACTCTTCCCCTCAGAAACAAACAACAACCCTGTTTGCTCCCAAAACTCAAAAAAAGAAGATTAATTTGCTTTAAGCTGCTAAAAATTCCCCTTTCCGCCTCTAGTTTTGGTGCCGTGTGCCAGGCTGCAGGCACGGAGCAGGGCGAGCCCCGAGGCCCTTTCCCTCCCGGCTCCGTGGTGCCACAGCGGGAGGAAGGGACGTCGCCGTCCTCCGCTTACCCGCGATGGCCCTGCGGATAAAACCCTGTATCGTTACCATTAGCTCTTCCAGCCTCCAGCACGGTGTCCCCTGCCATCAGCCACCCCATGCAGGCGCACCCGCCACCCTCCCTCAACGCTCTGGGTGACCGCAGCTCCTGGGGGCTGTCCCAGACGCGCTGGGGGCCAACAGCAGGTTCACAGAAGCACCTCATTCCTACTCCTTTTGCCTGTGGTTGCCATACGAGGTACGACAGCATTGCCTTTAAACAACACGCTGCTGCTCCTGGCCTACACGCAGCGTTTGAGTCAACACACTGTGTTTCACTCCTGTCTGATGTTTAYAGCAGCCAGGGATTCAATGTCAGACAAACCCTGCCTAATCTCTTTGGCAAAGTGGAGTTAAAACAGCAGCCCGCAGCACTTCACCTTCGTCTTCTTGCTCCAGGCAATGGCTGGTTTTACGGGCAATAAAGATCCAAGGCAGTTTCAGCCTAATCAGCTCATTCACCCTTTTCAGGAGAAATGCCGAGAAACCAGCCACAATTTTACCTATGGCCAGACCCGGATGACTCAGTAAGGTCATGTCTTCAAGGTGGCTCTCTAATCAGCTCTCTTTTATATGCATCAAGCGTGATAGCACGTGGCCTCTGTGAGGGAGGGTGTTCAAAGCTGTGGAGATGGGCTCTCATCTCCCAGAAGGGTGTAAAAGATGCTTCCGCAAAGCTCCTTGGGCGTCACTCAGGGGAGGTCACTCAGGACTTCTGCCCRTGCTGCTTAAATAAGAGTTAACTTAGCTATTCATTTACTTTTTGGTCCCTGTTTCCTTCGAGTTCCCTGCCTAAAATACCTTGATCTTTCCTGCCTTTTCYCTGTGCCTCGTGGCAGACCAAAATAAGCAGTTTGGGTTTTTCATGAGGAGGAGGAGGGAGCATGTTATGAAAACAGCTTCAGATTGTGCCTTTCTGTGCAGCTTAACCTTCCTTTCCTCTTCAGGATAAAAGCCTCATCGTTGTAGAGGCAGAAAAGTTGTCTATTYGTGACCCTGCATTTTAAAATAAAAATGTGATTATCAGCACAAAAGTGAGCAAAAAAGAATCGAATTAAATTACCTCACCCTCATTAACTAACCTCCCAGGAAGCAAGGTCAGGCCCCAAGACATGAGTAGAACCRTTCTAGCCCTGTCTGAGTGTTTTTACCTGCCCTGTTTAAGCGGGTGTAAGCAGCCTCCGATGGGGCAGTCGGAGCTTGTGCCCGTCCCGCTCAGCTGCTGCTCTGGAGCAGAGCAGTATGTGCTGACACGGGCAAGACTGGTGAATCGGGGTATTCCAAGCAGCCACATAGGACGAGGGTTTAAATGAAGCCATTTTACATATCTAAAGATGATTCAGACTAGAACACAGTTGCCTTTTTACAGCACTTAGCGGAGGCGGTCTCTCCTGCACAGGTAGCAGGCCATCCTCGCCCGYGGGGAAGCGTTTGTCGCGAGCTGCTAATCCCGGGTTGCTTCCCGGGCTGCCGGCACACTCGCTAAACAGACAGGGACTCGCTGTTTCGCTCGCTGTGGGCTCCATCCCGGCCGTGCCTCTGCGGAAGCGGCCGCTCAGCAACGCGCAGCGAAGGGGAGCGGCCAGGGCCAGCGCGGCCCACGCGTTGCCCGCAGCCCTCAAGGCCACAAGTCACCGTCCCCCCTGGCACCGGAGCGGGGCTGGTTTTAGTTGAGAGTCAGAGCCAGGTTAGTAGGTTTAGAGCCTGTGAAGCACAGGTCGGTTCTGGCCACAGTGCAAGAGGTGACCACGGTAGCTTTTATTCCACGGGAGCAAGGCTGTGTAGACRTCACACCAGAAGTAGCTGTCGGGTAGGAGCATTAAGCCCATGACTGCCCGTGTGGCCAGACGGCGTTATCCAAGGGAGCTATTACGTGGGGAATAAAAAGTCATAGGATGACTTTGATTAATTTGGTTCTTCTCAAGAGGAGGACAGTTTCAATATGCCTTAAGCCCCACGAGTGTGACAGTTTGACGGTGCAATTCCTTAATCCTGAACACAGCCACAGCCACAGTGTTCAGACCCGAATCTAGGCTAAACCCACAGCAAAGGTCCCGTTCAGAGGGAGCTGCTGTGGGGTGGACAACTCTGTGCGTGGCTACGCCAGCACCTCATTGGCACGGTCCTGCTGGGCCGTCTCCTCCTGAGGAGCCTGTGAGCTGCAGCACCGAGGGCACCGAGGTGACACACGGGCCACACAGTGACATGTCAGAGAAGCAGCGTGCCCGCAGCGCGCTCCTCACCCCGACTAACACCCACCAAAGTGACTCAAAGACTCAGCTGTCTACATCAGACGTCAGTGACCTCGTTGGTAGCCGGAGGTCAAACCGCATTCGGAGGCTCCGGATCACATCACTCCTCTGCCAAATTCAATGTAGGGGAGGCAGTTCAGGAAAATGAACAAGAAAAATCCGTCTCTTAATTTTGGCGTCTTCCTAGGGACTTGTCTGTCCCCTCCCTGCAAATCGCTGCTCTTCTCAGACAATTTTCCTGTGGCAGAAAACGTGAGTAATTTCTGCAAAGCAAGACATGCATTCTGGAGCGTAGCAACTGCAACGAGCCCCTGGATTGCAATTTGTTGCCTTGCTAATTGCAGGAAGGAAATGAAGGCTACATGGGTAAACAGGGAGCAAACAGGGGGAGCGGGTCCTCCGCGCCCGCATGTCATCTAGCCCAGAGGCATCGAGCTCAGTGCAGAGATGAGGCACTTTGATAACGTTAATGGAACAAAACTGTTCCTGCCTTTGCACGCCATCTTTTAAAATTGTCTCTAAATCTCAGTGTGACGCAGTGACAAAAGGAGCCTGCAAAGTCTTAGCCAGGAGCTTCACAGGTCCAATTCCCCCGTCGCTGTACGTTCCCAGGGCTCAGTGCATGGTGCTTGAAAGTGTCCGTGTTCAGGGCTTCCTGCAAACGCTGCTCCCTTACATTACAAGCAATCACTTATCTATAGTCATGTGCTGCTGAGTAACCAGAGACCAGTCTGCCAACCACTTCCAAAAAGGACAATCTGCCCAAAGAGGTTCTTCTTTTCCCACGAGAAAGTGCTAAGTGAACATATCCCCCTGCACAGAGCAGCAACAAAACCTTGAGCAGAACATTCCTGGCTGTTTTCCTGCTGCTCGCTCTTCCACATTTTTTTTTGGTGATCAGAATGACCTCGAATCAAACCTAATTCATGATGCACCCAGTTTTACTACCTTAGCGAATTCTGGCTTTGGCGGTACAACTGTTGGCAGGCCCCGAAGAGATCTGCCGGGATCAGTGCAAGTCTTGCTCTGCTATTTGCAAGTTTTGCTCTTTTGTTCTTTGTGACACCTGATATTTGAAATAAAATCAATTAAAAGCAGAACAAACAAACAAAAAAGCTTTGAAAAACGCAATTAGAGTTCCACCATGAAAATAAAACCTAAGATTCCTGCAGAAAACAGTGTGTTTTTGTACTCGTGCTTTGCAAAGGGATGGGACAAAGTGCCTCATGCAGCCTACCCATTCTCCAGGCTGCTTCATTTGGGAAGAACTCTAGGAACGACTAACCCCATGCACCCCACAGAGAGCTAAGCAAGGACCTTGGCTACCAGAGAAACAGGCTCTTCATCATGTTACAGTGAGAAGTGGCCTGCAAAAGACTCATCATGACAGGAAATTTACCTGAGCAATATTTACCACGGCTAAAACACCCAACCCTCTCTTCCTGTCTATCTACTAAATACCATAAAAATATCTCAGTGAGTCCAACAGCGCAGCAATGTGAGCTTTTTATTGCTAACTCCTCTCCCCTGCCTACTCATCCCTGTAACTGCCCTGATTTGCGATAACTCTCCAGGGCTCCAACTTGCACAAAAAGGTTGGATGCAGAAAGTAGAGGCAATCTATCTGCTCCACAACTGGCGCCAGCCACTGCTGTTATCCCATTTTCCTCAGGACTTCCAAAGTTGAAGCAAAATGCTCCCCGTTTGGAGCTGCTGGGGTGCCCGCTGTGAAGAAGCAGTGATGTCAGCCCCAAGTAATTAAGTTATAGTATAATAACTGTGAGTTTGTGCTCCATTAAGTGAGCTCCTGCTGACTGATTAATGAGCAAACAAAAACTCACATCCCATTAATATTATTACCCTTAGATTAAATGCAAGAAAGAAAATTCAAGCATTTAGGAGTAACCAATTTGGAGCAATTTTCTGAAAGCACAGACAACACAGTTGTGTGGAGGCACAGCTTTGCCACTGCTGCATTTTGAAAGGACTTAAAGGTTTATTATGTTCTTTTCAGAAGCACCTGCTCACCAAGACACGGGTGAGATGTGGCCACTGTGTGGGACCCTATAGGGGTATAGCACATATATCTTTTAAATCACAACCAAGACTTTGGAAAAAAAGCTGGGAGAGACCAGAGATTGATTTGAGGTTTAGGCTCCCCGTGGACGGTGACATTCGCAGCACAGCCAAGCGAGTGACAGCCTTGCTGCTCGCACCATTATCCCTGGCGCGAGACTCCTTCCATTATTTTCCCCAGATGGCATAAAAGAAATAAAAAAAAAAAATTAAAAAAACAACTAGCCAACAAACAAACAGACAAAAAGCCCAGGATGTGAAGCTTACAGCTCAGCACCCTGGTTTGGATCTTCTACCAAAATATTTATATGCTCTTGGAGGGTTTTGAATGAAAAGAAGTGCTATTTTGTGTTTTCACTGGTTCTATTTGAGAATCCTGGTCAACTTAAATTATTCAACACACAGAATTTAGTAACAGACTATAAACATGTGGTTTTGCTGGAGAAATCTTTCCTAGAGAAACAAACACTGTTGCAAAGTGTGGTAGAGGTGAACAAGTCCCTTTTTGCGATTCGATCCTCCTTTAGGAAACTTTTTGTACAACTAACCCAAACTCAAACTACTCAACCAAGCAGCAACCTGCCACAAGGGCGCAKCCGTGTTCACTCCAAGCAGCGCGCTGCACCTTCCGGAAGCACCGAGCGGTACTGAGCGAGGTGACAGGTCCCGGTTCCTCAAGAACACGCGTGTTAGGGCATTGTGTTCACGGTGGGTGGGCTTTTCTTCACCTTGCTCCGTTCTATTCACAGTACTACCCAGACACCATGACATGGCGCATTCTATAAGAAACACAGCAATAACAGCAGTAGCACCAAAAAGAATTGGAGACAACTGGAGCGACGCTGAGAAGATCCTTCCCTACCACAAAGGCTCCTCCTAGAGATGTGAAAACTAGAGACAACCAGATGGTTTTGGTACCCCGTGATGCCTCTTCCCTCCAGAAGACAGACAAGATGGAGGTTGGGAAGCCCATTAGGGGTGTTCCTCCTGGAGGTGCTCAGATATGAAGGAATGGGCAGCAGTGTAAAACACTGTGACCACTGTGAGTGACAGGGCTGACATTGCCAGGCATGTGGCTACGGGCTCTTTGTGCATCCTGAAGAACCTTCTGCATCAACCTCACATGGAGGGCRTTGCTTTTGAAAGGTAGTTAATAGCCTCAGGAACAGGCCTCCCTATAATTGTGGTGCCTGTGAAACCCCTATGATGTTAGCATCTTATACAAGGCCAGATAAGCACTGCACGTTGGTTATTTGCTGTTTTGGTTTGGGTTTTTCATTATGTACAGAGGGAATAAGACAAATATTAGCAGCTGCCAAAATGTTTCAGACCAACTGGGAATAGGCTGGTTTTGGTCTTGGACAGGTCACCCTTGTGCAAGCACCCTCTGTGCTGTAGACCGGCCTGCTTGTGCTCCCCACAGACACTAGGCCCTCTGTTAGCGTTAGGCCTGGCCAACCGCAGGCAGGCTGTACAAAGACGTCCCATGTGTTACAGTTCCGAGGTATTCTTTTTCAGACTTTCTAAAAAGAGAAATCTTGGTTTCCACATTCAGAGACCAAAGCATACCATACTGGCTTTAGCATACTATACTGGCTTTAAACTGCTCCAAGGGCTCTTCAGAACAGGCTGCAAGGAAATCGGTGTCAATGGGCTCTGTAGCTCATGTTTTCTACCCACCAACCATTTGCAACTCTTTTTTTTTTWAAATATTTATTTATTTTCTTTCAGAGAACTTCCTGTCCTGCAAAGTGAATGAACTATTGAACTCAAATAAAGTCTAGTACTTTCCTGTAAAAATAATATTAACCCCAAATGAGCAAACCACACATATGCACAAGACTCGTACTTCATTTTTGGCAGAAGAGGCAGAGTTGCAAAGATCTGGGGCTGTGCTTCATTGAGGCTTTTGGACTGACTCTGAGGGAAAGAAACTGCTCTAAATTCATTCATTCCCTCACACTGCAGAGAGATTGCACTGCATGATACTTCTGAATCACCATACAACTGATGCATCCAACACCCTTTTCTGTCTGTACTGGATTATTCCTTAATTAAGGCATAAAGCTAGTCCAGCCTTTACTGTTCAAACCCACAGAGCTAATCAGGAACACAAGTTGTCTTTCCAGTCATTGGCAAACAGCAGACACTGTCTATATTTTCAGCATTATCACATGTAGGAAGCAATAATTCAGAAGCAGCTATGCATCTATCAGTCGATGTTTCCATGCCCAGAGAGTTATTGCAGTCATGGAACAATTTGTCAGGGCAGAAACACTCTTTGGATGTAGGAAATATAGGCTCATGCAATTACTTTTGTTGCATGGACTTATTTGACAGGGGCTGTTCAATAAGGACAATCAAAGCAGGGAGTATCAGGTACGCTCTCAGCAGCTTAGCTTTGCTTTATTGTTTTTTTTTTCTTTTGTTTTTAACAGAGCTTATATGAAAGTCAAATAAGTACATGACCCTAAGGATGTATTTTCAGTATCTTTAAACCAACCTCCGCAGTAAACCCATTTTCTTTTTTTCTAAGCTTAAACTCYGCAGAAATGCCCCAATCAATAAACTTACTCCAGCTGTCAATCAATCTGAAGTGTAACAGGGTCTCCCCATTAMCCCATATCCGACTTTTCATACCTGTGTTGTGCACTGGAAGGTCAGAGGTGCAATTGTGCTTTGTACASGTTGGGATAGGATGTACAGGGCAGCAAAGACAGGTTTTCAAGGTTACCAGCAACATTTTCAGAAGCGGCAAAGCGCATCACTTGTTTAGCCCAAATATCTATTCCAGTGATATTTTAGCACATAACCCCTTTAGATGCCAACTAATTGGATTAACAAAAGACTTAAAAGGCAAGACTTTTAGCTCGCTGACACATTGTCACTTTATTTTCTCCCATAGTGAAGCTGGAGCATTTGATGCCTTGTACTGCACTTCTACCTGGGACTGGGATGGGAGGCCAGCATAGTCTCTATTTCCAAGATCTTTGTAGGGGCTCCAGCAAAGACGGTAGCATCAGACTTTGGGACCCCCAGCTTCCCTAGTCACAGTTCATCTAAGGAAGCCAAACAGATGCCCCCAAAGCAGAGCAGGAAAGGCCACGTTTCTCCTGGAGCTGAGGAGATCTCATGGTAGTTATTGGGCAGTCTCCATCTGCTCAACCAAATCCCCTCGGCAGCYTGTGCTTCCTGTGCTCCCTGGCCCGAGAGTCACGTGTGGGCCCAGTTTCCATGCAGGCAATCCTGAAGGAACGGTGCTTTCCTGTGGTCATTCCTCTTCCTAAAAGGAGGCTATGAACTACTCCGAAGGGAGAGTGCTATGAAGCTGCTATTCCCTAAACACCACTTTATTAAACCTCAGTGTGATTTTAAAATATTGCTACTGGTGTGTCTTCACTCTTTGAGCTGTTTGCAAACTTATTTTGAGGAAACTAGTCTCAACAGGCTCTACATCAGTCTCGTGCTCTTCTCTGTTATCCTGGTGTGGATTTCAGTATCTCCATTTCCCTCCCAGACCTTTCTGTGAAYGAGCTCGTCCAGTTGAGAAGGGAGGCCGCAGAGTCACAGCCACCAGATATTTTTCTTTTTAATAACAAGAAGTGCTTTTGCAAAACAGAACATGATTCGAGTTACTGACTCCTCCTAACATTCTTCTCCTGATCACTATTGCACCARTATATTCAAAGAAATCTCCTTGATAATGCCATGGGAAATGCCCGGCTCGCCATGACGCGGCCTGTGGTGGGGCTGGTGGGGWTGGCCCATGGGCCGTGGTACCACCGAGCTCTGTGGAGGGTCCTGCTTCAGCGCCGTGATGAACTTGTGCCCGGCAAGCCAGGCGTGTGCTGAGCAGCACGGATACCAGGAATTAGAGATCTGCCCCTTCAACGGGCAGCCTCTGCGTGCTGGAAGAGCACAGCAAGCTTGGGATGAAAATACTGGATCTGTGCCCACACACAGCCCATCAGGCAGCCGGTGCCGTACTCCTCCTCATGGTTTATTTCTCACCTTTAGCGAGAATTATCTCTACATCTGGAAATCAGCTGTTTAGTGACTTGAAGATTTCATAAATTGAAATTTGAAATGTTTCATTTGTATCTCACTTTTTTTTTGTTATTTTCTACCAAGAATTACTTCAAACTTCAAAATGAAATAATTTTGCACCAGAAAGTGCCTTTGCTTTAGAGAATATAGAAACAGGATATTTCARACCCAGTTTCTTTTCAAAGAAAGGGGCTATTTTTGGAAGATTTGTTAAACTGTTTGTGGCCTGACATTTCTGTTTGGTTTCCTCAACAGTTTGCAGTCAAAATCAGTTTGAATCTCTCGTAGCAGCTCTCGGTGCTCATCTTCATCTTGATCAGGTCAGTGTCAGCAGTGTCGCTGCTTGGTGTCCAAGGTTTATATGGCAAGTGGCACATGCATGCACGTAAGAGGTCTTCAATTTGCATTTTACAAACTCCATGGAAGTTAGACTTACATTTTTTGATTTTTATGGCAGAGGACATGGGTATTCTCAAGCCACGGGATGCAACCCCATCCTGTAGATTACTACTCGTGTGTGCTTACTCGTAACAATAGCAACAGCAAATAGACCYTGGGCTCTGGGGTGATTCTTGTTTTGCCTGTGACTTTGCAAGGTCAGGTAGCAAATTAATTTTTTTTTTTTTTCAAGGTATGACTGGCTGATTTGTGGCAGTTTGTGTCCTACCCTCAACTCCTTTGTTGTTGTTTTCCAGAAATGACTTGCAACTGAAACTCTGATAAATCACGTGTGGGAAGGAGGGTGGGGAGGAATTGGGTGGTTCTTTGGGGCAGAGCTGTCGTAACAGGGAGGGGAACTAGGGAAAATAAACTCCTGCCATAGCTTAGCAAAGCACCACAAAGGGCAGGTAAAGAGAACAAACAAGTCTAGAAAACATGGCTTTTATCAGCAAAAACATATTCTGATTTTAAAAAATCTGCGTGAGCCATATTCATCCTTACSTATGTACATGTCTTATGTACCTATGTAACCATTGATAAAGAACCTGGAAAAAACATTCCCTCCTGCAGTTTTCTAAAGCCAATGCCTAACTCTAGCTTCGCTCACTTAATATAGAAAGTTTTGGAAAAATCAAAGCTTTGCTCTGGTATTTTTAAAATAGAACATTCCAGGACGTTATTTCATAACAAGTCTAAACAACCATGAAGCCTTTTCACAAGTAGAAGAACCCTAAAATCCTCATCTAAAATATTTTTCTGGATGAGGGGCAGAGGGAAGAAATGATGGGAAAGGCTAAAAGAGAAATGCTAAACATTTTTGAGCCAGGCCAATATTTTTAGGCTATTATTTTTCTTTCTGGCTATGAAAGTTACAAAGAAAGTGTGGCTTGAGAAAACACTAAGCGATAAAACTTGCAGTAAATCCTTCCACAGGGGTGYTACAAGGACTGAGCATGGAAACCACCTGCTGCACAAGAAGCGCCGTGCGATTCCCACAGGATTTCAGGCTTTCTGCTGGAATAAAGCACAGCCCRGATGGGCTGGGGACCAGACAGCACTGGAGACCCGCTGCTAGATCRGTGACTGAGAGTTCATTTCTTCAGGGGATAAAACATCCTTGTGTGTTTGAAAAYGTTTTAAGAAGTGGCTCACATTCACACACATCTGCTGCAATGTGTGCCAGGCTGCTGCAGCCTCCGTGTTCACGGATAAAAACATTGCACATTCCTAAGAATTTACTCAGAGATATTYGTTATCCAGCAAGCTGTGGGAGACCCTTGAAAGCTTGTCTTTTAGCAGCAGTATGCTCAATATGTTCTCTATTTTAAAGGAAAATTTAATGCTCATTTGMAAACATTAGTGTATTCCCTCAGTCCCCTGGATTCAATTAACATGACAGGTGGGAAATCAAGATATTGCGGCAATTACTCTTCCGTCTCAAAATCAAGTACCAATTTATACTTTGAGTGTCTCAAATATTGATGTGCTCATTTATAGCATCTTTGAATGCCTCTCTATATGAGCTAAAAATCCAGACAGAGCCTGATCTTGCCAGTCCTTGAGATCCCAGTGAAACGCCAAGCTCGCTCAGCTCAAAGCCAGCCCTGTGGCTGCACAGGAGTACATAAGCAGCAGAGCTCCCAATCGTGTTTTGGTAACACTTTTCATGCTGTCCCTTGCAGGTTTAAACTCTTACCATTCGTGCAAAGCGAAACTTCAGCTCCTTCCTCTGTAGCTGCCGCTTTGAATTCTTCCTGCATCCAGACATCAGCCAGGATTTTGCAAACTGAAAGCAAGGACAGGTCTGCACAGAYTGGCCTATCACAGTCAAACAAGGTACACACAGCTACACACTTTATAAAATACTTAGTATTTTTTATACTTTATATAGTAAATAAATACATTTTTTTTTTCTTGGAAACCTCCTCCTCCCCCCTTTTTTAAACACAATTAATTAAACTACTGTTTTGTAATTGTACTTATTATTTCAGTAGCAGTGGTCCAAATTCCTCTCTGATGTGACACTTTTGCTATCCAAGGATCAGGTAAAGTGATGAGTATAGTGTTTGTTTTTCTCTGAATTTTGATAATATCTGGGTTCATCRCACACTGTGCTCGAAACTCTACACACACAGAGATGAAAAGGCAGTTCCTGCCCTAAAGAACTTGCATTTGTGAGTCTCGTGCTGCATCCTTCCTGTTTATCGTCTGTTTTTAGCAACTTTTCGCTCTTGCACAATTCATCCTAGATATCTAAAGCCTCATGTACCTTTATAGTGGTTAAATATATTGCAAGCAGAAGGCGAGCAAGTTGGCAATGAGCACATTTCAAGCAGCTTTCTCTCTGATGACCTTCCTTCATGCTCTCTCATGCTCTTTCATCTCTAAATTTAGCTGGCTCCTGAAGGGGGAGTCTAGCAGGTTCAGCGACACAGGAAATACTCATGCAGAAACGGTATATAATCACTCTTCAAAGCACAGGGCCGATTACGAGCCAGCATGATTGCTATCCTGCAGCCAAGTGAAGTTTATTTTACGAAATTGCACCCTTCTGAGACCAATAAAGCCTAACAAACYTGCACTCATGACCAACACATGCATCACAAGAGCAGAAGTGTTTCTTAAGGGCTGGAACSCGGGAGTTGGAAATCTGCTCAAGCTCATGTGGCCCTGTCCACATTTGAGCAGCTGATGTTACAGCTGCCAGGCACAACCACAGCACAGACCTGAAATATGCAGTCTGACCCGTGGAATAGCTGCCTCGGTGATATCTAGCGAGGTGAATGTGCTGCAGAACCACATAAAATGCTTAAGAATATGAAAGAAAGTGTTGAGAATTAGAAAAGCTTTGTAAAAATACCAGGCATGTGACTGGGACAGGGAGATRTAACTATATCAAACAGAAAGCAACTGCAGGAAAACTGCATTTCTTTAAATTTTAGCTTGTCACTTGCAGATTCGATAAACAKGATAAGACCGGAAAAGTTCTGTGTTGCTTTGGTGAGAACAATAGCAAGTAATTTGATTTCCTGGTTCAAATACATAAAATCTGAGATAATAGTAATAATTATAGCATAGCTTAACAATAGCTTTCAAGTTTTTCAAGCTTAACATAGCTTTCAAGCTTTTAAACATCTTTGTTTTCAGAAATTACGTTTCCAATATTCTAGTCAAAGAAAACTCACCTTTCTTTGAGGGAACAGCACAAACACAGCCCAGAAAATCAGTTAATTCTTTCTTTAATAAAGCGGGCTAGATGCTCTTCCAGAGTAAAGATACAAAGTTCCACAACTACATGAATACCCAGTCAAAATATGACACTGCCTTTCTGCAGTACATACAGCTGACATGACATGCAAGAGATCTGAAACAGTCATAAATCACAGGCGTGAGATCCTGCCCAACAGTCTCAGATACATAACTTTTATCCCATTTTAATTTTCGTCAGTAATTTCCAAAGTATATAATTTTCTATCGAGTTATTTTTATCCATGAACATTATGAGCAGGCTGTATTTGAAGAAAAAGAATAATTTTGTGTTTTGAAATGAGAATTTCTTTCTTGGTACCCTCCTATCATAMGGCAAGACGGGGTGATGATCTGACATTCTGTAAAACCTACAGGTTTCTGCCTTRATGACTACATAAAATTTGAACTGTCTTCCCAGTATGACCAAGTACCAGAGACTTCATATTTGAGATGTGAAAGAACATGGTAAAACCAAAGTGGATTAATCTATTGGGATTCACTCTTATTCATATAATCACCTTCCTTTTCGTGAGGATTTTATCATATCCCATGAGGCATTCAGCTCATTGGTACTCACCCAACAGTGAAAACTTGTTAGAAACGCCACTTTTTTTTTTATACTTCAAGCACTGCTTTAAAATATGCAATATTAAAGATACAACTAACTTACAAAACAAAAGAACTGTACAAATCACACTTGCATTGGCAATGAGACTGCTCAAGAAAATTGCAACATGATCCCTGAAACAAAACACCAGGACAGATACTGAAAGAATGATTCTTAAAAAAATAAAAAAGTAAAAACATTTCCCCCTGCCAAAGTACTGGAGTCTTTGAAGGCTTATGTATCACAGGATATAAAACGTCTCTTTTCCCTCTGTCTCCATAATATTTCTTCCCTCTTTCCATAGGTAGTTCTTGAACAGGTTGTTGTTGATGTGGCACAAGCCTTGCTGAATGGGTTAAGGCTACAAAAGCCTGAAGGACCTAAATAAATCARTAGCCACTGATCTAATCCCCTGGCGTTCATGCAAGCTCAAGGAAATAAAATAAACCTGAAGACAGGCATGCATGTTGAATTCGGAACTGATTTTCTATCAAGCTTAAAGCTAAAGCAAAATAAACACCTCTCCAAATTGTTATGCACGACAATCTTTCATCCAAATAAACAGTCATCCGACTGCTCGCRTCAGCCTGCCGCACAGATGCACGGTGCTAGGCCTGCTCATAACATTCTCATAGTCTTTTCATTTCACAAGGCACATATAATCTCAGCAGAATTACATGGTGGCTTTTCAGTGCACGAGGGTACGGCCGCTCCTCTGCAATTACGGCACAATTATCTCTTCCTTTCAGTCACTGACATCCAGGCCTTGTAAAATTTAGGACCAGCAAACTACATGTCACCTCATCTTGGAATACTCTACTTAACTCCATTTACAATTACAGACTAATCAGCAAATAACTACCATTGATTAATTGCCTATTAACATAAGCTTTGCCATGCAATTACAAAGTTATTGCATGGTATACTGTATATKTACCATAAAATTAAATAACACATTTTCTTTTGGCTATTGYTTATAGAGTAACTTTATAGCATTCTTTCATAGGGATAAATCTATGTAGGTCCAGAAAGAACAGTTCATCAGTTTATTTTTGTGAATTCCAAAAGAGTTTAAAGGGATTAGCAAGTAAAAAAACAGGAAAAAAAAATCCCCAAACTCATCTATTTGAAATAAGATTATTAGATGTACTCTGTACTTGATGCAAAAAGAAATATACTTTTCCACAGGAGCACAAATTATAGAGTTCAGCAGAAAATTTGTTGGTTAATGTTGCTGCTCCATTTTCTTTTTTCTTTTTTTAACTAGAAATGTAGACATCCTATAGGCATATTTGTAAGCAGAATCTATAGATGAAGTAACGAGAGATAAAGTGCTTTTAATTATGAACACTTCATATCTCTGTGCACCCTTCCCTGGTAAGTTATCCTACTCAAGCCAGTTTTAGTTCAGTTGAAGTTTAGTTCAGTTGGCTCAGGTCTGTACTACCAGATACTGTAATTTCCCTTGTACCCATTGTTTTGACCGCAATGATCTCAGTCACACCAAAACTAATTCATGCCAAGGAGGGTAAAAGTAGTCAGGAATAGCGAGGGGAAGAGGTGCACTGAAACTTGCGAGGGAAAAAGGGAGTAGGCAGACGGAAATTAGGCTCTATCATTGCATGGGTCCCCAAGGAGTCTGTAACAGATACTACTTTAGCACGATGCTGAGGAACAACTAAAAATGGAACGCAAACCTGTGTCTCTAACACACCTCAAGTCACTGTCAGATGAAAATGAGGAAACCTGGAGTCCTCAGCTAAGGGTGAGCCTGGTGTCAGGGGGATGCTTTTATTCCGGTACATCCCCTGTTTTGCTAAGCTCAGGCTCCGAAGAGATAGGACCCTCTTCCCCTCAGAAAACCCACTCTGGCATATTTTGTAAATGGGGTCATTAACTCTGGCTTGTCTTTGCCACTTCAGGTCTGGTGCCAAGTGTCTACGTATTTCCTAATCCATACAGTACTCAGCACATACTATTCTATGTACCAGGAAGACGACAGATCTATAGTAATAAAGCTCCTAGGATAATCCTAAAACTAAGTATAAATGTATATTAGACCTGGGGTTTACTGGATTTTATTTTAGGACAATCATTAAAAGGTTTGTATTCTCTCAATGAGTTGCAGCCGAATCTATTTATTGATTTTAACTGAGGCTTTTGAGAGTGGAAGTGGGTTACCTTTATTTACTGCCTGCCTTTCGAACCCAAAGAACCATCCAGCCCCTGGAATCAAAGCCGTTTGAGCTGAGGTGACAACCGACCTCCCCATCTGTCCCAGCCTGTTTCTTCAGAGGTCCAGAGGGCTGACAATAGTAAAATCTGAATCTTTGCTGTTATTACTACTGTCATCGTCAGGGCTGGAGCTCAGGTTACTGGAGGAGGCTGAAATGGAGCCCATCAGCGGGTCGGAGAATACCAAAGAAGATCGAGACGGAGCTTCCTGCTTCGCTGGTGCCTCCTTGAGAGTGGGAAGGGACCGCGCTGCCTCCTGGGCACTGCTTTTCGTTCCTTCCTCTTCTTTGGAAACCAAGATATAGTCATCAGCACTCTTCCTTTCACTGGTGCTCGAGTCAGTCRTGGCCTGTATGAAAACAGTGCAGCAAGGAGTTAAAGTTAGTACCACTTTTACCATTTAGAAAGGCTTAGGACACACACAGGTAATTCTGGGCATGGGAATCTAGGAATGATCACTATCTAAAAGTRGCGTGGCAAGCAGTAAAAAATAAAGTAGGCATTAACTTCAGATGAAATAATTTGTTTTTTTTGCAATACTGTACAATTCAGCATGCCAGAAATAGATTCTCAAGCACAGGGTCTTATATGTGTCATTATCCTAGTACTTCCATATACTGACCATGGTGTCTAGTCATCTAGACACACACACATTATGGCTGTGAAGATTTTAGGAATTACTCTGTTACAACTCCTCCACAGCCATCCACTGAGCAGTGAATTACAGAGCGATCTGCTGGTTTCCATGCAGAACAGCATTGTGCAGTTCTCCTGGAGAATGGCTCGATACAGAATTTCCCAGTAAAACTCTGTGGAATTGGAGCTGTACATGYGTCTGGCTCAGTGTGCCACAGCTTGGGCTCTGCGGACCAGAGCCCCAGGGCTCCCAGACTCAGCACCGTGGGCAAAGGGCCAAGTAAAACAGGGGAGGCCACCTAAAACAGGCTCCTGGAGCCCCTTGCTCTGCCTGGTTCTACTCCAGGAATGTGCACCCCGCAGGCTCTAGCAGTGGTCAAAACTGCATGTCAGGGAAGCAGTGAATTATGAATTGGGAATCTTATATTTAGATTAGCTGTATTTAGATTAGCTGTATTCAGAAGTCCAGTTTGTCATAAGGAGCATGACATAAGGAGCAAAATGTAATTAGAAGGCAGTACTGTCCTATTCATTACAGTGGGAAATCTTTCCTGCTGACAAAACTGGCAGCTGACATGTGACCCAAAATCACAACTTCTATTTCCTTCTGCAGGTGGAGACGGATTCACTTCCTGCACAGCAATACTGGAAACAATACATGGGATCACACTAATGCAAGGCCGAGAAAAGGGAGACGAACTTGAGAGAAGTTCAGCTGGAGAAACGTGTGTGACAACATGCACACCAAATGGGCATGGGAACTCCTTCACCAAACAAAAAATGTAGGTTCTCTTTGGAGGAAGAGAGATGSCAGGTATTAGTCAGAAAGAAAAGGGAGCATTAGCAAAAACACATGTAAGAGCCTGGACAAAGTTAGTTCCACAGCACAGTACATACAGTTATGTAGGTCATCCCAGGTACTAGCAAGAGCAACTTGGATTTAAGCTGTTCATGGCCTCCAGCAAAGTTTTTAAACATATTTTTTATTACATCTGAAAACTATTTTTTGTTGCCTAGATTACTGGTTAAAGAGCAGAATATTCTCAAAAGGGGTCTGTAGAGTTGCTTAGGGAGCAAAACCCACCAGCCATTAAGAACAAACTGTAGTGGGAAATGAGAGCTGAAAGTTTTTGGCTATTATTTACTCCGTTCCAAATTGCTACAGGTCACAGCATAAATACCTGAATGTGAAAGCACATTCAAATACAGAAGTGTGACTTGCTTCCTTAAAAAGAAGAAAAAAATATAGCAATTCAGATATTTCCACTGTAGTCAATTACAAAATATCCTGTTAAAAAAAATTATAACTTTTTTTCATTTTATCTAAGTGTTACCTGAATATAATATCTATTATTGTCCTTTGTAAATAACACATTCTAGTGTTTTCTTATTTAAAGGGAAATAATCTGAAGTTTGGAGCGCTGATTACAATCCGAAAGGTCCCAGCATAAGGCAGCTCTCAGACTGATGCCAATATTACATGCTATTCCTCGATACCTACTCACCTTCCTCAAAAGACTTGACAGAATTCACATAAACATTAACAAGCAGATTAATTTTTAAAACATCAAGAACTGTCCATATTGAATGCTATCAAAACTAAGCTCCATCTTATACTGTATAGAAGCACGTAATTCAAAAGTGAAGACACAACTTTAATTACTTACCACAAAGTTAAAACCAGACAGATTTGCSCTACCAGGAGAGACGCTTCCCTGTTTAAGCACTTCTCATCTCAGACACCATTCGCTATTAATTAGTGCTTTGCTTTCATCTGGTCTATTTGAATTAGTGTCCTCATTAGCTGTCAGCTCAGCCGCTGCCACCTTCGGGACGCAGCAGCCGCGTGCAGCCCGGCTCCCCTCCAGCACCACACCAAGATGGGACTCACTGCCTTGGGGACAAGACCTGGCCACTGGCCTCCTCTAGGAGCTCTCAATACCCCTTCAAAATTCCCCTGCTCTTCTCCCTCTGTGCRCCAGTCCCTTTAAGCAACAGCTGTTGACTTAGTTCACCTGGCTTCTCTTCACACTTCCATTTAGAAGCTCTGCATGAACACAGTGCAGTCTTCTTCWGCCAACTTCAACACTTTATTATTCCAAGCTATTTCCACTCTCAGAACTTTCCCATTCACAAGGGCTTCACTCTTCATAAGGAGACAAAAGCATTAGCCAGCAGCTCCCTCCCCTAATGTGGCCAGTGTTTCCCCGCTGCCATGGCCAACGATGGCCAACAAGCTGATGGCCCCCTGGCAGTGAACCCAGCAAGAGCCCGTCCTCATTAATAGTTTGTGCCTGAGTTGCAATTTCCTACGAAAGTGTTCTTGCATAGTTAAAACATGAAAAACTCTGCCCTGTAATAAGGAAAAAAAAAAGCCTCATCCCAACCTCTTTTCAWTAGTACTGTGCTTTAGAATAGTCCGTTAGCACTGTGCCTTTGGTTGGTTGTTCTACCCATATTTTGGGGTATTTCCATACTACGGAAAACTATATCTCACTGAAGTATCAGAAAAGCAACAAAATACTCACATTGACAGCAAAAGGGCATAAAAGGGCCGGCTGTAAATGTTTGCCTACTCCTAGAATACACTGGTATTTTGGTGGAGATATTTCCAGAGGTAAAATATCTCCCTCTTCTTGTTCTGCCCTGTTTCTGTTTCAGGAAACTCATGCTGACGTGAACCATGTTTTCTCCCATCTGCTGCCACTACTGAATAAATGAAAAATGACAGAATTATACTTCCAGAAGCTCTGAAAGTTAACAACCTTACACCCGTTGCCATATGGCTTCTCCAAGCATTATTTCCTGATGAATATCAGCTACTAGTACCAGGCTTATTCCAATTGCCTTCATACTGCGAATGAGTTAAAACTTGCTGCAAGAACACAATTCAAGTAAGCTTAGAGGAAGAGCGGCTCATTTTGGTTCCTTCTTTGAATCGACATAAAGGCAAGATAATGTGTTAATTATCATTCATTATTTAGCAACAGAAGCCTTCTGTTTGTCAACTGGGCACTGCTACCACAGACAAAGATGCCAACAAAGGCTGTACTTCCTCRAGCCCTTGGCTTATTTTTTTGCATTTTTAGCTCTCTTCTTTGCAAATAAGCACTGTATCTTTATCCCCACTTTCTGCAAAAGGACATTGAGGCCAAAAAAAAAGGGGAGGATGTTGGGGAAGAATGCTTTTAAAATAAATCGATAATGATAAATACCTTGTATTTATATCACAAGTGACACAAAAGACCAGATATCAGTTTTGATTACACCACAATAAATCATCCCTAACTTTTGCAGTGATCCTAGGAATCTACCTATAATTGCACCAGAGCAGAATTTCTGTAACATAAGTAATATTAAATAGAATTACATACATATTCATAGTCACAAGAAATGTAAATACAGTGAAGTTTATGTAGCAAGAAATGTATTTTTTGCTAGAAATAAATATCTAGAATTTTTAAGGCTTCCACAGCTCCCAGCGTGACCCTGAGGCATCAGGACAACCCATTTTCCTCATTAGAATAAAGGTTGGGCAGGGGACAAATTTGGTGGAAACTGCCCCCTCCGAACACTTACCAGTCTCGCCTCACAGCCTACCAAACTCAGCCATTTTATCTTCCTTTTTAACAAAAGGTGTTGTGAAAAGCTGTTCTCTTTTCCTGTCATATTAAAGAATGCCCTTAAACAAGCTGGGCTCAGACACAGTGCAGAGCAGAGGCCTGCTCACCCTTCCCCTGAACCTTAGGAGGTGCTGCTCCCCACAACGAGCCCTTCTAAACCTAATATTTTATTTTTCTTTCTGYAACAGGCTGTTGCTCATTATCATAATTGGGACGTGCAGAAGGTTAGAGAGGGCTAATCTTATCTTATGCATGTGCATGTATCTGCAAACACAAACCACGCAGCGCCGAAGCCTCACTAGGTTCTCGGCCAGCTCAGATCCTACAGCCTTCACTCACGTTGCTCATAGGTCCTTCATTTGTGCTGCTMTCACAGGCTCCATCTAAATTGTGGGACCTCTGAATCCATCTCTGGATGCACATTCCAGCTCCATACTGGGGTAAGACCTCATTACACAAGGAAATGGGTGTGGGTAGGAAGCTGCTCCCCTGCCGCTRTGCCATGTCCTCCAGCCCCTCTGCTTGGGGACATTTAGACATTTGTACAAAATGCAGGCAGAAGAAAGGAGGAGGTCACTATATGAACACTCAAATATGCTGCCATTGGAGTTTAATCTATGCCTTTAATATGGCAGAGGCTACTGACTGTAATGATGATGAAAGCCAAAGGAGCAACTGCTTTCTAGTTAAACTTCTCTCTTTGAACCTATAATTCTTATTTAAAACAAGATATTGAAATACAATTAAAATATCATTTTTAACATAAAATGTTCCAACTTGGGGAGATTGTGTATAAGAAATCAAAACAATGTYACTACTTTAAAATCAATAAATATTTCCTCTCTTTTCTAAGTAAAATTCTCAAGAGAAAACTGATTGCAGACTCAGTTAGACTGAAGTGAGCGTTGCCACCGATTTTCACTGGAAGGTGAATATTAGTATTGACAGAAAACACCAGAAGTTTAATACTGAAAAATACATAAAAAGGTGCATATGAAAAGTTACCTGTTTTTAAGGACCCATCTGGTGTGATCTGAGYCGCAGACATGCCTTTTACACATGCCTTTTAACATGAGGCAAAAACTCGTGTGTGTGTGTGAACTTGCCCTGTAACTGTAAGTWTTGTATGTGAAAACTGTGTTTACTGAGTCAAGAAGATGACACAAAGAACTCTTAGCAAGGAAATGGAGCAGAAGGTGAAAGCAGCCTCCTCCCTRTTTCCGTTTTGGCACTTAGCATGGATGCACTGCAGTGCAGATAATCAGCTGTTACATAATGCAACTGTAAAGGACAAACAGTGAGTAGAATCAACGGGTATAGGAATATTTACCTGCAGTTTTTATATCTTTTTATGCGTAACTCATATTAAGAAGCATTCAATGTTTGGAAAATAAACAAACGAACAACCAAAACTTCCCGAAACACTTCATAAAACTTTGACTCAGTTACCTTTGTGTGGAACATAAGCTTCCACTAACAAAATCAGTGGGAGCAGGACAGCAGTCAGAGAGAAATTTCTGAGCTCAGCCCTACACACAGCAGCATTCCTGGGTTTCTGGTGGGAATTTGAGTGCTATCATGGCCCACAACCACTTAGCAAGACACAAGTAATGCTTCTGTTTGAACTCTGCTTTTTTACAGGAGAGGTGTGCAGCAACCGGTGTATTTCTGTGCAATATCTGGACATGTTAAAGAAAGCCTGCAAAAACGTAAGACTAATTCCACCAGTGGCCTGTTGGAAACATTTGCAACTTACCTGAAGTCCTGGGACGCCCTGTTGCTTTGTCAAAACAGATCCCTTTAGCACATCACTCGTGCCCTTGTTCTGGTTGTTGGAGCAGTAGTGGTCGTCTGCTATCGTGATTTGCTCATTTTCTTCAGCTTCCAGTTGGCTCTGGTTGAAACGCAGAGACCCTTTCAGAATATCCTTGATCTGTTGTTGAACAGGAGGGGAGAGAATGGAAGTCAGRGACTTGGAACAATTCTAAAATTTTCTGAACGTCTTTGCAGAAGGCTTTCATACACCATTTCCCCATAATATTTGCTTTCAAGAGGCAGCTGATAAGTCAATATTATCACCTATATTAGATGTAAAATGTGTAATGCGATTGTATCAGATTCTGGAAAACAATTATCCAATTTTTCCCTGTATCACACTTAACATCATGTTTGTCCCTGAAAAAACATATTTCATGGCTCAGCTTGGTAGCATTCACATTTTAACTATATAATACTTTTCTCTTTATACTTAATGATATTCAAGTGTCATTACATTTAAAAAAATGTGGTCAAAAACATGTGGTACATGCTTAGTATGAACACTTTGCATCAAGAAAAATGWTGGTGTGGTTAATGCCCCAGAACTGGGCACTGCAGTGCCTCGGTTCTGCTTTGATATTGTCACGACTTTTCAGGGAGAAAATGTGCAACTTAACTTCGTGCAGCTTAGTTTTACCTTCTAAACAGAAGTCCTCTGCAGTGCTCGATACATTGGCATTTGTAAACCAGCTACAACAGAAGGTAACCAATAGCTTTACCTGTTTCAAACCAGCCAGGGAAACCAGAATTTCATCTTCTTTTTCCAAGTGTTCTTGTAATATAACTTCCTGAATATTTCCTGCAGCACCAAAGCAAGAGAGACTTGCTGAGTAATCACACAACACACAGAACAGTTAAGGTTGGAAGGGACCCCCAGGAACCACTCAGCCCAACCCCCTGCTCCAGCAGGGACACCCAGAGCATGTGGCACAGGGTGGCATCCAGGGGGGCCCTGAAGATCCCCAGAGAAGGAGACTCCACAAGCTCTCTGGGCAGCCTGTGCCAGGGCCCCATAACCCACACAGCAACAAAGTTCYTCCTCACATGGAGATGGAACTTCCTGAGCTTCATCTGTAACGTGCTGCCAACTTAAGAGGTGACTCATGCTCTCAGAACACAGTCCTGTGGCTTGCAAAAGCACTTACACACACTGACCTAGATGGAGGCAATTTCACTAGTTGTGGTGGTTAGAGAAGTTGAAGCCCATCACTGATGTCAAGACTCCTTAAAACATCCAAATTCCACTGTCCGAATGCACAAATGGACCCTTGCTCTGTTGGTGCCTAGAAAACAATCTGGTTTCTGTGGCTCACAGAGTTGCATCCATGTTTGATCCTTCAAACACTTTGGAAGCTCTCAAGAATATTTACAGAAATCCGCTAGGCTCTTGGGATGGGTTAAGTAGGAGCTCAGCAATTTTAGGCCCATGACCACTGCAGGTGCTCTTGTTTTATGTCACAAGACTGAAAGTGCTGTTCTCTAGCGTTCCTTCTGTGACCCTCCCTCATGTGTGACAGAAAGCACAGCACAGCACTGGCACTTCAGAAGACCCCTGTCTGCCAAACCTATGGAGTTGTCCTGCAAGGCTGCACTTCAGTACATCACACTGCTATACAGTGCTTGCTGAGGGCACTGGAGGCTGCAGGGACAAAGCTGTGACCCACCTGTCCTGAAAATCCCAGGCCATGCTGCAGGCCAAACCAGCCCACAGCTCAGATAGTACTGGAGACTCTAAGCCACATCAGGTCCTTCACCAGACTCCCAACTCCTCCCTTCCTGCTCAGTTTTCCGAGGAACTGCAGTGATTCTCAGCAACTGATTTACAGACCAAGATAGCATCTGTCACCTGAGGATGACAGGACATGCTTTTGTGCCACTCCTCTCTTACTTGCACAGTGTCAGTGCAAATCCTTCAGTAACCCTCCCTTGGGAGCAAAGCCTTGCTGCTCTCAATTGCAGCATCCCAGGTACGTAACAGTTAGAGCTTTGTATGGCTCATCCCAGCAGGCGCTGCCTTTGTTTGCTTTTAAACACATCCTGCCTGCTGAGGGACCAAACCAGCAAAAAACYAGAAAAACTGTCACAGATTATGCTGACAAGGATGAATATGATGCTGCTGGCAACTCTGACCCAACACCAGGTTTCAAGGAAAAATATTGAGCAATTTGGCGTAAGTTTTGTGTTTACAGAGTAAATAGCCAAAGCATGAGATGAAGGCGGCTGGATAAGGAGACGAGAGATTGCAAAGAGAAATGTGCATTTAAAATTTACATATAGAAGACTGAAATTATGGATGAGCAAGAAAATCTGTAGTTGGCAAAAATAAAGAACAGAAAGGGCAAAKAAGGGATAGGATCCAAGACTAAGTAAGAATAAAAGAGGCTAGAGCCACAAAGTGCAGTAGAAGATGACAGCTCAAGAACGAAGTATGTGTGACCAAGGTCAAGGGCAATGATGGGGTATGATAGCTGATCTAAACAAGGAGAGCCAAGTTTACACTATTTAGCACTTGTGCTATAAAACAGCAGCAGGACCCAGCAGCAGTGAGGTCAAACCTGGCACACTTGAACAATGTCAAGTCCAAACYTTATGAGACAAACTATATCATAAAGACATTGCATTAGGGAGGCTGGAAATAATGTAAGACTTTCTTTTTTACAAGTATGTAGCACCATGAATTGACTGCAAGCATAAATAATTCCCCATTTTATTTATTGTATTTTATACCTTAATTGCCTCTCAGTTTGCTAAATAAAAGATAACAGTATGTGCTGGCAAATATTAAAATGTGTTACTTATAGAACTACCGTGTTAAATCTTGACTTCCACTAAGCAGTGGATAATTATCCACTTCTTTTAGAACTTTGGACATCAGGGTCCAAAGTCCAAGTCCACCTGGGCAGGTAAATAATGTTTAACCACAGCCCAAGTCATTGAATTCAACTGTCTTCTTCATTTCTCAGCCTTAAAAGAATTGCTATAGTGTTTAATTCCCACATATATTAAAAACATGCATTAAAAACTCAGGTATGCATAATGACTAAGCAGATGGAGTATGAAAATAATTAGAACCAGCTTCAAATCTATTAAAGACCAAATGTTGGGAACTTAAATCATCAGGAAAGAAAAGACAGCAAAAGCTGAAAGTCATTCCATGTGATATGGAAATAATCTACTATTATTTTTCTTCTTTATAGGTGTATTTTTAAGACAGAATTTCAAAAGAATGAAAATGAAAACATTATTTCTCTATAAAAAAAGGTGGTAAATATGTTTGAAAAGTCAATACATTGAGAAATTCCTAACAACTTATAAGTAGAATTATGATGGTCAGCAGTAAATATTAATAAAAATGTTCATATAATCACATATTTACTTTAGCAAGATTAATAACAGATTTAAATGTCAGTGTCAGCAAAAAAAAAGACTAAGAGAAAAGGCTGGAAATACGTACACTAAGATTTTACAAACATCAACTCAGCTGATTTGCTAAGGCTATTGCTTGAATTTGCAGTTTGTTTTAATGTGCAGCATGGTACCTCTTGGATATATATTGTTTCTTGTTTTTAATTTGTTAAAATGGTTTTATACATACATATAAATATATATATATATTTTTTTTTTCCTCCAAAATATCACTCCATTTCCTCTAAAAGACCATTCTAGACTCGAAGAATACACTTTCTTTTTACACGGAAAAAATGTGCCAAGCTGCAAATCCCTACAATCTGTTACCTCCCCAATGCCTAACAAGTGACAAACAAGGTTATAGATTGGAATTTCTTTCAATAGTACAAGGAAGGAGAATGAAATTTTCCCTATGGATTTTCTCAATGGATTTTTCTTCTTCTAAGTGTGCTCTTGAAGTGCAAATGGCTTCTAATCTACTACTGTCACTACTGTTGAAGGCAGAATTTATTGCCTGCCAAATAAGTGGTAAGTATGGAGCGCAAATTTATCAGTGCTCACCCTCTTTCTCCCCAGCTACTCAGCAGAAAGGAATAAAAATTCTGCCCTAGAAGGAAGTACAAAGGTGATCTTTGGCAGGACTGTGTCCCCTTGTAGGGACACATTACATTGAAGATGCTTTTGGGCTGGAAGCATATGTACAAGGAAGAGGAGGGAGGGCAGGATGAACAAGGAAACTAAGCTCTTGAGTGCAGACAAAAGCCTTTTCCTTTTATCCTTACTCTCTCACAGCTCAAAAGTACCTTTCTAACTGAAAACACTTTAAAAGGAGTAGCTCTGTTAGGAGTGCTAAGGAAGCAGCATGCTGATATGATACTGTTCAGCTGAAGGACTTCCGTTCTAAATAGAGTTTTATCACTTAATCWTTCCTCCTTCACAATAAATGTTGCTATGTTTTCTGAGAAAGTTATGTGTATCAACAAACAGGCTATATACTGACTTTTTCCCTCCTGTTTTCCTCATYTGATTGTCTATAAAAAAAAGCTCAAGTTTTTAATTAATCCTTTTAACTTAACAACTTATTGAAAAAAACAATGCAGATATCGACTAGGAACTAAGAACATCTTCCTACCTGTAAAATAAACCCTGGCATTATGAATCAAAAAAKAATTGATTATGTGACTGTCAGAATATTCAAAACCCAATTCACTCTGACTCCATGCTATAAATATCCATCTTACTAAGAGAGCTGTTTTCATTCAAAATTCATTGTCAAATGAGCATATTCTATTACGCCTGACAGATATTGGAACCATTGATYGATAACTATTTCCTGATTAATGCTRTGATAGACGGCTCAGATGCACTGTGAAGCCAACTGGAGTTACAGAGGAATAATATGAAAATGATGGTGTTTTTGTTCTTCTTTTACATGGAAAATATAGAAAACCAGGTATCATGTAGTGATTTGGGTAGCAATAGGCTTGATGAAATAGCTGACGCATTAGGATGAAATGTATTTTTCATTTCCAACTCTTAATCTCAAATTGCAAATAACTTTACAYACAAATTCACCATAGCAGTAGTTATTAAAAAAAATAAATCCAGATCACTATTTCTGCTCCCTAACATAATTTCTAAAATGGAAACTCCTGAAGACTTTATATCATTCTCCGTCCAAAGATGAAAGAGTGGAATTCTCCACAGCAKCTCCTCGCAGTAAAATTAGGGAAGGCTCATGCTCTTTGATGGCTGAGCTGCTACACATTGCATGAAGATGTGCACAGTCACTGCTGGCTGCCCCAGCTAGCAAAAGTGATTTTACAAAATACTARATTTAGTATTTTGYAAATTTCCTCTCTGAGTGTAGGAAAAGTGATATGCTCGGCCTAATTATTTTAGCTGCCCATTAAATCAAATAACGACTGACARTGCAGCAGGCATTCAATACAGACTGTGCAAACACACCCAGAGCTCGTCTGTGGGGMACAGGGTCTTCTCAGGCAGCTCTTCATGTCTGTGCATGTGGAGGAAACTTTAGAGCAAGGTCAGTGCCCTCGTCCTTTCGGGCTGCTTGTTCCTGCGCCTCCCCGCYGCCTGCGGGAAGCACATCTGTCTCCTGCCCATTTCCATTGCAGCCCGCCCGGTGGTGGCTTTTCCTGGAAGATGTCACCTGCTGAGAGAGGCTGACTAGAAATAGCTGCTGCCCCTCCAGCTCCTCATCAGCGGCTCGTAAACAAGAGGCAGTACCAGGAGCACGGGGCAAGCTGCTTTTGGCCTTCTCGTCCTTGCCTGCCATTACTGAGGACACTGGTCAAACACCGTACACTGCTATTACCAGGGCAGGCAGCTGCACGGAGTGATGGAATCCTTTGGGTCTGCATCTTTCCAAAAAAAAAAAAAAAAAAAAAAAAGGTGGAAAAATCCCACAGATATATCGTCAGCTCCTCTGCTTCAGGCTACAGAGCTACAGATTCCAGCCCTTTTGTCAGATCCTTTTTTTATGAAAGCAGTGTTTACAGAAAATACTTCCAATGTTTCCTATATGGTATGCCAGTGACAGCAAGCCGCCTTTTTGTTTGCTAATGTATGAAAATGGCAATATGTGGATTGGGAATTAAGCTTCTGTTGATCAAATTTCCTCAATAAAATTTTCATAATAAATAACTCCTTTCTACTAAAACTGGATTGGATTTTGAGCAGCAAAACATGTTTTCCACTCACACTTCTTTCCATCATTAAGGATACAAATGATAGGAGTTAAATTTCCTTCTCAAACTGAAGAGTTTGTGATTTCAGTTCTGACMCGGGCAATACCAGTGAGTAGCCTAGATTTGATTTAACTGAGGGAAATGGCATCCATAGAGTAGCGATCATTTCATGCACTCCTATTCCTTCACTTGCACCGCGTATACTAAAACCCTTTGCCCAACTCCTGTTCGCACCACCAGCCTCTGAGCACTTCCAAGCAGTACTTTTTTCTGCAAGCCCAAMGCAAGTCTTGTCTCCCTTGCCTTCTGCACAATAGCTCTCCTGCTGTTGCTCCTTCCACTCCCTAGATTACTGTGGGGTGTAGTGACAAGCAAATGAAAATTTGTCTTGCGTAAGAGACAAACTTAATAGCCATAACAAAGAGCAACATGCCCTAAGGGAAAACTTTACTGTTTCACTTCCTTACAATCTAAATATTTCCTTCATACTGCACTAGATGGTAGATAYTACATCTTAAAATTGCTGTGGTTATGTAAAAGACAGTTATGGTAGATCATGTGGAGGATCTAAAATGCGAATTTTTCTGCTTCTAGTACAGCTGAACCCACTAAAACTGCTTCTGATTTTACAAGCAGGATGATTTACTCAAATACCATTATCATAAATGCTACATAAAACCCTGGATAGACTGGGAGTTTTGAGACCAAACATCCATAAATGTCTGAAATTCYATTTACAGCATTTTCATTTTACAGGACATTTTCTATGACATATAGAATGGCAGCAAATTGTGAAAGCTGTTTTCAAAGCTTTCTACAAGATCATTTTCCCATTAGAGGATTATGATGTTATCTCAAACCTGCGTTAATAAAAATATTGGAATATATCACTGTGTGTTTTCCTTTAWTTTATTACTGTTCAGATTTTTGTTTATTTGTACAAAAAATGCTGTCAYTGTTATTAGCTTTGCTGTCAACCTAACTGTTTATGGTGAGGACTTACTGGAAAACTCCACTCTAATMATTTCATTCCAGTTTGCTTTAGCGTTTGTCCTGTTGTACCTATATTGCACATAAAATTCTTCTTTGCATTTCCCAGTTAAAAAATAYCCAGGCTTTCCTCTACTGTGAAGCTGTTGGATCTGTATTGCMATTTACAAAAAAACAATCAATCAATCAAACAAAAGTTGCTACACATTTACATTTAAGATCAACAGAACACCCAGGATTTAAATTGTGGATAGGTATTGATTCTTCTGAGATGAACTGAATGTAAATGAAGATGTAAATGTCAATGCTGGCGCAGGAGACAATACATATGCCCAATATACATTGCCAACTCAACTATCGTAGCTGCTCCCTCACTGAGGAATATTTCCTGTTTCCTACAGCTACGCTAGCCTGGAAGGAGATGCTGATAAAGACTGCTCTTTATTAGGAAGAAGTACTCAGGCTGAAACAAGCACTTCCAATTTGCAGGTAGTGTAAACAGGAAAGTCTGGATCCTGATTAAAACTATAGGGATTTTTCTGTTCTCCATAGGGATAGCGGTTGCTATAGCAAAGAGATCTGCTTGAACTGCCATCTCGAGGAGGCAGAGGAGGAGGAGTGCGGGTGATTATAACCTTCTTATGGATCATTCCAACTATTTTGTGTTTATTGGCTTCATGTATGCTATAAACTTGTAAATTTTTGAGTATATTATGATTGTCTCTTGGTTATTTCATCATTTAAAAAAACCTCAATCTACTATTAACAATATTTTCTCAGTTCATGACAGTCACGGTGTCAAAGATGCTGTGGAAAGATGGGGAAGACCTCCGAAAATCAATGTTAGGCTATCAGAGATTTTTTAGACATTCATGGAGTATACTTTTTTTWAATTGTAATTCTTTCATTTTATTGCTCTTCAGAAGTCTGATGTCAAAAATGAATGAAGACTAGAGTATATTCACAGTGTGGGTAGATGTACATCAAATTGTCTGTCTGATAGAAGAAACTAATTTACACTAAACATTGATTTATGCTGGGAAAAAAAGAGTTATTGCAAGCTCTGAGACCTATTTGTACCGCTTAGTCAGAAATCCTTAGGATGGATTACTGACAGTGGTGCTGGATGCGTGTCAGGCTTCTAACTGAAAAATAAACTAACTCAAACCGTGCGGTTACAGCCCCACTAATGAAAATAATTTGAAATAGATGTAAAAGGAAAGTTATTTTTMTTTGTTCTCCTTCATTTTATTTCCTGCACATTTCAGGGCCTTGTTCAGATTTCGTTCCTCTTTACCACCTCTGTCCAGTTTTGAGTCATGCCTTTGCTGCAGATGGGAGCTTTCCAGTGACCCGGAGCCTCCTACCTGCTGCAGTCCTCCTCAGCAAAAGCAAGTCTTCCCTTCCCTGGCACCATTCAAACTGCTSTCTGCCATTCATCTAACACATCTGGACCTACATTAGGAAATAACATTTGTGCTAATTCCCTGTTTCAGTCTTATTATACGTCTAATTTCTGGCACAAGGAAAGTACTGTGAACTTTTACAGTGCAGACAGAAATGTCGATGTGTAAACCAGAACCTCCCTGTTGTGTCGTTACACTGTGCTAGAGCAAAACATTAATCTGTGCTGTGTTTTGTGGCATTCTAAAAATGCCATTCAAATTAAGGGTATAATTCTCAAACTGTAATCTTACAGAAAGAGACGAATTTAAAATTGTTCTCCCTGAACAAAGAAAGCGAGAAAGTAAATGGGGTGTTCAGTTACACTTTGTGAATCATCTTTGTGAGACAAATACAGTATTTATRTTATGATGCAGTTGGTTATAAAAGTATAAATACTGTTTTTAAATTAAAGCAGTGTCTTTCTTTATATATCAAAATCAAATAAATTATATAAGGCAGAAGGAAACATATCAGAGCCCTGCTCACCTGGTTGGTATTATACAAACTGACTACAATGAGGTAAATCAAAGGCAGACCTTGAAGAAGTAAAAACGGTGCCACAGTCAAGTTCAGCCCTAAGAACAGATAAGATCTTGATGGAAATAATTTGGAAATTAACAATTTCACGAGAAAGTCCAGCCTCTATCAAGGTTTTATTCCTTAAAACCTGAGATGARAAGAGAAATTAATGCCCAGGTGATGCTGGGAAGGAAGAGCTGGACTGGCAGTGTCCAAAGGCAGCAGGGAGATGTTCCCCACGCGAACGGAAGAAAAGAACAGGCTGAAGGAAGTTAAGGATCATGATAGAAATTTGCTAAAACTTGCAARAAAAAATATTAATTTAGGTAATGATGTGTTGTATAAGCTTTAATATTTTAATCTTCTTCTCTGCTTCATGAAGACTACCAGAGCAAAAGGATTTATAGTTGCCTACCATGACTGAACAGTTTGGATAGAAAGAAAGAAATAGAGAGAATATAGGGAAATAGAAATAGAGAGAAATAGGGAAAGAAAACTTTACTTCTTTTGTTCTTACATAGAACATGCAGAGGAGCAGGAGTCTGAAACCCAAACTGTGCAACAGGCATTTGTTTCATGGTAATCATGCCTATAATTAGTTTAATAAACTTGTTAATGTTCWTACGATTTCGATGGTATTTTTGTAGAGTATTTTTGTAGAGTATTTGTTCTTAACCGAGGGAAAAATCCCATAGACTCACAGAGCTGCACTCAATGTGGTCTTTTTTTACTTAAAGCACTTCTAATTACACTGAGATTGTAAAGCATGGATTATGGATTATGTATGTCCCACCCACAAGGCAGCCTCTTTAACACACTTATAGCCTCAGTGAATGATAAAGTATTTCATTTCCTTCYAGGGCAGCAAAATATTTTGAATTTCAGTTTATCCATACAAAAGTTTTATTATAATCAAGTTTTAACTTTATCATATAAGACATAAAATGAGAATTCAACAATATACTGCACACATTTTACAACCCCTGCGTACTGGACAACACATCAGTCTCTAAATCATCAATTAAGCTAACTTTATCTTCTCCCTCCCTCACTGCAAATGATCTTTATAATGAAATACTTCCCTGTAATAATTCCACTGGCTATTAAAAGTGGAATGGATGAAGTCTTATAGGCCTATCTAATTAAGCTTTTAAAGTGCTATTTCACATAATTACTAAATTTATACTAGTGACTGCATACTATAAGTTTCTGATCATATATTTTTACATTTTCCTTTCCTTCCTCATTGTGTTTGCAATAATCACAGTGAAAAAGTGGCTTTGAACTCTGTTGAAATAGTGTTTGTCTGGGAAATGTCAGGCAACGTAATGGGAATCTTAGAACTGCCAGAACTGATGACTCTGGAAGGGCCATATCCTGTGATCTCATCCAAAGAGCTCTCTCCGAACAATAAATCACCAGCTAGGTAAAATACCAGCTTTTATTTTGTCTGTGTGATGCCATGACTTCCTGGCATTTTGTCAACATGTGCAGTGCCTACAGGGCACACACATAAGCCAGGAGTCAGCATGTTGCTGCAGTGGCAAGATGCCCGTGGCACTGGGAAGAGCTGGAGATGAAAACTTCATCTTTCCCTTTTGCTCTCCATAATCCATATACTTGTGGAAGGACAGAGATGTATMTGAATACTGGTGAAGGAAAGAGTAACACATTGTGCATGGTGGAAGTCATACTAGAAAATGAATTTTAAGGGCAATGCCACTAACTCTGCACAGGTAGCTCAGAGGATTCATTTGCTTTGCTCAGCTGGACCTAGCATGGTTAAGTATAAAGATCCTAGATGTGGGTCAGATAATAATCCAGGACAATAAGTCATTTAAACACTTGGAATTTGAGCAACATATGACAGAGATTCACCTGAATCAAGCTCTAGTAGCCAGATCAAGTTTGCTAGTGCTGATAGGGAGATGAAGTTAATAAAATCAGGCAGATTCATGCTTATTCTGTATAATTGGGTAGATTTGCACACACTCCTAGGGAACTATACAGAACTATGAGATAACTTTGCAGAGATGGTCTGAGTTCTCAGGGCTTGTTACCTGAGGATCTACGCTGTGCAAAAGCTAAATTGCTTCTGCATCTCAGCTAGCTGTGGAGCCAACCTGTCTGCATATGGAAAAACTTTTTTTTTTTACTTTCATAACCTGAAAAACTGCCCATCACAAAAAAACAGTTTCTATACACAGACCAAGTTATCCAAGATAATACTGAAACCATTTTTTTTTATATTGCATCTAATGAAAGTGACTTCCTGTGCTATATGTYTGATATTTTGGTAAGCTTTCACTACCTGTAAGTCTGAAACAAAATTCTCTGTTGGAAACAAATGTTGTTTTCTTAACCAACACTGATAATGGACTGATTTCTGTTTCYTACAAACAGATGATGTTTTAAAATTCAGCAGGCAGAGAGGAACCTCCTGAAGTTCARCCGTGGGAAGTGCTGAGTCCTGCACTTGGGCAGGCCTAACCCCATGCACCAGGACAGGCTGGGGGCTGACTCATGGGAAAGCATCTCTGTGGAGAAGGACCTGGGGGTCCTCRTGGACTACAGGATGACCACGAGCCAGCAGTGTGCCCTGGTGGCCAAGAAGGCAAATGTTATCCCGGATTGCATTGGAAGAGTGTTGCCAGCAAGTCAAGGGAGGTGATCCTCCCCCTCTCCTCAACCCTGGTTCAGTCACATCTGGAGTGCTGTGTATAGTGGTGGGCTCCCCAATATAACAGCTACCTTAGTGGTCCAGTGAAGGACCACTGAGAAGATTAAGGGACTTGAGCATCTCTTATATAAGGGCAGGCTGAGAGAACTGGGACACTTTAGCCTGGAGAAGAGAAGGTTGAGAGGGGATCAAATATAGAGAGGATGTGGCCAGACTCTTCTCTGTGGGGCCCACTGATAGGACGAGAGGCAACAAGCACAAACTGAAACAGAAGAAGGTCCATCTGAACATGAGGAAAAACCTCTTGACTATAAGGGCAACAAGGCACTGAACCAGATTCCCTGGAGGTTATGTAGTCTCCTTCCTTAAAGAGATTCAGAAGCTGTCTGGATCTGGTCATGGGGAACATGCTCTAGGTGACCCTGCTTGAGCAGGGGACTGAACTAGATGATTTCCAGAGGYCCCTTCCAACCTCAACCATTCTGCGATTCCCTTTTTCTTTGGAACAGAACCAGCAAGCTCATAAACATCCTTCACTGCCTTTCATATTAGTACTTGCCTGTGGAGAATTGATAATTCTAAGGAGTTTTGATTTATTTTTCATTAAGAGGCTGTGCTTTGGCCCGCTCCAAACTCTGACGGTACTAGAGCAGCAACAGGGGTCAGATGGCAGTGTTATAACCAGCAGCATATGGGCTGCYATTTAATAACACCCTAACTACACTAAAACAAAGCTTTGCTTTTTGAAATCCTCCAGCCTGACTTCATGTTGAACCAATACATTGCACTCAGTTTCATGTCAGATGAGAATAAGAACAGAGAGGCCTTCTAGCAGTCACCTTTTTAAGGACATCTGGGTCCATATCACTTGGACCAATAACTCAGGATCTGCTCTAAGACATTAGATAGAGGTCACATCTATCCAGGAAGAATATTCTTTTGAATGCACTTGCTAGGTTGCTGATTTTCTTTTTAGAGAGTCAAAGAAAGGAAAAAAGCAACCAAAATTCCTCAAAAAGTAAGAACATTATGACAGGGTATAATATTGTAAAATTTAACCAGTATATTAAAGCTTTCTGGATCATTGAGCCTTGAGGTGCACTAACCGAGAAAAATCTTAGAGAAAGAAAAATATTGAAGAACATTATCATATTACTAAAGGTACCATGTTATTTCCTGAAAAAGGTGAGTGCATGTGAAAAAGAAACATCAAGAAAATGCATCTGTGATAATGCTGGTAATGCTATCATGGGATAATGCAGTAATAGCTATGGTAACTACAATTTTTCACCATCAGATGAAGATCTGCATTCATTTTCTGAAAAAAAAAGCCTTACAATAGGTAGACAGGCTTACAATATTGGTTGAATCTTCATTTCTTCATGGGAGAATTGAAAGTTATGACTGGCTTGTGGAAAAGGGTGGTTACAGAACTAACATCTACCTTTTTTACCTGCTGTTCTATACCTGCTGTATACAAATTTGAACATTAGCCCATAGATGCATTAGCCCTTAGCAAACAAGCTTCAGTGGTGAAGAGAGAGGGAGAATTGAAGCTCATCTAATGCACAGCACTAAGAAGGAGACCAAGATCACAGAATGACTTTCTTCCATTTTCATGAACAAAACCCTATTTTTAATTTCAACACACAGTGGTAATATTCCTGAACCATCATTCATTTCCATGGTAACATCCCTTGATATTACAAGCAGTTAGTTAATTATGTCTTTGCCGTGTGGTTTATCTACGGAAGTAGATAAACATTTAATGAAAGCATTTTTGAATACATAAACAAAATAGAAACTGCTGTTCTATCTCTCTGTTTCTTCCTCATGYTCCATGAAAGCCAAATGCAGTATTAGCACATATTGGCAGAAAGTTATAGTAATAGAGTATTTTTGGTAAGGAAATATGATATCATTATATGGCAGAGATAAAAATTCTGACTAAGATTTTAGTTAAAGATTTTTTTTTCTAAAAATATATCACATAAAAATATAACTGTTAATTGGATTTGATATAAATAGACTATAAATTAGTGGAGATTCAAAATGGAGTAGGTGACTTAATCGTTGTTTTCCGAACAATTTGAATGAGTCTGATCCATGAAATGCTCACCAGTGAAGTAATTGACCTTGAATGTCATAAGGATGCTCCTTTATAATTGAAAGAACCTGAAAAAAATCTTGATTGTTTCACTCGAAATAGCAAAGAGAATAATCTATAATTGCTTGACATCTAATTTATTGTACCACTTATATAATTCTGTGACAAATGGTCACTGGATATGCACTTTTTACAGACAGGAATAATACTGTGTTCTTTTAAAAGCTAACCTGCACATATAATAGAGTTCATGCAGAAAAATTGACTAGACAGTCAAATCTGGAAAAAAAAATAAATTAAATGCCCATCTAAAATTAGTTTTTAATAAAAACAACAAGTTTTATCAAATTTAAAAAGAAGATCTTAGACTAAAAACTGACTTATCGATAGATTTTAAAAGGTTGGTTAACTTTTGGCTAGAGGAACTAGTCCTGGGGGCCTCCATATGTTTTATCAATAATTTAGACAAATGTTAAATCTATGAATCTAAGGTTTGCAGTTAAAGTGGCAGCRGGTAACACAGCACACTGCTGAATAATCTGAATTACAGGTAAAAGTCAAATGACAACAAGTGAATTCACATATAATTATATGCAAGCAACACATACAGAAATAGAAGGAAACATTTCCTGATTATATCTACAAAATAAAATCCTCTGTTTAGAAAGCTGTGATTCACAAAATTTTAAAGGTCATAGTGGATTATCACCTCAACCTATCACTTTATAGAAAAGGAGCAATATGATGCTGCATTAAAAAATGTGTAAAAAGAGAAATGTCACATAAAGTAGAGATGACTTCCTAAATAGCTGCTTTCCTGAACGTACTTCTAGCACAGCATTTAGTGCATCTAGTYGACTAAACCACTTCAAAAAGCATATGAAAACACTGAGGAGTTCAAGGGAAGATCACAAAAATGAGCAGGCCTAAAAGGCAACCCATACAAAACCAGTCTAAAATAGTGTTCCACCTAGTAAAGACAGCGTTGACAGTTTACTTGATCACTGCATATAGGGAAGTTATACGAGGATTTTCATCCTTGCTGCCAAGGATGCAGCAAAAGACAAAGCTGAGTGATAAAGTCAGCAAAGCCCAACTTGACAGGGAGAAGTAATATCCTTGAGGTCAAGTGTYTCAACGGGTTGTAAGTGGAGCAAGGGGACTCACCAGGATCTGGGGTCTCCAAAAGGAAGTCATTTCCATGGATGAGAGACATCCAGGGAAGAACCCAACTAGTTGCAAAAGCAGCCCTTTCTAGCCTTTCCCCCAGGTGCTGAATGACAATAAATGCTGTGAGTTTTGCTTTGGTGCCCTTTCCTGAAGCATRAGCAGTGCATGGAGGCTGGTGGTTGTCCCCAGCAGTGGTTCTGTGATGCTCAAGGGAATCACTTTCTGGGACACCTCCTGGCATGTCCTACTCAAATGACCAGGATATATCTGACTGACTGACTCCAGGCTCAGAAGAATTCAGCAGAGATCAGACTGGCAAGAATCCCAGGGGGTTTCCTCCTGCCTTCCCACGGATTGTCTTGATGCTTTCGAACCGGTTTGCTACAACCGCAGGAGCTGTGAAAGCTGGTGGTATCTCAGCCTCTCTTGTGCCCTCTTACAGCACATAACTGTCAATCTTGATAAAGATTTAAATGCATTAGTCTAACCCAAACTTACAAAATGAATAGCCCATGATGTTGGGAAGATGGGCAAGGATGTGGTCACGTGCGGGAAGCCAGACTAGAAGAAAACACATTTGGAAGGTCCTTGGAGGGCTGCCAGGTGCCAGCACTAGCTCGTTGCTCACGGGCAGACCAGGCTGCCCATTCTTTTGTCAGAGTAACAAATGGCTCCATGCATCTCTTGGGAGATACTGGCCCCAAATAGTTCACGGTTAATAAAGATCTTTTGCCTTCCCTGCATGGATCCTTTCCTGAAGAACAGACTAYTTCAAATATCTTTGATTCTCTCCTGATCTTTAGTCTGCTGGGGAAACATACATATTCGTACTTGAACCTATACTGCTACTGAACACTTCCATTTTTTTTCTCAAAAGAAATAAACTGTATTTTTTCTTCTAGACACGGTAGTTTCAGCCTCCACATCCCCCGCATAATTTCAGTAGCTAATAATTTATCCCTTGTGCTTAATTCCAGTCCCATTAGTTCTCCTGTATATCCTCACAGAAGCAGTATAATACACCAGAATAAAGCTGTTGGGGTTAGACTTTTACGTTTGGCTTTTGAAGGCTGAGAGTTCAAACCTTCAAATAAAATGTGATTTACAGATTTTGCCAGGTTCATAACTGTGGCTATTAAAATTATATGGGGACCCACATAAAGGAAAATGAAAATACCAGGATAGTGTGACTTTCATATTTCATCTTTTGACCTGCCAGAAATAAGTATCATATACTAGGTTTTACCTTCTGAAATATTCAACTTTAAATTATTTTGCTTAAACTATGATTTTGCCATCTACAAACACACCTTAAATTATTTCAGATTTGCCCTAATTTCCCAATTAAAGTGCTTTGCACAATGATGTATACTAAATACAGYAACATTTTTCAACATAGTTAAAAATGTTGCATTTATCAAAGCATAGTTAAGTATATTTACACCTATCTTGGATTATTTGAAGCTGTTTGCTTAYTTTCTTTGACTTTTCTTGGCAATGTATAAACCAAATTATAGATTGGATTACRTGCTAATCCCATTCCCAATCTATTGGCTCTTTCCTTAATATATTTCTCCCAGTCTGACCAAAATATTACAAAGTAGTCAGCCTACAGAAACATATTTTCATGCAATGAATGCCATCAGCACAGACTGTTTAAATGTTACACTTACTGGAAGCATAAGAATTTTATACAGCAATCGCTGAATGCATCAAGGATCATTCTGGGACTGACGAAGGGCAACTGAATTTATAAATTAGCTATGAGCATGTCTCTTACAATGTAAAAACAACAGCCGGCCATCCTAAAACTCCTAAAACTTCCTACCATAACCAGTGACTAGCAGATTCCTGAATTTAATAGTATGACAGTATGAAGACAGAGTGGTTTGCAAYACCTGTGACAGTCATTCGGTACATTAAGTCAAATTTCTTTGTGACCTACAAATAATATGCACTGCACAACGTAAATATTTAGCTCTAGTACAAACACGGAAAGAGCCTTCACAAAGATTTGCAGGTTAATATAGGCGACTGCACTTACCAAGATGTGTGTTCATCATCTTTGCACAGTATTTGCACATGGCTTCCAAGTCATTTAGTTGTCCTTGCAGAAATGAGATCTGCGCCTCCAATTCCTCCTCCTATAATTAARAGGTTATTAATATTAAAAATCCTTTTTATAATATAAGTAAGGTTGGCAGGCTAACTCTTGAAATATTAAGATTTTTTTTTTCTATTTTGTTCTTGAGAAAACTTTAGAAACAAAAAACATCATCATCCATCTGCACTTATTTCCTCTTTTTGACTTTTTTTTGTTGTTTCAAATAAATAGGGTCTAGTGGCCTAGTGTTAATGTTGCAGTTTTTATTTCTGTACCTCTTTTTTTTTTTTAAGTGTTAACCAAAGAACTCTCTGTGTTCCCATAGAACACAGATCCAAGATAGACTGACAATTGTATTTCATTTGCTATACAGACCTACCTGTCTCAGCATGTACAAACATAATAGTAAAAATACAATGGCTGAAAAAAAGTTCACCAAATGCTTCAGTTTGTAGCCATTTCCTCCAGTCCTATCGCAGGCCACCACTGAAAAGAGGCCAGCACCATGCTCCTCACCCCCTCCCGTGAGGTACTTATAGACACTATCAGGTCCCCTCTCAGCCTTCAGGCTGAACAGGCCCAGCTCTCTCAGCCTTTGCTCGTAGGGCAGATGTTCCAGGCCCCTGATCATCCCTGTAGCCCTGYGCTGGACTCTCCAGCAGCTCCACATCTTGTCCTGGGGAGCCCAGAACTGGACACAGGACTCCAGATGTGGCCTCACCAGGGMTGAGTAGAGGGGGATGATGACCTCCCTCGACCTGCTGGAGATGCTCCTCTTAATGAACCCCAGGTTTTTCTTTACTATTTGCTTACATTATTATCAGTTTATCTTCATATCTTTCTCCATCTTTCATTATTGACTGCTTAAATCTCAGAGAGAATGATTTCATATTGCAGGCTCCTGAGCTGGCACATTCAAAGCACATTCAAAGCCTGCAGCCTCTACAAGCATAACTGCATTGTCATCCCTATGTAAGCAAGGCCTCTGAAGAAGACCTTTTTCTTGGACATATTAGAAGACTACAAGTAAATACAAGAAAGAATCTACTTTATGTTTTGCTGGTRCATTTGCAAGTCAAGCTATAAGATAGGGAAATGAGACAATATTTGAGTATTTTACTATAAAATAACATAATGAATTTCTCATMTCATTAGCTAATAATATAAACACACTTTATCCCTGGAAATGAATGTGAAAAATTAACTTTTGGCAATATATATGTACATGTTTCCCAAGCTATTTTTTCCTGTTAATGGATCAAATGTAAATTGTTTTTAAAACATTTGTGGTCAGCTGTATCTGGTCAAGGAAGTTCTAGGACTAACCTTTTTAACTAGGCAAAAGTGTCTCTTCATCTGGCAAGTGAGACTGGGGCTAAATAAACGATCTCCATGGGCTTTTCAGCTCCTTGGGAATCAAAGTCACCAAAGGAGTGTAATGCACAAGTTTCCTGCCAAGTGGGATATCTTGTAAAAGCATGAGTGAATTGGGTGCATTTTTCTGGCACCCTTGGGGATGGCATCAACGAGCAGCAGCRGTGCCAGCAGCATGTGCCAATGAGCAAGATGGGTAACTTGGCACTTGGCACATGAGGGGCCCAGACATGCTGTTTGCATAAGAAGATACCCCMCAAATGGTAAGGATGTGCTACAGGACATAGCTGCTGAAAGAGCTGCTGATGTGATTGCAAGACCTCTGCCAACCATCTATAAAAATCATTGCAATTACAACAGTTTCTTGATGGCTAAWTTTACAAAATATATGATAGCTGGCTTCACCTCAGTTCTTGGAAAAATTGTGGAGCCTCTCCTCTTGGAATTCATTTCCAATTAGGCAAATGAAGAGACCTTGTGTAAAGAGGAAGAGACCTTATGTAAAGAGATCAAGAATAGTTTGCCTGGGTATAAAAAAAAGCAAGTCATGCTGACCAATCTCAATGAAATGAATGGCCATACAGATGAAGCAAGAGTGGCTGTAACATATTTTGACTTTAATGACTTTTTGACACTATTTCTTAAAACATCATTCATCATAACACAAGGAAGTATTGGCCAGAATGAACAAATTGTAGGTGGACTGAAARTTGGCCAGATTCCCCAGGTCAAAAGTAGTAAAAAAACCTGTCCCTCAGAAGGTTGAAATTGTCCATTAGGACAATTCTCTTCATTAGGAGAGCAGTGCCGCATACTCAAAGAAATGGTAAAGTCTCCTTCAAAGTCACCRATCTGATCCAGTGCTCATGATCACCCTGTTCCAAACAGCAGGTTGAATGGTTGCAACCAACATTTCTAATACTCATCTATTCACGGTAACTCAAATACACTTAACTTCTACTAAAACTTACTAATGAAATCCTAAAACTTTTTTCTCCAGACTATGAATGTTGTAATGCTTTGTAAAGASAAGGTTGGAAATCAGTAAGTTACTATGAAAAGGAGGAAGACATTTTTGAATATTCTGAAGCCAAAATCTTCAGCAATAATAAATGAAACAACTGATTTATAGCTAATACTGTGCGGATGCCCTTGACTCCAGACAGTRTTCACTCCTCTTTCCTACAAGTGCCAAATTTGTGTTCCGCTGTACTGAGACAGAGAGTTCCCTGGATTCTTATTTTATCTGTACAGTAGCATTACTGATTTGATCCTTCATGAGCTCAGATTATAGATACTTTAGTCARGATAAATATAAGTGAAACGAAAGACATTATGGTCTATGGTCCCTTGAGAAACCAAACCTCTTGTTAATCTGACAGACACACTGCCAGAAAAAGGAGACAGCGATTCCAGCTCATTCAGCCATAACTTTTAAAGGTTAACTACTTGACTAAAAAATAAAAATCAATCACCTAAATAACYAATCAAAATGAAAACTCAGTGTGATGACTTACTGAACAGCATGTAGTATAAAACATAAAAGCTCAACGTTTTCAAATACTGAGAGCTGCACTGAGAAACAAAAGCAAATCAAGCAGCAAGCCAAAAAAAGGAATCACTGCATCTGACACGGAAGACCAAGATGCACAAATGGAATGACAGAATTGTGCAGTAAAAGGGCTTWTCAGTATTCTCTGAGTAGTAAGCCCCAGAGTCCTCAAAAGACTTTTCACCATCTTCAGCATGTCAAGTGATTTAGAACCTTACAAATGATAAGCAACTTCTTATATTGAATATAAGAATGAAAAAAGGGATTATTTGTTGTGTCACAATTCATCAACTTTAACATTTCACTAAAGTAGACTCATATTTATGTCTCAACTCAAAGCAAGAGTTTGATTATATACGTCTCTGTTTTTTCTTCTTTTGATATGACTAAATCTGCACAAAATGTGATTTACATGTATCTTTCTTATATTCTTATTTCTTATTATTTGTATYCAGAACTCGGCTTATATTTTTATTTCTCCTTTCTTCTTTTGCCTTGAAAACTAATTCACTTTTGATTAATGATCTACCTTTTTTTTTTTTTTTAAATCTCAGTAGTTCTGGCACTTTCCCCCCCTACTTTTTCTTCTCCTCTATTACCTTTCCTTTCATCTTCTCTCTCATACGGAGAGTACTCTGGAAATAACATATTTTATRTCCTCCCTTCTCTTCCAAACTAAGCAGACCCATAATAATATCCATGATGCTTCTGCTGCACCCTGTTTTTCATCAAATTTTACTGCTTCAGAAAAACAGCTGTGACTAATTGAGAGTGGTCAGCACCTTTAAGGTGAGATTASAGAAAGCTTTACAGTTCTGACATTGCAATCCTGCCCTTTCACAGCTCATCACTTTACAAGCYGCTAGAAGGTCTGTAGGTTTTAAGGTCACTGGAGTTAAGCATCCCATGTAAGCCCAGGTGTGAAGAAAAATRGGTTTGTCAGAAGCCCTTCTTTCTCAGCATTGCTTTTACCAGTTTAAACAAGCTTTCCCCGAACACATGACATGGAACTATAAGGCCTGGAGAGCTGTGAGTATAAATGCATAAAATCAGAGCGGCGGCTTCTCTCTTTCATGCTAGCATTTAGTTTTCACTCTTACTGATTATTTTTTCCTGTGATGTAGAAACTCAAGGAAATGCAGACTTTTTGCTGTCGAAGGCTTACATCCATACCCGGCCAAGTGTTTCATTCGTGAACACTTAGAATGATGAAATCCCATTCATGTTACACTGGAATAGTCCTGAATTTGAATGGACTTGGCAGCACAACCAAGTGGTAAGTGCAGMAGAAAAGTAACAATCTTCAAGGAGAAGTTATACAAAATTTAAGGTGCTTTTAAGCAGTAATGCTGCAATTAAAAACATAACAAAGAGACTGAACTGTGCCAGAGAAACCGTCTAGTCTTTCTGGAGTCTTGCCTGATGGTGGCCAATGATGGGTAGGCTAAAGCATAAGGAAGTAGGCAGGCAGTGATACAAGCATGTAATGGTACTCTCTAAAATACTCTCCCAGCCCCTAAGGATTTACAGATCAGCGATTTCTTGGGCTGGAGATGCCTTCTTTGTAGTTCACACTACCTGGACTTTTCCTACATTAATTTGCCAGGTCACATTTTCAGCTTCTTCAGTATTCAGAGTAAGAGCTTTAAAGCAGCATTCCCTGAGCTCCTGGCAAACTGGCAAGGCAAATTAGAAAATAATTCCGATGAGAGGTATTGAAACATTTAGAGGAAAAGAGTGGGAAAACGAAATTGATATAGGGAAATCCTGAGGCCTGAGATTTACTGAGTCTCATCAGTGCTTAAGTGTTTAGTCAGGATATTGTTTGTACTTTACATGTCAAAGAAGGTTCACATGCATGGCATAAAAATGAATATATTGCTTTCTCATTTAATTCTGTGGAAATTTCTCTAGAGTACAAAATGTCACTTATTATTTCCACTTTGTGAGAATGTATTTCAGTCCAATTTCTGAATTGAACAACTGAATGCAATTAAATGCAGAATTTAATCTCAAAGTCTTGAACCCTGACAGTTGACTGTAGGTTGACACCCACAGAATTTCTTTATGATCRCATGATAGCCTACAACACATGGTGGCATTTAAACCAGAAAGCATKGGTTTTGAACAATCAATTACATATAGTGGAATTTAAAACTGAGAAAATGATAACGAAAATGATAAAAATCTACTTCTTATTTAATTTTATCATTCACTGGCCCTCATCAGCACCAAGAACTCACTCTGCTTGGTGCCATGCAAACAAAAATRAACCAAAAAAGCCCTTACCCTAAAGGACTTAGCAGTGGAAGCCAAGAGACAACAGATGGCTACAAACACACATATGGGGAGGACATGGAAACAATATGGCAATATTAGTCAGGCTTCTAGGCATGGCTTCAGCRTGTGAGCAACCAAACTGCTGTCAATGGAAATGGGAAAATTTGAGGGGAGTTTTGAAGCATCAAAAGACATTTGTTTTGCAGATGTTTAAAGTAAGTTTAGATGCAATCCTCGTTGCTTTTCCTTGCCGAGGGTCACAAAGCACATCACAGTGACGGCACATGCCCTGCCACTTTCACATTGTGAATTTTTTGCAGYTAGGATTTATTTCAGAGACGAGCACAGTGCCCCTGAGAGAGCACAAGGACACGCAGATATTGCCTTCAAACTTCACTTTCTACAGAAGCAGAGGTTATTTACTGATTTCCTGTGCTGAATCACTGGCTTACAAAATTTCTGTGTCCCTCTCCCAGTTAAGTATCCTCACTACTACTATAGGTCTAAACATAAAAAGCTTACTTGTGCTTTGGACTTGTTCCATCTTGACAACAGCCAGTTTTATATTCTTTTGAGTACATTTTCAATAACATCCAATGTTTTAAGCATAGTATTTTCAGGTGAAAATATATATTTAATTCACACAGACTGCATTTGCAGTGATGTTTTTATTTTAACCATTTTACTCCTTCCAGTCTACTGCACCATCTCAGGATGGTATGCTGCAGGTTAAATAGGAATAGGAAATAGGATGAGGAGATTGAAAAATGTACAGAAGCCTGTTCCCCCCTCCGTACTCCTTAGCTCTTTTCTCTCCGCTTTGACCATTACTTTGATTTACTGCTTCCCAAATGGAAAGCTCTTTGGTAGTACTTTATGTTTCAAAATCCATCCAAGTACACAGAAGGAAGCACAAATGAGCTAGTTAGAACGTAATCCTAGAAGTGTAAGTTCAAAACTCTGTGCTGTCAAATTTGAAACATTTCAGGGCATGATAAATTCCTGTCTGCTGAAAGAAGTAAATCCAGGAGATTAATTATCTAGCTGGAAACCTGGAACAGAACTGCAACTGCACAGTCTTTAGTGAATAAATAATACATTGAAGATAAGYCAGTGACAGCCCTCTGGAAGGGGCTGGGGAATTGGACTGAGGTAAAAAAAAACACAAAAGAAAAAAAAAACCAGAACATCAGAGCATATAAAAAAGGTCATGAAAATATTGAGTGCAACTCCTAAGAGCTAACCTAAATCAGGTTACAGACCAGCGCTACAAGAATATTCTTTAGTTCAGAATGCTTTGATGAAWAGCAAGAATCAAAACCAAGAAAGAAACTCTACAATTCATGTAGAAATGTTCAACTACTATGAGACCAAGAAATATTTGCCAATAAATGAAAATTTTGCACGCTTTCACCTGCAAAGGTGCACATTCTTGAGCATTAGTACGCTCCTGACTTCCTTTGTGTGCTTTCAGGACAACTGAGAAAGACAGGGCATCACTGAATATCTTCCTAAGCTGTAAACATGTAAACGTGTAAATAGAACCAGCAGACTATTGGTAAATGATTAAATGAATAAATACAAAATTCTGCCTCCTGGAGAGAAGTAACAAATGCAACAAATCAAAAGCAAAAGCTCTGCAATTCTGACAGACAATGATCCAGGAACTGTTTCCTCCAAAATTCAATTTCTAACACTTYTTCCTCTCTTTAATAGTGAAGATGTGAAATACTTTGCTGCTGTATTTTTTAAAAATTTATTACCTATCTGTGGCTTTTTTGAAATAGATGAAGAATAYCTAAACTGAATGCACAATAAAGTTGCCACATATTTATCTTTTTCCGAACAAAAGTGGATCCTTTCAGAGTGCATTAACATGCAGCAAAGTAGTCAATAGCTCATATTGGGAAAACATGATAACATTTTTTTACTTAGAATCCTTATGGAAGAATTAGGGGCTTTGAGGCAAAAGCATTCATTTCTTTGTATTCATTTGTAAGTCTTCAACTATATGACTTAGAGTCTCCTAAAACAATTAAAGCTAAACCATTTTGATACGGTGACATTCAGAATTAAGTGAAGGATGGGGCCTCGGARGAGTTCCCTATGCCTCTAGCAGACCTGCTGCATTTTGAAAGAGCAGAAAGAACAGCCAGAGCAATTTGCAGCCTATATGCCAGGCTCGTGCAGCTTGGTTTGCTGTGTTTCACCGTGCTGGGGGATGCAGGTGGCAAACCACCGCTGGCTGGGACATTCTTCAAACCGTCTCCTGCTGTTGAATGTGCTCCRAAGCACTTTGAGGTGAGCCCGTCCTGCTGCCACCACCGCGCTGCCTGGGCCCCTGCTGCTCTTAAAAACACCAGCTCCTGCCCTCTGGCACCTGCTTTTTAGTAAGAAGATGGGGAAAGACAAACACATGGAAWGCAGAAAGCTTCTGGCTTGAGACAAAGGAGGAGACCTCAGCGCGGAGGATGCAGCAAAACTGCATGTAACTGACTGCGGGTAGGCAGGCACRGAGCAAAAGGGAAAACTGGTCCTATTGCCTTGGCTGAATGTTACTGAAACGGTTCATCAGGTGCGATGTGCTTATGTGAGCAGTCTTAATTTCGGTGCCTAAATAAGTATTTTAATATACACAGTATAACATTAACACAGCATTTTAGAAACACCTAAGTATTCACTTAGCAAAGCTCATATTGACTTCAGTCTCCCAAACACACTCTTTCCATCTCAAAAGAAAAAACAGATAAGCCAATAATCTGATTTAGAAAGACGTCTCTCACCCATCTCTATTTTTGCTAAGAAGTAAATGAAGATCTCTGGGATCTTCATAGAAATACAAAGTAATTTTGGGTATTAATGAGTAAGATGAAGGAACAGAATGGCAGGGATGTAGRAGCCTAGATAATACCGTGATTTATGGCTGGCTTCAAAGCTGATGCATGCRTGACAGACTAAAGCCCATAAGGAACCCAAAGCTGGGATTCATCTCATCTAAATTTGCCCTTTAGAAGTTGTCTAGATTGCCAAGGGAAGGGCAAAGAGCTCAAACCACTAGCTTAGATGCTCAGATGTTTTACYTCCCTTGCCCTTGGAATACCAAAACTTTTAATTTAATTTAAACAATTTAATTTAAACAATTAACCAATTGTGTTTGAGTTAATGATCACACTTTTTGACTCCTAAGTCGCTTTGATCCTTCTGAAAACATTGACGACAGTCTCAGTCATTAATGATTTTGATTTTTTTTACATTTTCTAACATTATGTCCAATAATTTTGAAAGTTCTTACTGCTTTCTTCCAAATTATATTGTTCTAATTAGCTTCTATACAGAAGATACTGGAATGTAAAATTCAGCTGCATTTTTCTGGATCTCTTAGAGTCACAGGGAGACAACAGTTTACCCATTTTTCACATCTTCCMAATAGCCCCACAGAACTGTTCTGTATACATGTTTATTGCTCACAGTATGACAGAAAAAGCATGGCAGAGCCACTTGGAATTTTATTCATCTTCTTTTCCGAGCAATTAAATTCCTGTTTTTTATCACAGTACAGTTTTTTTTTCCTTGAAATGAATTACTCCAATAAAGACAAGCATTAGACTTCAAGGCTGCCGCTCATGCATACAGCTGGCTTCTTACTAAATTTATAAATATTTCTAACAAAAAAGACCCTTAAAAAGGCAGCTTATTTTTCCTTGCACAGTTTACTGCTCTTCTATTTGAGTAATACCTTTTTGTGGGTATCTGAGAAAGGAAACTGAAGAGAACATCACACATCCAGAATGTCTCTGTGGTATTTCTGTGAACTCTGCTCACACAACCTGACAAGCACCAGAATTTATTTATTGGTCTACCTCTAAAATTAGAATAGTGCTGAAATACTAAATAAATGATAATTTTGAGGTGTCTGCATTGACTTTTGCCTATCACATTGGAATAATAAAGACAAATTCCTACAGCATTAACTGCAGTTAAACATTAAGGCACTGTGGCTCATTAAACTTAATGAACTCAGGACAACCATCATGTCTTTAACTTTTGGTCAAGAAGGCCAACAGCTTGCTCAGGCAATTCTTGCATTTTTATTTTGAAATTATGAACAAACATGGACTGACATAAATATGTTGTCTAAAACCTATTAGAGGGGTTTTAACAAATAATGGTCAGKTCAGGAGAAAAGATATATGTGAASAGAAAACTCTCCAAGTTGCATAAGATGCACAAGATAATAACTGATTTTTTCAAAAGAATTTTTGCGTGCATGATTATTTTCTGTATTCTCTAGTATTTGTTTYATTCTTTTGATTTTTTTAATGTTACTGTTGTTTGAGTAAAACTGTACATGCTTAAAATTAGGTGCCTAAATCCTGAGAGCAGATGTCTATTCAGTTGAAACTAATGGCATGCATTRATTTTCTGATTTGCAGAAGTATACAGAGCTAACTTCAAATCAAACTGGGTATGTTCATAGAGAGCTATCAACTGGATATATCACAGATAGTAACAGTTGCTTCTACCTGTGTGGGGGGACAGCAGCGTATGCTGTCAAATCTGATTCAATTAACAAGTCTATTTCTTCAGAATCAGCACGATGCATGACATTTGTTCTGGATTTTTTTTGCTAATAAATGAAGATTCTGATTGCTCAAAATGTTTTATGAATGTGTCCACATTAGCAAATTGTTCCAATAAAGAAAACAAAATTCTCCAGTGTTTCCATCTAGAAATGTTACGTTTTCGGGAACTTTTAAACTAACATATTTTCAAAAYGTACCTTTAATTTTTATTTACTTGAGATTTTTAATTTAGAATTTAATCTTATCAAAATATACAGTTTCTCCAAATCAGAACATTCTATTTGGTCAAAACCCTCTTTTTATTTTTCTTTGCTTTTTGAAAGTTTTAAAAATGTTATGTTAGTAGACCCAACAGTTTCTCCTCTTGAGTATCTCTGTGACCAATAGCCATTTATAGAATTCTCTGCCAGAAACTGAGACTATCCAACTATATTTGTCAAAATCAAGGTGTAATAAGCTTTTCTATTTGCCAAAAAGAGAAATGGGCTGTCTTTAATGCTTGCTAGAGAAGTAAATGAAATGGAATGAGAAATAAAGAGACTACAAATGCACCCCATTTTCCAACCTGGCTAAAAAGGAGAGGGCATGAAATGACAGGAAAAATTCTAGGACATTATGCCAGCACTAAATTATATGCTGCCCTGTCAGAAGATAAAGGTCCTGTTAGAAAACCAAAMCTAATGCAAAATTTACTACTTTAGGAAGACCTCAGTATGAGAAATGGAGGCATCTTACACTTGGTGACAATGAATCAAGTTAAGTATCAGTAACCAGACCATAACTCTCCTACAAGAGATCCAACATTTTGGATATGCTGAGAGGATGGCAATCCCATTCATCCTGTGGCAACAACAATAAATGATCCCTTGACTATGGTAATCATTTTTTTAATCCCATGTAGCAAGTCATAGTTTTATGCATTCCGTTTGTTCTGTCCTTGATAAAGGCATTAATTAAGAGATGAAGGGGAAATAAAATCAATCTCCTTCACTCACTATGCCAAGAATGACTGATTTAAAAAATGTCTTTTTATAAAGTGATTGATCCTCGCCATGTTCCAGCAAAGGTAATTTCTTCACTATTTATTAACATTACCTGAATAAATGAAAGACAAAAATGTAAAATCATAATCAGTTCAGTTTTATACAAAACCCAAAAGTGGGACTCCCATTATGTATTGAATTTTTTGTTAGTTTTTGTCTCCAAACAAATAAGACAGGAAAAATCAAACACAATTCTTTCAGGACTTTAGGATTAAGTCTTTGTGGTTTCTTCTTTACATGGAAAACTAGGTATCATGAAATAACCATCATCATCAKCAGCAGCAGCAATCAAGAAGAGATTTACATAAACCTTCTCATCTTGATACTTAACCTGCAACAAATTGCTGTCTCCTATACAACAAGACAGTCAAAGACTGAAYGTAAGGAAACAGAATTTGGCAGACTAAAACTTTTTCTGCCTGTTTAATTGTCTTAAGCTACTCAATATTACCATAAAGATTACCAATTGTCCCAGTAAATAATTCTTCTTCCTTTTTTTTYCTTAAATCACAAATTTGGCAATTATTTTAGCTGAAAAACACAAGATTTTTTAATGGATTCTAAATAAGTGGTGTAGTGTCATGGAAAATTCTACATCTATTGAGATCTGGTCATGCCAAAGTTTGTAAATGGAAAGTGAATTTAGATACTGTTATGTGTGTTAAAAAAAGCACTGCATTGGTATTTTTAGTTTTCTTTAACTTATGAGAACAAGCAGAGAGAAATTAAACTTTTGTGTTAGCTTTAAATTCCATTCCAAACCTCAGAAATGACAACAAACCAAAATTGAAGCCTCATCTTGATTAACCTCTTTTCCTAAGGCACTGCTGAAACACATGGATAAAAAGTTAAATGTTCACTTTTAGCAAACAAAATCTGAACAAAGTTGTGCAGAGTTSTGAATTCTCTTTGGGCAGAACATTTTAAATATCACACTGAAATTACAAAGAGAGTATTAATCTAAAGATTCTTCTGTTCAAATACTAAAATGCTAAGATATTCAAACTAAATTKTTCCACCATTTTTAGCTCTGTATTTCTAAGAKCTCTGAACACCCAAAGAATAACATAATACAGAAATATTGCTATTACAATCCCTATTTACTGCAACCCATGAGAAGTTCTATGAACACAAATTCGTAAAACTGCAACGGAGAAAACCACATTGCCTCCATCTCACAAAAAATAACCCCCTTTTTGGATATTAGGTTGTTAGTTTCTAATCAGAAAAAAGGCAGTGGGAAACCTATATATCAAATGAACATGAACTCTTCCTGTACTATGGCATAAGAGGTTTATCAAATCAGTGCTCCTGAGAGAGATGGGATGAGATTTTTTTTGTGTGTGTGCATTCACTTTATACAAGAGCAGATTTTCTCAGATGAAAACAATCTGTTGGAATAAAAGTTTCTTGTGGCTAGATGGAAGRTCGAACTGTGAAGGAAATAAAATTCTGACTGCAGATGCTACAGGCACTGGGAAACCTCTGATGTATTAGTGAATTTCAGGGACACCAGATGGACATGCTTTGATCTGCTGAGCATTTGTGCTCCCCACTGAACTGCTTATTGACTTCAGGACTACACCAGAAGTCTAACGAAGCAAATAAACTTACAGGAGTTCCTTCCTCCTGATCAGATGCACCAGGCACTTTCACAGTTCCAYTTTCAGCAGGGTTGTGGGATGGAAGCCATAATGGAGATGTTACTCAACGGAAACAGCTGAAATAGCTTAGTTCTGCTTTTGCCATTAATTTGTGCTTAGGGAGACATTTTCAAGTGCAAGTGCCTAATGAATGAGAGAAATGGCTCTAACAAGCAATGCAGTGTGACATTAAAACARCTTAGAAAGTTAAAGAACTCACAGATTCTTTTCTGCTCATAGTTTTGCTTTGAGAACGGGAACGGGAGATTGTACTGAAAAAGGAATCCTTTTTGGATGCAGAGAGAGGAGGAGATCCTGTAAATTCACGTGCGCCAGACAAGCTCTCTATGCTTGGAGATGAACTGATGTTTTTTGAATTCTGGCCTGTAAAACAAGCAAAAAGTAACAAAAAATTAATCAATGGGCAATTGCTTTTTCCTGTAAATACTTCCTGTCTCAATTGACATTCAGCAAGATACACAGACAGCTCAACAGGGAATGAAATTTTGAAGCATGTCAGCATGCGTTATGAGAGTGAAGAACTATTCTGATATATGCAAAACTTTATGCAAGATAAAAAGATAATAGCCTGTATATATATGGATATATATATATACACACACACATACTTACTTTATATATTCTATACATAGTATATTGATTATATACTATATTATATCCTGACTGAGGAGTGTCTTCTCTATCTCATAATGAGCTAAAGGACACCTCAAAGGAAACAAGACCCTTTTTATCCATCAACTATAAAACTTCTCAAACAAAACACAGTACAAAACCATCAGATTCAAGGGATGAGTTGGACATTCAACATCCAGATGACCACTAGACTTCTATGAGGAAACAAAAAGAAAAGGTTGGGAAAGAATCTAAGCCATCAGCTTCAAATCTGAAAGCCTAACACCTAAAGGAGACTTTGATGAAGCCTAGTCAGTATTTGCTTTTCTAAAGGACCTGATGCTGTCCATCACCATCAAGAACACACCTGATGCCTGAGCTGTTACAGCCCTTACAGGTAAAACTGATGAATACTTTAGGGAATGATTGAATGCCATATTTTAGCACAGAAAATTTTTATAAAAGAAATTCATATACAACTAAACAGAGTATCAATTATAAATGCTAAATATATATATATAGATATATAAAACACATTATTTGGTGGTCAGAATAAATTAAAATGAAAATATGCCATTATGTATAAATTAAACTAAATGAGCTTTCTTTCCCATCTCAGGTATGAGAAGACATCCCTGTCTTAAAACTAAAAACGAAGCAAAATGTTGGTAAATGAGTAGTAATGTACATTTTTCACATACGTGAAACCACTGGCATGGCCTGTGCTTAACCTGCTTCACCTCTGAATAAGTAGATTGCACAGTAAGACTTCGAAGATATAGACAGTAAGAAAGACAATAACTATTTTGGAAGAAAGCATGCACATGAAACACAACAAAACACAATTTAGTAAAATAATGGAAAAATGTCTCTCCCAGTTCTAAGGAAAAACATCTGACACATAATACATACTAAAGCCAGACTATGCTGTTGCTAAATGTCTTTCTTGCTCATTAAACATCTAGACTGCAAAAGACAAACCACAATTTAGAGATATGAAATATGCAACTACTTGCATTCCTGGTATATATAATAGGATTTCGTGGACAGAACGATAGTACTCTTCTGAAAGGGAATTGCTCAAAAGCAATTAAGAGCTTTGAATATTCTAACTCATATGAACGATAAAATATTATGAAGATTAAAAAATAAAAACAACATGTGATGCTATGAAGCTAAGATACAGATATAGGGAAACAGAAATTTTATATATATATATATATAAGTATTGCTGTATATTTTATAGTCACATGGCAGGTAGGAAGAAAGTTTAGGATGCCAATCAGTGGCATCTGACTGTTTAGCACAAATAAGCAAATCTGAGAAATTTATTACCATGAAACTTAAAATTTCATGCTGATTCCAACCCTGTGAACACCACTGTGACATTGATTATTCGGGCGAAGGGATTAAGAATTAAATCAGACAGAAAGAAGAGCACATATGAACAATTACAGAGTGCATTGCAAGTCCAAGGCAAGCTTGYATTGTAACGGGCTTTTCCAGTTTCCAAAGATATCATCACCTTTACAACGGGAAATAAGAAAAGCACTGAAATCATATGTATTTTGCCTAATGTAAGAAGAAAGCTACCAATAAGACGGTCTATAAAGCCACCTTCTTGCACCRCAGAAGATTTGCAGAGCAGCCACAGGGAGCAGTTGCGTAACTGAAGTCACCACAAAGCTTTTGAAGCCTTTGAGATGTATTATGTGGGCACCGCTTTTGGAGACCTTAACAGCATTCATATAATTTTGCTAATACAGTAACACCAGCAGAGAGATCTCAGGATTTTAGGGGGACTTTTGGAGGATTAAACACGACGTGCCGGTTGCACGGCCTCTCTAGCGCGTCTCGCTGATTCAGCATGCTCYGTATCGACATTGCAGCACGTCCTCCTTACTCGACAGCTCACAGACCATTCAGTCSTGTTTAATTTCGGTGTATGCCTCAGGAGAAAGACACTAAAACTGAAAAGGTTCCTTACCCACCATGTACAACCAACACCTATAAAATGATACAAGAAACTGCGTTTAACACCTAGCTGCACATGTCCCTTTCTTCTTTAGCACGCCAGTCAGCAACTCGAGAATACCCAGCAAAACTCTTTTTCCTCTGCTCCTTCTATAAATCTTAGATAAATAACTATACCTCATAAAAAGATTTGACCAGCATGTTTTTTAATCTAATCTCAGAACATATAAACATAAATCAGAGAGTCCTAAATTCCCTCAGAATACAACAGGACACAGAACAGGCTGAAGAAAATGCTGCTATGAAAATAAAACGAACAGTCCATGGAGCACAGAACAAAAAGCTGAGGACGCCTGAGCTAAGTGCCCAGCACACAATGCCACACAGGATGCCTTAAAAATGCACTCAAAAATAGTCCACAGTAACAATTCCTAGCATTCGGTGGGCTAAAAATACACGCCCTCTGAGACAAGCAGGAGCAGCGCGGCTTCCGCGTGCCGGCCCCCAGCCGCCTCACTCCTTGCCTGTTGCTGAAGATCCTTGGGGCTCTGCAAGGCCAGGGCGACAGAGGCCGCTTCCAACCCCCTGGGAAGACGCCACCAAAGTGGTAGTGGGCAAAGCAGCAGAACTGCGGTGGGGGGACGGGCAGGGCAGCGAGGGGAATTTAAATTTTATGTCATCTATAACAAGCACCAAGTAAAAGATGTTGGCAAGAGCAGTGAAGAAGACTAAGGAGGGGGGAAAAAAAAAAGACAAACGAGCTGCAGGTCTGTCGACATCCACACTGAGTTGCAGAGCCCTCCGGAGGGCTGACAAAGATGTGCACAAAATCGCACAAAACAGAGGCTGCCCCCCAATCTGGCCGTTCCAGGGAGAAGGAGGAGCTGGAGCTTTACTGGCTGAAGGGCAGCGAAGGGCAAGATACCAAAAGGGACACAAGGCAGACCCGGTCTGTCCTGCAAACCCATTCAGATGCACGGATCTGTTTCTCTGGGTTTGCCACAGTCAGGGCACAGGGATAAAGTTTGCAAAAAGAACAATACGATCACTATGAAACTTTGAMGCTTCAGACAAATTACCGTTTCCCCTCTTTTCCCGCACTGACACTGGCATGATCCTGGCACAGAGGCRTGTGTGTGTTTATTTACGGGCTCGTGTGTGTCAGTCCTTCCGACCAAGGCAGGTTAACCCCTCTTTAACCAGGAGCAGAAAAGCAGAGGCTCGGGCAAAACGCCCGCCTCTAAAACAGCCGGGGGGAAGGCACGCAACGGAGGGCGAAGCCACACGGGACACGGCGTGACGTGCAGGACAAGCCACAGGGCGAACACACATCGCTAAACACGGACAGAGGTGCCCGAGGAGCCGCAGCCTCGTCCCTCCGAGCAGGGAGGGAAGCAGGGCCGCTGCTCTCTGTTTCTCTACACAACAGTGCCGCTCGGTGGAAGGACGATGGCAGCGAGTGGAGATGGAAACGGGCCACGAGGCRGAGCCCCCGCGGCCCCGGCACCCTACCTGGCTGGGCCGGGAGGTGCAGCGCGGGGCCGGGCGCCTGAGCATCGCTGCCCGCAACTACTTCCCCTGGGGAACAAAGCAACACGTTAGGAAATCCCTGCAGCAGCGACCCGCAGGTGCCGCGTTTGCTGCACGGCGCTGAGTCCCGCGCAGAGCATCATCCCCGGAGGGAGCTGCGTGAGGTCAGGCGAAAACCAGGAGCGAGATTTAGGGATCAGCACATGGCACGCCACATCCGCAGGGAAAAAAATAGTGCTTTTCGGAGGCTGATCTACATAGAAGTCTGAGCTCAATCAATCAATCAGCTAAATCGATCAAAAATATTTTGGTCCTGGTACTTCACCCTGAGAAAGCCATCTGGATCTGACAGGATCATATCCTACTTATTCCTGGTAACAGCTCATAGCTAGCTAATGGCATGCATATTTATATTTAAAATAAAGGAAAGAATTGTTAATATTTTACAATATTCATTATTACTTATTGCTGCTGTCAGCACGGACAACTTTTTTCCTTCAGAAAAAGCTTGCTTGTTTTCTAGACACACAGCTCATAAATAATTCTCAGTACTGAGTGCATTTTCTGAGCGTATTAGGTGACTGAAAATTCTATTTGTGTTACAACAAATACCCCAGAAACATCCACTGATAAAAGCAGTCAGTAGCCTGGAAATTCCCTAAATAGCTGACCACAGTTTTGGCAGAACCTTCACTTTGAAAGTGGTCCTCTAAGCTGTCCTTGTGACAGAGTGGCATGCAAGTCAAGTTAAAGGATGCAGAGTCAACACCCCAGGGGGCAAGCAAAGGAGAAAAGTTGTTTTTTTTTTTTTTATTTTTTTTTTTATTTTTTTTTTTTAATGCTAGCAGGACAGTGCCCATGGGCAAGTGAACAATATTGAATTTCTGCGCATCCAAGAATGCTACAGAATGCAAAGGGCAACAATTTTGCTTTTTTTCCAACAAAGATGTTCTCTTTATCAGTTTTTTTGGTCCACAATGAGCTCAATTTACAGCCCAGTGAACTCTAGATTTGGGTTTAACCTTCGTGTCACTGAATTCTTTCACTGTGTAGGATCCAGAGACTATTTTAATCCCTCTTCTATTTGCAGCCTACCTTGCATAAGTAATCAGCAATGATACCCAATGTCCTTCTGTGCTGAGGACTGAACAGGATTATATATATATTACATTATAAATTTTTTGGAGAAGCTGATTTCCTATTAGATATCCAGACACTTCATTCAGCTATGACTTGTAATGGTGAAGGCCGATCTGGAATTATAGACTTGCAATTATGTTTTTTATATTTAATATTAGCCTGCTGCTTTCTGTTTACATTATCTATATGATATRCATTTTTCTCATAAAAAATCAGCAAATATAAAAGCACAAATGAGAAATAATTACTACTGATTAGATACAAAAAACATCCCTCATTTTGTGCACAGCAAAAGCTGTCCCATAAGGCAGAAGCATCAGTGTGACCTCTGCCACTGCTACTGGTTTGTGAACTGAGTGGTAACTGCGTCAAAGAAAAGCTGTAGAGCCGGGGATGGGATTAYTTTGCCAGTCCTGCAAGACATTTGGTTTCCAGTGACTTGCTCACACTTAAGGCAAAGGAGATTAAGGCAGGCAATTTCATCGCTTTGAACTCAGAAACCCTCTACAAGTTAAATTAAATTATCAACACTGCTTGAGCATTCAAGAGCTGAAAGGGCAAATATAATCTGAGAAAAATGGCTAAACTCTTTTATTGATTTGATGCCTCTCAGATTTAAAGTACTTTGGTCTCCTACATTGCCCACCTGAGCCGTGCGACTATTAGTTCTACTGGAAGCAGAAATGTGTATCAATTTAAATCCTAAAGCCGTGCTTCTGCCCATCTCAGCTGAAGAAACAACCTTCAGGAGGACAAGCAGAGCTGAAAACAAAATTTTAGGGACCCCAAAACTAGAGAAAAATCCAGAGATCCAAAAAGCCAGTGTACCAAGTGCAAAAGCACTAAAAATGTTCAGCACAGAGGGAGCTGAGTAAGAGAGTCTTGGGATTCGGCTRTGTCCTAAACCTCAGTGCCCCAAAGCACTTCACTGGGGGCTGCAGGGAAGTGCCTCTGCTCTCAGGAGAGCCACAGCCTATGGTGCTTTCCTCAGGGGGGATGCTCTCTTTTCTCAAAGAACTTGAAAGACTTAAAATTAAGTCTTGACAGAGATGATGATGTAGACAAATGCCTCTGAATTATGCTTCAAAGGGCTCTTTTTAGCCTGCTTCCAGTACTGCGTCATTGCAAATACGCAGTATTTGGAATTTCCTTTTTGTAAGCTATTTCTGTATTTAAACTTCAGAGAGGAACTCTCTGAGGACTGTTCTTCTACCTAAAAGGTGAAAAAACAAAAACAAAACAACATCAACAAAATTGCATTTTCAGGTTCATGCTTGGCCAGTATTGGGGCCTGGCTGGGAGTGATTTCTGAGATTGTTGTAGGATTCAGAAAGCAGTTTCTTATCTAGATTTTGTCAAGCGATTGTAGAGTCTCTCAATAAGAATAAACAAGCAATACCAAGCAGCGGCTCAGGCGAACAAGCACCGGCCTTCAAACTGAYGTGCTATCACTCCAAATACTTCTGGCAAAGCACATATTGCCACAGGAAGAAAAACAGAACTACACCTTGGGCCTAGCAGAGAACAGGAAACAACTACTGAAGYTGAGCTCCTGATCTTTGTTGATTCTGTCAAGAAACCTAAAGAAAAGCCTGGAGAAAAACTGTTATTCACTAAATAAAGTACTGAGGACCATCACAAATTATTAAAAGACAATTATATGTTATTGCTCAAATAACTCCTCAAATAAGTTTCTTACACTCTAAAGGGAATACAATTTTGTTTATCCTAAACGACTCAGCAATGGACCTAACTTTCTTCACTTGTACTCAACTAATATTGTACATGGGATAATATAATACATGGGATTTGTGCCAAGAACTTCTAAAAAAGCTAAATTAAATTATTCTTGCAAATTAAAAAACATTGTATTTAAGAGATTGGAAAATTAATGTATATAGAGATAGTAAATGTCTATGAAAATGATGTTTGCTRACATAATTTCTTCTTAATATAGGTTCAAGACCTTCCATGCTTGTACATTGCTGACAGTAACATCTAGTTCTGCATTACACTGCAAATGTGCTGCAGTGTATACGTGGTATTTACCAGAAGGTAATTTTTTTCCCCCCCAACCACAGAAGGACTTTCCTCAGTCCTCAGGGCAGACGACAAAGCCTTTTTATGTCCACAAGTGCCCTCGGCTCGGCCTTTACCTTTGCCCAGCTGCACCGGCATGCTCTCCGACTTCATCAGCCTCTGCTGCTGCTGGTGGTGCTGGTGCTGCTGCTGGTGCTGCTGGTGGTGCTGGTGGTGCTGGTGGTGCTGGGGGGCTTCCCCCGTGCCTCGCACGGGCATCGCCGTGGCGGGGAAGCTGCCGCCGCCGCCGCCAGGGCCCGCAGCGCTGCCCGCCGCCATCGCGGGAGCAATGAGCTTTCGGCCAAAGTTTAGCAAGCTGTTGGAGACTTTATTGATGTTCAGCGGGGCAGCCTTAGCGCTGGCGCTGAGAAAGAAAAAAAGCAACAAAAAAGCAAAAAAAAAAAAGAGAGGAATTATTGCATCTTTGACGGAGACAGCAATACATTTTTTTCCCAAAAACTGGGGGAAAAGAGCATTACAACGTAGTAGATAAATACTTTGGGCCATTTCTTCCTGCAAAATAAGCTGACAAAACCCAAACAAAGCCTGTTTGTATCAATTTTCTTGTTTGCCTTTTTAAATGAGATAAAATTGAGATGTGATAAAAAAAAATCTCATGAATGCTTTGATTTTTAGTACTTATTAAAAGGACTGCTTTATTACTTACCTCCRTTAAATTCCTTTGAATGTAAATACAAACATAACTCAAACGCAAACAATTCTTTCATTTCATTCATGTTTTGAGGCTGATCAAACTTTGCTCTTATTTCACTGTTTGCCCAGTCTAGACAGTTTAGGCTAMGCACTTACAGCAGGGAACCATCAAAAGGGATTTTGGCTGGATAATTGCTTCAAGATAGAACTCATCCCCTGGATCATGATCCTTAACACAGTTTCTCTTTATTTTTAACTACAGTGGCTATTTAATTCACTTCAGTTAGATGCAACATTAAGAATGAAAAGATTGTCAGACCATTTAATCTGTTTAAAGTAAGGAGGCGAAGATTCCAGCTCCCAGTAGAAGCATTCACATAACACAAAGACCAACTACATCATTTCTATTTGTTCATGCAGTATATTCCTGTTTTATACAGTTATCAATTGAAATATTTTTCATAGAAATGTATCACAGACTCAGAGACCATTCTATACCTGTGGTTTTATTTTAATGATATACATTAAGTGATATACGTGCTTCAGTGATACACATCTGTGTTTAAGGAAGAAGACTGAAGAAATATATATAATGAAAAAAGAGACAATCATTGTACTGGAGAAAATATTTTCCTTTGCTTTGTGGAAGCTTATAAATTACAAATGAAGTAATATGGCTGATGTGCCACTCGCACATGCACCCCATGGAATAAATTTGGCTTTACCTTTCATATCACTGTCCTATTTATCTCCAGAGCATGCATTTTTTTTGAATATACTGTAAATACATATATGGAGATATATTTCAAAAACAACAGCTATGTTGTTCAGACCCTGAAGAGGCAATGTTAAARAGGGAGAAGCATAAGGAGGTAGGTGAGTTTGCACTCTCACGAGCTACAGCCCTAAGCCATTTGGGGCCCTTCTTTCCTACATCAGAGATACGGAAGAGAGCACATAGGAACAGCAGTGTGGTGCCTGAAAGCATCAAAACTTGTCTCCTGTTAGCCTTACCCTTTCCTACTGCTGCAGCCCCCAGCTTATGGGGGAAAGAACTGCTGAATGTAGCTAACATAGTTGCTAACTTGAATCAGTTCCATAATTGCAGAGACAATTAAAGAAAAGAAGGGAATGTTTGTCTTCCCCTCACATATATGTGGCATTAGAAGAGTCAACACAGGGCTGCTTTTTTGTTTTTTTTTTTTAATGTCTTCTCCATCCTGGGCAGGAAAGAGATTATAGCTTTGAAAGTGGAAGACAGACAGCAACAGTTTCTACTATGTTTATTAGCAGCAGTGCTATTAGGGAACACACCAGCAAACAAATGTGCTGAGCTTCAAAATTTGAATGTGAGTACACTTCACTGGCAAGGTTTTCTCTTCAATCCTCTGAAGCTAAGCAGCTGAGGTGCTAAAATTCACCTCAAACCTTAGTAGGAGCAAAATGGGTTACACATCATGTCCCAGGTGTGTGTTGCCCCACGGCTGGAGTCTTTGAGAGTCAATAAGAACAAGTACAACACACGGTATTTACCATGACAGTCTATCAAAAGCAACAACAAAGCCCCTGGATGCTTCGGGTCAACAGCATCATTGGGAGCACTGTCGCCTACAGACACATGAAGTACATAGAATAACATGTGGACTACATGGAAGCTTCAAGGTATGAAAGCCCTAGGTCAAAATTCAGGTATGTATGCACACCAGGCTCTGTTTTTTCATTATTATTATTATTATTTTTTAATATCTTTGCTTAATACAAAGTATTACTTTGCCTTCTATATTGTTTTATTTCGTGCTTTAAAATATATACTCTCAAGTTGTTAATTTATTTGTATTTTCGGGTGGTTGAAAAGACACTTTCTGAGACACTTTACAGAAAAATGAGCACAAAATATATTTCCTAGGCTATATACCCAAAACATGGATTTACTAAGATTTTCAAGAGTAATATACAATGGTGTATTAAACTTGAGAACTAAAATGTGATTTGGCGCTATTATGAAGTGACTCTGCTAGTGATCAGTTCAGAAGGCAGGTACATGTCTAAAAAATAAATGATGATGCTATCTAAATTTCTTGTCAAGAAAAAAAAAAGTCTTTAATTTATTCTGYGATTCATTCCAAATTGCTGCTTCAGGGTGCTAGATCTCAATGTATGTTAAAATGAAACTGAAGTTTCATTTGAAGAACACTGTATATATTTCACTGAAGAACAATGTATCTATTTCTCATCATTTGAATGTCTGATATTAATGCAAAGCATGATTAGAGCCATTAAACATGGATCAATGTCTATATTTTAGCCATCTAAATGTACCAGACATGCACAATACAAGAAAAATGCTGATTGATTATGTTGTAGAGTTATCAGCAGATGCATTTAAAAGTAAGGCATCTGTTTAAAAATATGAATATCAAGGAGATGCGAATTCCATCCATGAAGCAAACAATTTTGTCTCATCACAATAAGCATCATTGACCTTGACTATGAATGGTCTATTTTTAAACTAGCTGTAAGAAGATGATTCAATCTCTGCAGTTTTCTGCTAAGATGGAAATGTTTTGTTTTAAGTAAGACTTATTCAAAGGCATTTTCTCTTCAGTAGCCATTATAAGAGGCAAATTTATGAATATGATCGATTAAAACTTATAAAAATGATAAAATAAACAGTATATATTAAGTGTTTTGTGAAAATATTCTAAATGCATTACTGAGCCTGTGAAAGTAAAGATGAAAAAAACTTTGGAGGTTATCTAATCYCCCTCACTGCAGAAGCATTTCCTAATGTTATGTTGTCCAGTTCTCTGTTTTGTACGATCTTAACCAGATTCACAACATTTGACCTACTCTAAATGTTCCTGGGTTGAGATGTTTTCCCCAGTTATTCCACAATCTGAATATTCTATAGAACTTCCCTTTCTCTCTGGTGACTATCATGCATGCGTGAGGGGTGAATTTACCTTCTTGCTTAGATCTGATGTCCAACTGTTCCCTTAGAATTTAAGTTTCCAGCACGTGTGATTCTTTTTTGTGCTTCATGTGTTTTTGCGCTTTTAAAATCCTTGCACTGTTTCTTATAATATTTTYAAATAAATTATTCTTCACTTTTAAAAAGCCTTTGGGATCAGTTTTCTTATGATTTTGAATAAAAAATCTAAAAATTTTATGATTTTAAATGAATGCAATACAAGTCAATGTTTTTTGCTGCAACCGTCCTAACCTCCAGACTAGCTACTAACTGCTTAAATCAACTAGATAAGGAACTTAAACAGTATTGGTTTAAAGCTAATTCTAAAAGAAGGGATGAATGTTGCAAAAAGGTTTTGCAAAAATTAGTGTAACCAGATTTATATTTATTTTACTTATAAAGCTTCTGGTGAACTGATACTGCAGACTGATATTAGAGGTAGTATCAGAAGCAGATTAGCCACAGAACTCACATTGGCTCTGTTTTATCCCTTGCTTTTACCATATTCATTGCTGTGTACAATTAACTAAGCCTTAAAAGAAAAATATCACTATTGAATGTGCTACCTGTGCAGCCTTCATTCATCATGTAATAAGAGGTAAAGAATCAAAATAAATTTCACACAACAAACATTTGTGTTTTTAATGCTGGTTATATAATTCTTGTTTGCAGTAAAAGACATTTATTGAATATCTTGTTTAAGCAAAGCCTTAGTTCAATAAAAATATATTCAGAAATAGCTTACCGGGTTTTATTCATCAARTCTGCTCCACGTGCTTTGTAATAGTCTAAATTCTGTTGGAACTGGTGTGTCACCGGTCTGGGATTTTTCTAAATAAAAACAAAGTGATGCAATTAAAAAAAAATATATATCTATACACATGCACACACACACCCTGCTGGAGCTTTCTGAAGCAACTTAGAGCAGAGAGTAGAAGAACTTTTATTATCGAAGATAAAGAATTTAAAAAAAAAAAATTATTTTCCCGGAAATGTGGTTTCTGAAGACAGTAACATAACCATGTAAGTGAAGTCCTGAAATAATACCAAGACATTTGGTCTACTCCATGCTTATAGAAATTATGCAGTGTTCCTCCACATCGAGATTAGACTGCTGGATGCAATGATGATGCTTCTAATTAGATTTATAATTCACGGAAAAGTTCAGATCCAGACCTAGTTTTGATCTTTCTGTAACTYGGACATAGAATTTTATCATCTTCAAACTTCAATGAGATATTTTTAAAAGAAACCATAATAATAAGGACAAACTTACTAGCTTAGCTTACAGTTTAAAATGAATGCAGGTTCAAGTCTAGGTTAAGCAAAGAGCAACTTCTTTAGCCGGACAACCTAACCACAGCCACTAGATGGCACACGGAACCTTCCTTCCGTCTAAATTACCCAGAGGCCTTGAATACAGAACTGCTCTCATGTAGTATAATACATATAATTAATACTGAAACCTAAAACTGTTTATTAATCTTCACCTTCGCCACAGAGGTTCTTATTTCATTTAAGCACACTGCCTGAAGTGGTACTGAAATCATCTTTTTTGGATCTGAAATTCTATCAAAGATTGATGACATGTATAGCACAGTAACGTAAGAAGGTATTTGATTTCATTTATGAATCGAGAAGGACATTATCGGTAAATGGAAAATTTTAGGGAAATATTTTTGAATTAAAAAAAAGCATATAGATTTAATCCAAATAATAAAGAGCTAGAGAGAGGCATATATATATCTCAATACATATTCATATTTACAAAGAGCAATGTTTTAAAACAATCCATTTCTAATGAAAGAAAAAGGAAATTGATAAATATTCCTCAGCTTTTCTGTGTAATAATCACAGGTAGTGTATAAAATGACTCAAAATGCTTTTCAGGTATTTGCTTAAAGGTTTATTAACTAATACGCCTTGTGTTCTGATACGCTCTCTTCAGCCGTGTAGAAAGTATAGTTTTAATGAACTGCAAWATAACCTTTCTGAAATGGTTGTTCAGAGATGAAAGATATTCTGGTTTTGATGGGCTCATTCTTCAGCTTTTTTTCGCTTTCTCATGTTCGATCTTTTCCCTTGTAATTGCAATATGGACCAGGTATCCACACTTTATCCTCTGAGTTTTGASGAATTGCTGTAAACTCTCCTTCCTTGCTAAACTTTCTGATTTTGTGGAGGAGGAGGTAGAATTTACATTTTAATGACCAAAATACTGCAGATGCACAAAAGGAGAGAGGAAGATTTGAAGAGATGGCAGATACCAAAGGCCAAGGATRGTCGCTGAGGTCAAACTTAAACTGGGAATTTCCAGACCTTTCATGTTGTCAGACTTAATCTGGTATGAAATGCCTCATTTCCTTTCTTTGGAAAGACATTAAACATATTTTAAAGATATCCTGTTTGTAATGTTTCCCCCCCCCAAAAAAAAAAGAAAAGAAACGACAACTAAAAGCTATTAGAGAAGCATTAAAAAAATTCTCATCTGCTCTGCCACCCACACAGTAATGGCCGCTGTACATTTTTCTTCCCTTGTTATAAAAACAATATTTGCATAACTCTACCCATTCAGATGGCTTATAAGTCAGTCCTCATCAACTGACAGCAATAACAATGAATCAGCTTTAGTTACTATTGCTCCAATTTGGCAATTCAATGCATTTCTATGATAATCAAATCCAAACTGACGTGAGGAGGATTACCGATGGCTCTGCGGCTACCGCGCAAGTAATTAAACAGGGCGACTTCTCTCACGGACCGAGTAACTTCYTGCACATGCGACTCGATGACCATTTCGACAAGGCACCAGAACAAGTGAAGGTTAAAACAGCTGCTGCTTCTAATTCACAGAGCAGCCCTCGAAAAAAAATCCCTTTGGCAGTCGCTAGCTCAGCCTCACAGTTTCCAGTAACTCAGTATGTATTTTAATCTTAGCAAAAACAATGGGATTTCTTTTCCACCAACCAGCAAACCAACAGTACAGTTACATTTTGCTTGTGAAAAAAAAATAAAGAAGGGAAAGATCTTCTGGAACGGTTTTTTAAAATGTATTTATGCAGAAATGACAAGCAATTCAAGACACGAAAGGYTGATCTACTATCTAAGCACTTAAAGCCATTAATAGGAATAATGATCTAACTTGAATGTATGAATGAGGCTCAAGCGTTACTTTCACAGGGGCCTATTTAAATTCCTATGAGGTTTAAAGGTATCAAAGGAAGCAGCAGTTTAAAGTACTACTACATGCAGTGAAAAAAAAGCCCTCAGAAAAAAATAATGTTGAGAAAACAACATCAGAAATGCAAGACAGTAAATACCAATGGTTATGGCTGGAAATCCTCTAGTAACTCTACAAAGACACCCTTTCAGGAAATTCTATTAAAGAAAATGGCTATATATGTTAGGAGGCAAGTATCTATAAAGTAGCAACAATTAAATATTATATATTCCTGAAAGCTGCACTTCAGAAAGCAAAAAATACAGTTTGTTTACATCAGTATGATAAAATGCCCYTTATCTTTTATACTGATTTTAACTCTTTCAACAAGTTACATACTAGAAGCATAAATGAAAACCTACACAGTTGCAATGTCTCTGCCCTATAAACTTCGATCTAATTCCTCTCCCTAAGCATCCACTTTCAGGTCTCCCTTGTATTAAATGTTCCAAGTATTAGGAGATTCCTAATAATTCCCTTAGGCTAGTAAAGTTTTCCCTGTTTTGTTCAATTTATCTAAGTATTTTGACTAGTACCTCAGACATAAATCTTTTCTTCTAAAAGGAAAATGTTGTTTTTCAGGACTGTGAAAGCAACTCTTCAAATTAGTAGCTTGTTGACTGCTCCTTCTAAATTGCATCAGGGCATTAAACAGATTAATACATATATATATACATGTGTATATATATATATTGCTTCTAAAGAAACAGAAGGCAGAAACTGGACAGAAAAGTTGCCCATGTCTATATTATACATTCTTCTTCCTCATATCCATTTTATACTAACGAGTCTGCTGTTTTATAGTTATGCCTCTATCCTGATACCGTTATCTAGAGTGAGCTTAGTTGAAACTGTCTGAAAGCTCCAAATTGGTACTTTTGAAAGGACAAACTACTAAATACAGCCATGGAGGCACTTGTAGAGACTGCTGGGATTTGGGRCTTTGGTCTCTTCACACTAGCTGCAGCCCAACGGGCGGAAATGGCTTGAAACGCCTCAGGATTCTCTGAGGTATTCCGGTTTCTAAGCGCCTCCCACCTTGAATAAAAGATTCCCCTTCCTCATTTTAGGAGGCAGAAACCTGCTAGATTCTCTCATTTATAGGTATATTGTGGAAAAACATTCATCTGTCTGCAAGTGTCTGTTAACCCCATCACCCCTCTCTATTCTTGGCCACGGCCAGATTTCCTTGCTCTAGTTCCCAGGGCGGGAATTCCCGGACCCTTTCTTTTCTCTCTCTCTCTTCCTGGATAGGGAAATGAGTCTCCCGCAAGGCTGTCCGTGCTCAGCTCGCACAAGCTGCCGGGAAGCTCTGCGCATTCCCATCAGGAAAGGTCCCGCTCCCGGCGGTTCCATCCTCCAGCACAACTTCACACGTGGCGAAACACGGGGTGGCTCCAACTCCGGGCGACCGCAGAAAGCCTCATGTGCCGACCCTGGTGCCCGCGCACACAGACCGCACGGGCAGGGGGAAAGCCGAATGATTCTGCTACCCTGAATTAGGTCACTGAGGGAAAAAAAGGAAGGGAGAAAGGCCACCCTCTCCCTGCCGGGCTTTGCAGAGACCATCTGCACGCGGYTATGGACGGAGCTGCTGCGACAGGCAAAGCAAGCCCGTGTGACACGAGTCACAGGGGAGCTGCGAAGGCAAAGGAGGAAAACCCAATTACTGCCGCACTGTCCTCCCRTGGGAGGGAGCCGTGGGAATACCCTGCTCGCAAAAGTTTATTGTGGGCGCTGGCGGAGKAATCCGTACAACACTTTTATTCTTCACTCTATTTTCTTCTCTCTATCCTTTCTTTGTACATCAGTAGAAAAAAAAAAATTCAAATAACATTTTGCACCATAGCTGGAGGTTCAGAGTAAGTGGCTACAGTAAAAAAAGATTTTCAGGCTGTCTGATGAAAGATGAGACTTATTTCAGTGAACATGCTATTGCTTCAATGCCAAGGGAAAAGCACTCGTCATTAGAGAAATGAATTGCTCAGCTGTTTATAAGCAAAAAGCTCTGGGGGAATTTCTCCGGGCCCAAAACACCAAGCGTTGCAGGGTTACACAAACATATGTTGCAGGTGTTTTAGGGTAGACAGGTGGGAAAACCTCAACTACCGAAAAATACTCCGCTTAATAGACTGTATCTGCAACTAGCTAACCTAAAAGCAGAGGAGGAAAAACAAACACGAGACAGTGAATTAGACATACACACAACAATATTCTCATTAAAATAATGATCTCATAGGGCCAAACAGGAATTTTTGAAGCTWKTTTTTTTTTTTTTAATACTAAAATTTTTAATATAAGGACATTTTAAGTCCAGAACAAAGAGCAGTCTGAATTACAAATTAAAAAAGGAAATAAGGATGAATTATAGTTCTTTTTATTTAAACACTTATTTTCCCTCACTTATTTTTCCTAAGGAGATAGCTTACTAAAACATCCCCCTCTTCAYTGACAAAGCAGTACTGGATTTATCGTAATTATTCTAAAGCCCAAGATATCTTTATATTATAATGCCATTTTTCCTTTCATTTGCCTGTGAGTTGGAGAAATATCACCCTATATTCCCTAATGATTAAGAAGTCTAAAAGGGTTTACTTTCTACATCACATATACTTTTCTTCAAAAAAGAGCAAATAGTGCAAAATTTGTACTGGGAASAGAGCTGAAATAGAACTCAAATGTGGATGAGAAACACACTTCATTGAGTTCAGCAGCAGGTTTTTTATCAAGCACTAAAAATTAATATGAAACGCACATTAATAGCTTAACTATAATAGCACCCAATAGCTTAACTGCACGGAGAATTTCACCTTTCTTCTCTTTACTCTTTTGTCAGGTGTCCAAGAAGCTGTCTCCACTCTACAACTACACTTATACGCTATAAACAACGGCTTAACATTACATAAACATTTCAAAATATTTTGCACACAAAACAAACAACCCACCCAAACTCCTCAGCACCCAAAGCAAAGGCCTCTCCCAAAACAACACTCCCCTTTCACCTTCTCATTTTCCTCCTCCCTCAGTTATTAGTGCTGCAAAACCACATGCCCCAACCGGGGCCCAAAAGGTATTTTCATGCACCTACAAGCCACTCGGTGAAATACTTATTGCAAAGAAACCAAGTTGTGAGACATAAGAGGACAGAATATTGCCGATTTCCAAGTGATCGGCGCCAACAGTAAAATATTACTCGATAATAGGTTGATAGTTTGCATCTACCAATCCTCCACGTGAGAGCAGCGCAACAACGCAAGAAGTATCATGCACAGAACTAATAAAGAACTTCCTTTAATCACAGGAGTCAGGAGATCTGTACGCTAATACTGGCTTTGGCAAAGAAGCACCATAATCCTCACACTGGGAATAATACTTCCTGTTTACGTTTTTCAGAAAGATGCTGTGGGTCTCAGTCGCAGAACTTGTTATTTACAATGCAATAACAGCATGAAGAATTACCATGTTTAATTGGTTATAAGGAAAATTAGGAAGATCTATTTTTCTGAAACAAAAAGAAAAAAAAATCCCAGAAAGAATTTAAGAGGAAGGAATATTTAGTTAATTGGGTCAAGGGAAAGAAACCCCTGAACTCCGATCAAGCTGAAATAAATTATCTCCAGTTTTGTTTTGTGGCAATCCTTTATTCCCCTGGCAACCAGAAATCTCAGATACCACGAAGATATTTTAAATACCGTGCATTAGGGTCTGTTTTTAACTTTATACACATATTTTTTCTCCCACATGGGCATTCCGTGACAAGAGATAAAGAAATGAAAAAATGCCAACTGAGGTTTATAAATACTTCAGTGACTTGAATGAAAGAAATTTCTCGTTGCATATTTTGGCTCCCCGTCCTAACATATTAGGAAGCCTTTTCTTCATTTATAGCTTTCCCCTCTATTGCATTTTAACAGGTAGATCAAATCATACCCAATCAGTTGTCATCGATATTCCAGACAAAAAGACTCCAACCTGCTAATGTGCAAGTTCATAACCCGCGTAAAGCCCCCAACTTAAACAGAATCGCTTAAGCACCTTTTAAATCTGCCTCCTAATTTAGTCATCTGTTTTTCACCGAATCCTTGGTTTTAAGAAGTAAATTAMCTAAACAGTGAGGTATAAATCTGACAGCGCTCAGCCCTACCCCACGACAGATTTACGCTCTGGCATCTTGCAGCCCCGCACGGTTCGGAGCAGGAGTTTTACAACAGCAGAGAGGGGAAATCCAGGCTTTTGAATGGCACACACAGCAAGGCTTGCTTTAAACCCAGGAACGCTCCAAATGACAAGATTTAAAATATGACATCTTTATGTACAGAAAAGCCACCACATTATGGTTTTATTGGCACTCGTTTTGGACAACCTGCATAACTCACTGATGACTTTGTGAGTAATGCAGCTATCTTAAACTTACACGGATAAAATCCTTATAACTGCACTTCCAGTGCTACGTCTTCTCCAGATATACGCTTGTACGTAAATCTCATATACCAGTGAAAAAAAGAACATTTTAAAGTTATTTAGATTATTCCTGCTACCTGGAAAAAAAACATTATGTTTGGTAAGTTCTGTGCCATGTAAAATACTTAAAAAAGGTCCCTGGGGAGATAAAGACAGCCACATGTACATAGTAAAACTTGCCAAAATACAAACAAACTTCCTCAAATGGCTTTTCTATACAACAGTTAGTACTTACTATTGCTTACTGTTAATGCTTTTAATACTTACTTACTACTTCCATAGTAATACCTACTGTGGAAACATGCCAATATACCAGTGGTATATTAACCCTTCCATCAGAAAAGAATGAACTTGAATTCTGTTCTAACAGACGTGGATACAATTCAGTATGTAACGTTTCATATATTATTGAAAAGTTTAGAATACAATTTCATATACAGTTTTGTTTTGCTAATCTTTGTAAAATAAATAAATTATGATGGAAATAACTTTTGATAAGGTAGAATCAAGTGTTTTATATGTTTTAAGGGCTTTTTTTTGAAGAAACTACCTTACATACCAGAAATGATTAATTGAATTGTCACACCAGAAGAACCATAATCACCTCATTTTAACACTGTTAAATACATTTTATTACTGCAATTTTATAGCTAATATCATTACTATTTAGGAGAAGGTCAGTAGTTTTAAACGACTTTTTACACATAAGTAAACCACTCATTCAAAAGAAACAACCTGAATAAATCCAAGGTCCTTTTTTTTTTCTTTTACTTTAACATCAAATGCCATCAGGATTGCTCTTACTAGTACTACTAAGGACATCACCTTGCTCAAAGAGAAAGAACAGTTCAAAATTTCAGTTTCTAAAATAATGTTCTCTGTTCCACCTTGCCTCTCAAAAATACTTGTCTCTCGTGACAGAGCTCAGGAATTTCCAATGGATCAATGGACATTAACAGGAATGCCAATCACCACAAAATAATAGTCTTTTTTTTTTTGCTTTAATGTTTGCAATTCTGAGTCCAGCTACCTGTCAGTGAGTAGCTGTCTTCACTGTTTAGTGAAAAGTGGACATATTATTTGCTTTTCTTTACAATGCTATCATTGACTTTACTAGTATTAGAGGGCCACAGCGATAGGCAGCATCTGAGAAATAAGGACTGTGAAGGGTAAGCCTTAACCAGCTGGCTAGTGAACCACTTTCGAAGGACTTTTACATGTGACATAAGAGGTGCTTTAGAGAAGTAGGAGGTTTTTAAACAAAGGTAAAAAAAAAAAATGAAGAGGATTTTTAATTTGTGGCACGCATACTATTTTTATGCAGCACTATAGCAACATGGTTATTCCAAGTAATTCATCATTAAACTCACAGCTGTCTGTCATAGCTTACTGTATCAATGAAAACCAGAAAAAATATAAAACAGTAATTCCTAAAGACAAAACAGGGTCTCTATTCTTGGAAAACAAAATGTTCTGATTTCAAGAACACTAGTACAAAACAACAAGCTAATAATATATTTCTATACACAAAAATATATACAAACCTCAATTATAGAGCCCAAATTAAAAAATTTATCATCAATTTAAAAAAAAAACAAAAGACTTCTATTTATTAAGCTGAGGTATTTAGATTACATCTAACCTTACTGCATTTGCAAACTTWGAAGTCCAAATGCTTATCCAAATGATGATCCAAATGGCTCAGTTTACGACCAGGAACTCAGCATGGATGCAACACTAGGGGTCTTTGCGGGGGAGCACTAAATCACAGAAGGGCAATGCATTTCATTTTGGTCTCTATGAACTGATATCCCCTACATAGACAAGGAGAGTCACACCTATTTCTTGCTTTTCCACTAAACCTTCCTTGTTTTCTTTGTCAGTCACCTCCCTTGTTCCACTAATCTTTCTTTAAAGCTCACGACAGGTTGACATGGCCAGGCTGGCTGATTGCCAGGCCCATGAGTGACCCTCTTACCTGCTGGAAATGCACCCAAGACACTCTAAGAAAYTACTTAATGGGGCATTGTTCCACAGAAAAACAATACAGGTGCCACAGATTAAAAACTGGTCACATYCTGAGAATCCTTAAAACAACAACAGCAAAAAAAACTCCTCACACATTTATTGAGGAAAAAGGCCTTCAGCAGCTTTAGCCCCTCTGAAGAGATGGACACCCCACCCAATACCTCCCTAACCAGAGGAAAACTAATGAGATACCAGCACCCCCTCCCAACCCCTTGTTGGTTGACCCGTGCTCATTAAAGGGAGGCAATTAATGGCAGATTGTATGCAGCAATGTAACTGTTGAAGGCAATGCAGCCATGCAGAGCAGAGCTTTGCAGTGCAGCACACTGCAGTGCAGTGTAGAGCAGTGCAGTGCAGTGCAGTGCAGCGCTGCTTGTAGAGGCTGCTGTGCAATGGCCCCTCTCTTGACAAGGGCCAGGCATGGGCTACCGCAGCATGGGAGGACAATGCAATTCAAGAGCATTTGGGGCCTGGCAAACTGCCTGTGAGCACCCGCAGAGGCAGCCCCGGCAGGAGGTGTTTTGGCTCCAACCATCCGCACGAGTTGCTTGGCCCCAAATGTCCCTGCGGTCTTTCTCCCCTCGTCACATGTTGTGAGAAGCAAYGAAGGCTGCGATGCAGATTTCTCCAGCTCATCGCTACAGGAGAGCTCACGACCTTAAAACGAGGCACTGTTGCTTAATTCCTGTGGCAAACCGTGTAATTTCAGTCATGCCTGACTTGAGTGCGGTGCCTCCGAAACGTTGCGTACACCTCAGCACGGATGTAGTTACAACTTAACACCACTATTTTATCACTATTATACCACTATTTTCAATGTTATTAAAGAACTTAAAACACAGAGCTGAAGAAAATATCATCAGCAATAACTAGAATATTATTAATTTAATGAAAAAGCCTAATTTGCATTGACCAAATACCCTTTATTTCCTTTTTTTTAATTGATGGCTCATGATCACCCTTGTCTCCATGGCCTTCAACTCCCATCTAGCTTGACGAGCAAATAACATAACTCAATATGTTAAAATATCCAAATGCAAACTTTTTTTTGTGAAAAATACTAAGAATAAATACAGCAGACTCTCAGCAAAGGATGGCCGCCAGGTTCTTGGCATGCAGTCTAGGGGATGCTTCAGTTTTTGTAGTAAGTCATTGAGATAAGGTTAACACTTCAACRCACAACATACAGACAGGAACACCCAAAGATGAAAATTACTTTGCTTATGTTGCTGTATTAGAATTTTATTTGCTAAAGGGTGAAAACAGATTTGCAGAATTCACAGTTAACTTAAAACAATAGTTTTAAACCTTTTATTCCTAGCCCTGGCTGCCTTCAGGAGGGAAAGAACATCTGGTTATTTAAGGAACACAATATGTTCACATTTTCTATGACTTTTGTTTCTAATTAGGTTTTTTAATTTTTTTTTTATTTGAACAACTCTAGTTAGAACTATGTTTTTTTAATCACTTCCTATTTTTCCACTGCCCTCCCTCCATATCTCTACTTCTTAATTTCACAGATTTTGCTTTGAAAATTAACAGTGCTCTATGGTTTTGATAAGTAAAAAAAAAATGAAGAAAATTTGCCACTCATGGCATATTAAATTCAGAGACACACCTACAATCACTGCATTTGGGAATACAGAAAAATCACTGCCTTACTTTCTCATTGCACAGATTCATACTTTCGATACTCCATTCTTTCATATCAAGCTCTACCTTTCTATTCAGAAGGATTTTAAGTGCAGAGAAGTAATTTTTATACAAATAATTTAAGAAAGCATCTGTTGGAAGAGCAGAAATGAGAAACCAATACTCTCCCAAGCAGTTTAAGAGTATCTTTCTATTCAAAGATAATGACTTTTTTTTTTTCAATTTTTTTTCAAATTTCATTCTACATTTTTATAACAATGGGAGCTGAGAAAATTCAGAAAAGGCTTAAATTCAATTACCCTATACTGATTCATACTACTGACTGAAAAATTAGTATTTCTGCGGCCTCCTTTCATAGCCAGGTGCATTCATTTGTGTTCAGCTATTACAGGCTCTGTATTTCTCTTTGAGGGCATCTATGAGGGATGTGGAATCTAAAATGTCTCTCTTGCCAGTTGGGATCTACTCTGGTGAAAGCAAATGTGCTGCCCTAGCTTAACGGTGAGCAATAGTTACCCTTTATATTATTATTGGACGATGATCAGGCTTGTGTTTGAGTCCACAATCAGGTCAGAAAACTTGTCCTTCTGGAAGGGAAAAACTATCCAACTGTCTTTAAGCATAGTTTCCTTTGATACCTAAGCTGCTTTCCCATAGTAACAGAGAAACACAGCAAACAAAAAACTGAGAGGGTCACTGAGCCAAAGTTTAATTCACCTATTATTCCATATAACAAATAAAAAGAGGATACTAGTTATGATGGAACAAGGAAACAGAAGAAGAAATAATAGATGATATTATAAGTGAAAACTCAGAGTATCTGTAAAGTCAAAAGTTACAGAAGAAAAGGCCATATCAGCCTCAAACAACTATTCCATAATTTATGGCATAACTGTTTTTTAAGAACTTTTCAAGTTTATGAATATGTTGCTGATTTCTTGTAAACCCAATAAACTTGGCATTTATCTATCTGTAAAAATTATCAGGAAGAAAAYATATATTAATAAAGCTTTAAAAGGCTAATTCCTCTCAGTTCCTGTTTGTGATTTTTGCATTTTCTGTCTGAGACTTCAAGCTCTGAGTGGTGGAGAGCAAGCGTTCTCTCAGAAATGTGGGTGGACACTAACCATTTTTGCTGTGGTCAACAATGTGCTGAAGTCAGCTACTGGACCATGCAATAATTTCCCACAGAAAAGAGTAAGAGTTCCACGATTTCACACATTAAAGCCTTGCAGAGCCTTGGAAGAAATGCCATACAGAACAGGTCAGTTTTGGCCCAAGAGATCTGAGTTGCAATGAAGCAAATTTAATGTCCCATTAGGAATCCCATGCTAGTGATGGAGAAATGCACAGGAAAACAACAAAGGAGGAATRAAAATCTTGCAGTGCTAATTTTTTAATCATCAGTTACAAGCTACACTTCTGACTAATCTCTCCTTGTACTCTTCTAGTCTCAGGAAGGAGAAGCACAATTAATTACCTTCATGGAGACTGGAAAAAAAAAAGGTATCCTATTTTTTCTGATATTGGTATATAGTCTTTATACTGATTTTATACTCCTACAACACCCCGATACCTTGTTGAGTCTCTTTCATTCTATGACATGAAAAACACTGTCAGACTCAAAAGGTTCTATATGAAAGTCTTATATAGAATAACAAGCTATAGTAAATGGACTCTTATTATAAAATATATTAGGTTAAACCAACATATACTTAAAGACACATGAATGAAACTTAAAATCATATCTGGGGAAAGATAACAACCTCAAAGTCACAACACTGAAAATACACCTCTTTTTCAGACCAGGAGATCATTTCTTTGTTTAATCATATTTAAAACAATAAAAACAACTAGCAGTCTTTGTACAAAAGAGCTTTAAGTCCTCATTCACCTGACTGAAGGGAGAGCTACTTGGATGATATGGTAAGAGCTACAGCCAGTACTTCTCTGAAAGGTATCTATTCAAGGGGTATCTATTTTAATTATCTATTTTAATTAATAGGACACTGCAGCCTTATGAGCAGACTACTTTGCTCTCTGGCCACAAGAAAGCTTCTTGAACAGAAGAGTGAACAAATGTCCTTCACAAGAAGTCATTTGATGGTTTATTTTTGCCCCCTTCTGTTGGCAGAATGACTTGTATACAGCCTAGGATGCTTTGGAGGACAGCTGGAAAATTAGTAATTGTTATTAAATTCTACCTTTTAACATATTCCTTCATTAAACCATAGATTATGTTTTGGATTTAGTCTGTTATCGTGCACGTTTTCCCTTCCTCTATACTTTCCTTCTAAAAAATATTCCTATCTTGTTTTGCTAGGAAAGCACATAAACATAAAAGCCGAGTAGTTTGATTTCATAGACTGCTGTCTAAATCCTAAGAAAAATTCCTGAGATCTAACATTACAAACTTTCTTATGCATTGAAAAGACGATATGTTTTACTGCTCATCATGAAAGAAATCTTTGTGCCCGAGAGGAATGAAGAAAGCAGTTGTAAGGATGCAAATTTCTGCACAAAACTGATATAGAAACAAAGAGATTTCTTTTTCTTTTTTTTTTCTTAAACCATAAAGGGTAAACATTGGTATTGAATGAAATTTCGCAGAAGGCAGTCAGAGTGCAGGAGTGCAGGGTTTTTCACTTTCAAAGGTGACTTGCATCATGAGGATGAGGGAGATCAGACTGTGCACTGGCAGCAGACTAATGGGACACGCTCAAAGACAGCTCAAAACGCACGGCACAAATCCTGCTATCTGCCAAAGATCTGAATACCGAGAAAGCTCATGTGTACAGCTTTACCTGAAACACTGGATCCAACGCATTGTGGATATTCGCGGTATTTTAAATCCACATATATACACTCTAAACCTGCAGGAGTTTCACCTTTTCTGTATTATATCTATCAGGCATAATTGTTAGTAGTATCTAACATAAAATTTATGAATATCTGAATTTTATTTATGTCAGTCTTCTCAGGCTGGAATGGTAGATTTTCATTTATAATCRAAAACCATGATTTAGCTATTATGTATTGGATATGACTAATGATTTAAGGATTAACAATGATCGATATAAAAGGATTCCATARAAAGGGCTGCATGACAGTTGCTACACAGCTTCCTGGATCTTCATGTAAAATATTACTATTTCCTTCAAAAATAAACTTTTTAATGTGCAGAAAAAAAAAAAAAAAACAAGAAAAGAACTAATGAGCATAAATACTTGCCAAGCAGTTACCTGAGGTTCCACAGTAGTTAAGCACGGTGGCGGCTTTTAAGAATACACTTTTAAGAATAAAGGAGCATTCTACTCTTGTTTGATAAGTTTTTTGTTTAAAGTGTTTGCCAAAAAAAAGGAAACTTGAAATGTCAATTTAGTCCCCAAGACATGGGAAGTTCGTAACTTAAAAGCATTTGGAATATTTTATTACAGAGATTTAWTTATTTTATTGTTATTACTTACAAAGCGAAGACCTCACCTTTGGATCTCGGAGAAAAAGTGCTCTTAGGATAAGGGAATGAACATCTTCAATAGGTGGATAATGCATCAGAAGTCCCAAGCAGGTCTGATAATTACTTGAAATCACTAAAGCAAAAAATGAAAAAAACATGTGAAATCATGAAATATTACCACAATATTCTGGTATTCCAAGACAGTATCTTTTTAAGTAGATTCATTCATTGTAGCTCAGGTTCAGTCGCCTTCTTCCACATTAGGCACAGAGAGTCTCTTAGACCTCTAGAAGCGCTCAAGGGGAAAGAAGATAACACTGAATCTATGTATACATATAAATTCATGTCAACATCTCTTTGCTTTCTTGCTGTAAATTAGAATCTAAAAGGAAAATCGAAATGTCTTTTCTKTAGGACATTCACTAAGACATTTTTTTCTGAATACCTCAGTCAATACTTTTATGACTTTTAAGATAAGTTATAATGTTTTAAGAAACATTAAGGGCAAAGGAAAAACACTGAACTTTCATAACTTTTATATTTTAAATACTTTAATACAAAATTGAACTTAATTAAAATTTCACACTAATGCAGGAAATTTATGGCATGCTTTGTCTGAAGTTTTCCTTTTTTTTGTAATCAGATTGTGCTTGATTTTTTCRAATTTATGTAAATATAAAAACTCTTCCAACAGCTCTTGTCATCATCCTTCTTTGCCTTTTTTTTTTTGGAAATCAATCTAATTATGAGTGCAATTATTAAAGACATCTTTTCAGGCAGGTCTATGTAAACTACTTCATTTCTTTAGCGCCATCTAAATCCAGGCAATCCATCTGCCACAGCTGTCAAAGCATTCCCTATTAGGAATGCCTCCACTGTGCCACATAACGACAGCCTCCAACAATAGTATTTGCAAATAATTTTTAAAGAAACTTCACTACTCTTAGGGCTTTAGGTGTACCAACAAATGCTTTGAATTSATCAGTCCTTTACACCAGTGAGGATGCTTGCAAACAGGCAAAATTATTTTGAAGGAAGACAAAATAAATGATCTTCTGGACACAGGGACTGAAATGTTTCACTTTTTTCTTTCATGTGAATAAACCTCATATTCTCCTATACCTTTCCTCCCCCAGCAAGAGAACTGTGGGGAAAAATGCAGGACTGGGCAAAATGAATAATTATAATCTGTGTAGGGAACCACTTTATCATCTTCATTTCCGTTGCTGATCCGACAGCTTGTAATTTCATACATCTGCTTTCATTTGTAAAGCACTCACTTATCCCACTCATTCTTTATCTGTTCTGCCTGTTCTTTTCCCATCCTTTGTTTTTCTTGTTCATATTCAGGTACCTGTTTTGCCTTCCCGACGTCACAGAGCTGGCACAATGCACACAGCACAATGGTCTCAGTCAGAGTTTTTTCAGACAAGCATAATACGAGTCCCACATAATATAGAACCAATCAAATTCTCAAATGTAAACTGAATTTAAGATACTGAACTGCAGTTAGGATTAGGACACMTTTTTGTTTACAAAAGCAAATAAAAATGCAGAAAATGGGTAGCAAATTCCAAATACTTTTATCAAGTAAGGGCATTAAGACCAACACATTTCCCYTTTGAACACAGAATATGTTCTATTTCCAATGTAAAATGGATTAAAGTTATTTCTTATTTCTGCTGGAAGATAAGTTCTTTGCTATCCTATAGATACAGAAAAAGGCAAATATCAAAAATGCTATTTTTTAAAATGATGTAGATCATACTATTGGTAAAATYGGTATTTTCAACCAGGACATTTTTGCTCTAATCATTCCGTTTTTAAAACACATAATACTGACACAACTGGACAAAAAAAAAAAAAAAAGTTAGTTTAGTTAACAACCTATGCCACCTCTGCTCCCCAGAAATTGTATTTTAAAGTGCATCCATTAAAGTCAGTCAGATTTWAAAAAAATACATCTCTAGTCATGCTACCCTTAATGAGGCAGCCCTTTATATTAATTTCATCTTTAGATTTTTCTCTTTTTCTGTGGAAATCTTTATCTAAAACAAAATTTTTGCCAGTGCCCTATTCACTGTGGACTTTTGGTTTAGAGGAATTATGCTGCAGAAATGCTTCTGAGTATCTTGTCTTAAAAGTAAGCTCTTCTTGTCTCTTTAGGATAAAATGATATTATACAACAGAGTGGCCTTAAAAGTGATCCAGAAAACRGAAGTGAAACAAAACAAACATGCCTCTTTGGAATATGCATGTTGGTGTTAAAAGGATTCCTAAGAATTACCTGCAGGATAAAGTTCCTATAAGGAGATTCTGCGTGTTACAAATTTCTTCCATCTCAGCAGTAGTTGATGCTACCCAAGTTCAGTGGTGAATTATCTAATGTTGTGCCCAGCTACCTTGTCATGAGCCTGTTCCTTGGGTCTTTCTCCCTTGTGTATCAGTTCTCAAAAATCTAACTTGCAAAACTAACTGTGCCAATCCCCAATCRAGTCCTTCTTTCCTGCCACCAGTCATTTCTTCACTGCATAATATTTGGCAGGGCCAATTCTGTATGCAGGAGCRTTGGCACTATTTGCCCCTGCTGCTTTATGCATTGCTGTGTAGGCACTCAGTAGAGGTAAGAACACTGTATGCAACACAAATGTCATCCTGCTCTTCTGAGTAGGTACGGTGACTCCTCTATATTCCTTAAAATGTTCAGAGAACCTTTATGTAAGAAGAAATATATCCTAATTATAGCTAGTTTTCAAGTGGAAACAGCACTTACTGTACACATACTTACTCACGTGTATGTACAGACTGCATATATACTCACTCAAACACTGTTCAGTCAGCATTAGCTCCTAGTGCAATAATAATGRCCTTGTGTTGGTTTACTGTGCAAAATATAGACAGGTCTCCTAGATTTGCTTTGCAGTGTCTAAAACAAACAGGTTGTTTCAATCATGTTTTTTGTGCACAGACAACTACATAACAACAAATGTTCCCTTCGCCACTAAATAACTTGTATCTTGAGTAATAGAAAATTTAAAAAATAAAATAAAAATGAAAAACACAGCTGAGGTAATCTATTTTAAACCATGCTCCTGAGAGGAAGACAACAAAGTGCACAAAAAAAGCCAGCAATTCCAAAACAAGGAACCTTCCTCCCAAGCATGGTGGAATAAAAGTAATCTCCCTCTCTTATAAACTCTCAGATGCTTTCAGTATAACATTATTATCATTTCTTACGTTTGACATTTTTATAACATACTATCGTAGGAATTCTATTATTATTCCCACTGTACCGAAGTTTTTAAACTCAAAGGTTTTAAACAGAAACTTTCCAGATGGTTTATTTACAGATGATTAAACTCATTCAGCGTTCTGAGTTAGCATTTCCTACCACTGAATAAMGAGAAGTCTTTATAAACTTATTTTATGTGAAAACCTTTTAAAAATATTGCAAAAGAATTTGCTACTCTTGAGGCTGTTGGATGATTTTTTTGTTTGTCTCTAATTAAAGTTCAATATTACCAACAATATAAAAACAGGAGAAAAAATGTTTGTTATAGCTTTTCTCTTCTCTCCAATTAAGATATGTAAAAGTCTCTATAGTCCAAGCATGAGTTTAACACCTTCAGTTTTACAGTACTTATGATTGGGCATTTTGTTTCACAATCCTGTTATGTTTAGAGCAACTAATTATATCTGACTACAGAGGAAAAAGCTACAGAAATGCCATATATATGAAGAAGTAGCTGTCCAGACAAGCTGTGTGCGCTTGGGCAAACATTCTCCACTTTAAAACTCCTTCCTATTTTACTTACTAAGCCTTGGAAATTAGAGGAAAAAGGAGACCGATTTCACACAGATGCCTAAAATATATTTTTTTGCTCACATTTTTAGTTGCCTCACACTGGTACTTGTATGTAAGCGCCATAGAATAAAATGAAACAGCCCCAAARCAAACTTCTCTCTATCAGGAGAGAGAGGTACACTTGCATGCTTACATACACATTTATAAAACATGGTCTTTAAATGGGAATGATAACAAATAAAATACAATGTTAAGAAATATTTTACATTAATCTATACTGCATATCTATACCAAATTTTTTAAAAAATATTTCATCTTAGTGCACATAAATAAAACAGATTGAGATTACAGAACATGACAATTTAGAATCAGATTATCCTGAAATGGAAACGTTAATCTGAAACCTCTAAACAGAACAAAATATCCACTTATTCTAAAGAAATGCAAGGTCGTTACAGCTATAGGTTTATTAAGAAGTAATTTAAAAAACACATGAAGTTCCATGGCAGGCAGTAGAATGCTAATATGTGTAAAGTACGTGCGTGGTATGATTTCAAGGTTGGTTGCTAAAATAGGAACCATAGATGAAAACTTCACGTGTCCTAGAACACAAAATTGTGTCAAATATGTGACCCTGTTATAAGCTAAAGTTTACAGATTGTATAAAATTAACTCGGAGCAGCATGCTACAGAATTCATATATCTAATGACAGATACACATCTTGTTGCAAAAGGCACACTTGCTTTTGTGGCAAGTTTGCATACAGAATTATTTGAAAAATACGCTGGTCCAGAAATCAATGCTTCTTAATGAATCATTACATATCTTTTCCATCCCATTCACAATTACATACACTATTTTTTGTGTGTTTGTGATTTCTTACTTCTCTCAAATTACCACTTTTTTTTTTCTGTCATTAGCCCACAGGAATTCACTTTTGCACAAATTTCAGGTGTACTAAAATAAAATGATTTTTTTTAAAGATATCCATCTTGCATAGAGCAAATATATATTTTATATTGGCTATTTATCTCTGCATGTACATTATCTGCAACATTTTATCTTGGAAAACTATCAGTCAGTCTTGTGCATTTTAACATTTTTCACATCGAAACAGCACAACAAATACTCGTACTGTTAAAGACAGACTTCACTCAATTCATCGTCTTTGTCAGAAGATGGAGCTCTGTACAWACCTGTATCATCAAATGCATACAAAATCTGCAACTCCATACAGAAACCCTGAACTACCARGAAAACAAACCTGTGTTTAACTCCAGCAGAGAATTTGTTTCATAAATAACACAGACCAGGTCCACTAACATGTAGCTCCTCTCATGGCATTTGATTTTCAGTATTTTAGAAAAGGCACAATAAAATTTAGAATTTCTTAGGCCTTCCTTTTCTTTGAAAAATAGGCTTATATTTTTWAAAAAAAGATCGTAAGATAGTCGATACTTACAGGCATCCCTAATATATAACAACATGGCTACAAAAATGTAGTCAACTAAGTTCAGGGTGATGCTGTCAGCAAATAAAGCGTCCCAGACAACTAGGAGGTCCTGAAGTGGGAATTCTCGTCCAAACAGGAGCCTTACCCAGCGCCTGGAAAACAAAACAAAACAGCAAAAATGACAGGATTTTCATTTTCATTTTTCCAAATATTATAACGTCAAAACACGTATCACAGGACCAACTACGACCCAAACAAGTTCACTGGAAATTGCTACAAAGTGTGGAAGTCTCTGATACCCACTTCACTGACTGCACGTGTACAAGTGTTACACAGATTAAAGGCAGCGATAGGCTGGAGATGCTGGAAGCCTTAGCTGACSGACACGATGCGGTGGGTGAACCCCCTCGGGGCCAAGCCGGCACCAGTCCCRCGTGGCACCTCCTCAAGCCTTTAGCGTGAGACGGCTCGAAGGAGCGAGCGGCAGATGCGACGTGAGAGCAGCCCGGAGGAGCAGAGGGGATGAAGCCCGGGCTTTACGAGAACCCTGGAAGAGCCCGGGCAAAYGAGAGCCCGTTTGGAGGCATATAGCAGCTAGCTGTCAAAACGGGATGGCTCGCAGCTACTCTGAAAGGGCTTCTTCCCTTTACTGACGAGAACGTCTGCAGCTCCATATCAAATATGCTATGAATGCTGTTTTGATTAAATATAAAGTTTTATCAGATTTAGTGATTATCTGCTGTGTAGAATAATATATCAGGAATTCTTGTTCAGATCCAAGCTGTTTTTATACTTAGCAACACTGGAAATTTCTCCTATTATATACAATATTTGTTTGAGGTTGCAAGCCTGGGACACAGTAAAACAAGAAAATAATTTCTCAAGATTTCTAAATTCCAGTTCCAGCTCTTTCACTGGTTTAACTACTGACTTAAAGTTACTTCCCTTTTCCTAATCCAGAACAGTACCACTAACTTTGTACCTTTTAAGGTAGTAAGGACTATCTAATATTACATTTGAAAGTGCTAAAGTATAGTTAGCAATGTTCATCATGAAATAGTTATAACAAAACGGATTACAAAATAATGAATTATATTTTTAGCTGGGATATGCAAATTATTACCCCTGTGGAATCTTTTTATTTAATGGCAAGAAAAGATTGATTGCAAATTTCTGCTAAGCAAATTAAGTTGTTCTTCAAAACTCAGAGTTAAAAGTCACAAAAATATTTAAAAATGCAATTAGAAATTTCATCAAGAATAGTTTCACTTTCAAGAATTCACATTTAACCACTTTTGTACAAGAACTCAGTATACATTTTTTTATTGACTCTCGCACTAGAAGTCCATTCTGCAGAAATGAATTCCAACACACGTGCTTTTAAGACAGTAGCAATTTATGCAGAAAGATTATCTCTATAAAAGAAATCCAAAGGTAGCATTTTGCCAATCAAAGTTTTGCTCATTTAAAGCTTTATCCCCCCCCCACCAGAACTGCATTACCCACAAAAAGTCCATATKACAGATTTAAAGATCATTGCACTGACTCATTTTTGCTGCCACGTGTGTCCCAATTTAAAAGTGAAAATAAGTGATTTCAAAATATCTTCTGATGCCCATGTTCTTAGATCAAAGGTTAATTTTGTCAAGGTTTGCAACATTTTACTCCAGCATCATAATTATAAAGGTTAGAATATGCCACCTTCTACGCATGGTGTTTTAACATATAGTGGCAAATTACCCCATGGCGCCTCGCCTACAGGAGACCATTATGCTATGGTGACACAAACGTGACTGCCTCGCTGCRGGAAGCCTATTACTGGCATTAACAACCCCTCCCACCTGTAAAGCCACAACCTGCATGTTACACAAACTGTTAGGAGGGAAAGCTCAGCAAAGCTTGGAGCACTGCGGCGGACTTTGCTTCTTGCGACTGAGAAAATCTCATTCAGAAGCCTTACTAAAACTCTAATACCCTTCAAGGGGGAAAAATACACCGTGGCATAATGGGATTTGTTATTAGTCTTTTATTAAAAATCCCTTTTGCTTCTTTACTACTTCATTATGCAGTGTTAATCGTTTGTAGATGCAGGTTTATTCTGCTCAAGCAGAAGTCATTCCTTTTTTTTTTCCCCCTCCTGCTTTTATATTTTCTCCTGGGAAAATTAAATCTCGGTCCCCAGAGGTAGCATGTTTCACAGATGTAGGCTGCAGAAGAACAACTGGACTTCCTTTTGCAACCATAATATTAACGTTAATTATTTGAACCTTCTTGTCCTAAAGGGAGTAAGCAATTCATACTGTTGTAAATGCATATGTACKAACTGTTCTCCTGTTTTTTTCCAGCAGCATTTAGCTCATAGTGTCTATAAACCAAGGACCCTATTGCCTGTGAACCATGCTGCCATATGGCAGGACTTCAGTCAGCTTTTACATTCATAAAAATCTGTCTTAATTCCTTAAAGTAATGGTCTGCATTGRAATGCTGCCTTTCAAGCTAAGACATTTTTATTGCTTTTACAAATATTTGCAGAGAATTAAAAACACTTAATAATCACATTGAACAAGACAAACTTTCTTTTTTCTTTTTTTTCTTTTTGAGATGACTGTTTGTGGTTTAATTATTGTTCTGTCCTGTTAATCTTGCCTTACATCTGTTACACCTGCAGACTGTGAGGCTCACAATAGTATACTTTTATCACAGGCAATAATACAATAATTCATATTTTACCAGGCATACTTAGCAATTAAAAGCTACAAAAAAAAAACCCAAAAAACCCAAACCAGATTTTTTAAAGCCATAATACATCAGGGATACTACTACCTGCATTGTAAATAAGTTATTGTATTTTACTTATCATTCCTATATAATTAAACCAATATTCTCTAGCAATATTCTCTAGCAATAGATAACGACTCATTAGTGACCTCTACAATGCAGAGAAAGCAGTAGAAAACAGTGTGTGTGTGTAAAGCATTCAGCCTTAGCAGTTTTAACTAAACCCCACAACCATTCTGGATACCATCCATTTGCTGGATAATCATGTGACCATCTATAAAAGTAACTTATTTTATGTGTAAATATCTTTGTTACATATATTTACTTGTATACCCTCTCTATCTTTCTGGAAAGCATTGAAGTTTTAAAATAACTAACTGTATTGAAATATAATGAATGATTTTTTGAAATATAATGAATTATAACATTTAAATGAATTGAAATAACCCTAAGAAACGCTTACAGAAGAGGTGATACAGGTAGTTTGGGAGTGTTTATAAGGACAAAGCAACACAATGAAATTAGACAGCCTAAGGAAACCCACGACTGCACACAAGGCAAGGTATGGCCTGGAACACGTTAYACACACCGAAACTGCTCCTGAAACATTTGGAAGTTCCTCGTAAAAGCCACAATAAGGTTTAATAAGGGTTTAATAAGGAGCCAGGGCTCTGCTCGCGAGCACCTCTGTGGCAGAGAAGGATGAGGAAACRCGGCCGTATGGGCACAGCAAAAGTGCCCTCGGAAGAAGATGTTTGGTACCTGAAATTGCTCCAGGTTTGCTACTTGCCAAAGTCAGCCAGCGGGGAGACAGGTAAGCTCAGTCTGAGGATGAGATTTATGGGGATGGAAGCTCGTTTGCTTGCCGTAACGACATGAAGGGGACCAATCAAGGGAAGCTTTAGCAACTTTTCAGTTAGACCTGTTACACAGTCCTTTTCTCCAGTGTTCTGTCTTCATTCTTAATAAATCTTGTTTTTATTAAGACTCCTGTGGTTTTATGCAGTTTGGGGATTTTGCATGGAAKATCCTAAAGAGATTAATAAAACCTCTGAATGATACAAATAGACATGGAAGACAACATGCCTGGTGTATAATCCTAACTATTTTTTTTTCCCTTTTCTCTCTTTTCTTCTACCTCCAGCAACCCTAACAGCAACTTTTCTACAAGAGTCTGGTTGGAAGGCTGGTAGCTCTCATGATACACAAGAAACTCTTAATGATCACAGATGACAGGAAAGTCAAAAGAGCCAAGTGTAGCAATTAACAAAAAGACATTTGTAAAATAAACAAAGCCTGCTTAAAATCCAGCATTTTTTTTTTTCAGAACAGAAAGCAGCATATGAAATCCAAATAAAGCCAAAAAAATGGTATAAAGACATGGCAAACTCCTCAGCCTTTCAGGAATTTACAGAAACTTCTGTTCTGTTTGATCATATACTTAGAATTTTGAACACACCATACCCACCCATTAAATACAYGCACTGTAGGTCACTGTTACAGCGTCTGATGCACTTTTGGGCTTACTGTCCTCAATCTTCCTCAGACCTTAAAATCCTTAACTATCAGGGATTTCTGGCACATCCTTTCCAGCAGCACATCCTAGCTGTACGCAACTAGAAGTGCTGGGTGAGGAGGACATTGTGTGTGACAAAATCTAACAAACTATTCAGCTTCTCCTTAGTAATAATACAAAGTACATCATAGAAAGGACCCTTCTAGCAGACATGCATACATCTGCCTTATTTTAGTTCAGTAGATTTAGGTTTGTGTGCAAGGTATTGTTCTGCCAGAGAAGGACATATATGCTTTGATGTTATCCTGATCTAGGCATTACTGCCCTGTGCTGCATTCCCATATGAAGTGTTCATTTAATCTGGTTTCTTCCCCTGTGCAGGGGGCATTTGGATCTCTGCATAAAGACCTGGAGTGCCATTTCACAAAACGCATGAAYCATGACTCTACTGCTAGGGGGCTTCAAGACAGGGTTGCTTCTGTGTGAGGACCCTGCACTGCCCTTTGCTGAGCTTCACAAGGCTCCATTCTGCCCAGCTCTCCAGCCTGCTGAGGCCCCTGCTCTCCCATCACCTCCCCAGCCAGTCATTCCCTCACAGAAAGCTATCACATTGGTTAAACACGCTTTCCCTTGCTGAATCCATGCTGACTACTCCTGAGCACCTTCCACTTGCTTACAGACAACATCCAGGACGAGCAGTTCCATCAGCTTTCCATGTATGGAGGTGAGGCTCCCTGGCCTGTATGTGCCTGGATCCTCCTTCTTGCCCTTTTTGAAAATTGCCATGACGTTAGTCATCTTCCAGTCCTCAAGCACCTCTCCTGCTSTCCAKGCCCTTTCAAGGTCCACGCCTTTTTTTGGCACGAGTACTTACTGCTATGGTAAGTTAGAACAGTTGTAACATCCTGACTTGCAGGAATGTTCTTAATGAAAACCTCACATAGAATTTTTGGAGCMGCAGTGTTTAAAATTGCTAGGAATACACTACACTGCAGTAAAAGCAATGCACCCTTCAGCCTGCTCTGGGTACGTCTCTGCTGAAGGATCTCCAGGTGACACATTCTGGTATCCGTGCTCCCCCTGGTTCCCGGGTTTCTTTCCTTGCCACTATCACTGACACTTGTTGTCAAGCTACAGCTGTCACCAGCGGCTCCTGAGGGGAGCTTTAGGTCACACTCGACAGGAGTGGTGGTGTCTCTCCTAGAAAGAAGATAATTCTCCCTCATTTCCTCACCCCCATCATGTAGTTCTACCCTGCTGTGTTGAAGCAAATATTGATAGCCCTATTTTGCTGTTCCTCAGAATTTGTTTTGGGAGCTGTTTCACGCAAGTTCAGGATTCCACTCAATGCCGACAAGCGATTTATTTTGCTCCTTAATGTAGTCACTGCAAAGTGTGCACTTATCCTGCCATCTCACCTTGCTCTAGTGTATATATATATATATATGTATATACGCCATGAGAAGAAACTTCTAAAAAATACTGTTCCAAGGACTGCCAATAAGCCAACTCACTAAAATCTATTCCTGATTTTAAACTTAACAGTTTAAAACTTGTCCAGTTGTTACTTTCAGTTTAAATGGGGAAAAAAAGGAAATATTTAATAAAGCCAATTCTATGAAGAATTATCCTGGTAGCAGTGTTCTGTTTCCTTGTGGTACATGCTAATTCTTCCACACTRTTAAAACTGTTTTCCATCTTTTTGTGAGTAGAATTAGACAAGCAATGCACAAAAATTCACACCCACCATGAGGTACTTAAACAGCAAAAGATCATCACAACTGGCTTCCTCCCATCCCACAAAAGTTGTAATAACCCCATAAAGTAAAGCCCCACAATAACAACYATACCACTGGAGAAACTTGTCTAGAGAAGTGCTTATTATCCACACTTAATCTGGATATTAAAATCCAGATGGATGTTATACTGGTCCTATATGTATATCTCATAGCCTTGGATCTCATTCAGAGATTATTTGATAAAAGTCCAATAAAATTCCATAAATGTAGGAATTCAGAGTAATCAAACTTATTAGYCTTTATAATCTAAGGTTATTGTTCAGATTTTGCAGTTTATTTGATTGGTCTTCATGTGAAACTTCAGTAATATAACTGACTGAAACAAGCTGCTAATTGGCATTGTTTTTTCTTTACCTTATGAATCAACTTTCTTTATACTTGTTTCTCCGAAAGAGCTCTAGTTTTCTCTGCATGTTCAAATCCTTGCTAAGGAGTGATTTTTTTTTTCTTTATTATCAGGCTTTGGCAGTGATTCCCACATCAAAATTGCAACATTCCATTTTAGAGAAAGCTTGCATTTAAATTTGTTTTAACAGTAATTGTAAACTAACCCACTGCAAGAACACAATGACTCAGTTCTGCTCTCCATCATTTTGAGCCTGCTGTACCGGGTTAAGATTACAGGCACTCATCCCCGTTCCACTTCATCCCTTTAAGAATTTCAGAGGCTATTCTGTTTTTCAGATATTCTAAAACTGTCAGCCTGTGGGAAGGAAGAGTAGTTGCTCAACTGATCTGAAAAACGTTTTGACTGCTATCAGAGAGAAGTCTGCTACTGGCTTTTCCACAGCACTAAAAACTTCAAAAAGGCAGCTGAGGACTTGAATGTGTTTAGAAAAAGAACTACAGAAACAATTTTACCACTTTTCTCAGTGATAGAGACTAGGGAAAGTATYTTTTTTATGTTGTGGATATAACTCTTAAATAATAAGAGATTTACATTGAAAAGARTATTAAATTCAAAGGAAGTCTCTGTAATGGCAATAGAGTACTCTTTCAGTTTCTCTTCCATTTTTCCTAAAAATAAGGTCTTATAAAGGATTAGCAATTAATAGATATAACAAATAGTATTGACCTTGATAGTGTGCGTGTACAGTAAATAGTAAAGACATCAGTCATGAGAACATAGCAATTTACTGACATTCATTACTATAATGGGGGGATAAAATTATTGTACTCCAGTAGTTACCTAGACAAAGAATAATCATAATAATAACTTCAGCCATTACTCAATTTTAAAAAGAGCAGCTGCATTAGACACTTGTTAAAAATTGAAAAGAAAGTTGCTTCAAGCTGATAAGGTCGAGGGATATTTTTTTTAAATGTTGGCCAAGATATATAGGTAACAAYATAAAGCTCCCAGTTGTTTTACTGTGATTCATTTAGAAACGGTCTGGGTTGTACCGTGCTTTTATTCAGTGGAAAAAGACTAAACAATACTGCTGTCTGTTTGCAAAACAACTGAAATTAAACAGCTCATGCAAAACCAAATTTAAAAAGCAATGCTCACTGTGACAAAATAACGGTGACAAACTGGAAGGAGCAGAAGAGACAGTTACATTCTATTGGAAAAACCCTTCTGAAGTCAAAGGTAAACACTCASCAAGTGCAAGCTGTGGGATTTCATCTCTGATACCTATTTGAAAACATAATTTAATGACCAACATACACACTGAAAGCAAAGGAAAGGAAGAAAACAAATGTGCGCCTACTGAAATTTTACTGCTCATTGCTTACCCTTACTTCAAGCCTACAATTCTAAATACTGAATGATGCATGCATATTTTCTTTCAAAAATCACTGCACAGTAGCGAAAACATTTTCTTTTTTTAACAAAAATAATTACAGGTGAGTGATTTTAAACACTGTTTGCTGCAATAAACCTATTGAAACAAAAGAGGCACTTATAAATTAGTGAAGTTCCTACTGATATCAGCTATTAGCAATTAGGAACTCCATCCCCCAACTTTTCATCTTTAAACAGCAATGATTAAATTTGGTTTTAAAGTGGAGAAATTATATTAGGAAAACAACTCTCAGCTTTGTAATTAAAGCACAGCTCTTAAGATGAGAAAATAAATTTGCTAATAGCTTTATCCAATGATTCAACATGTATATAGTGGATTCAAACGACACAAAGATCCTTCTGTATACTTTCTCTTTAAAAAAGGAATCCCATCATGTTTTAGAGGCCCATAATTTTAAATCTGCTATGGAATTATTACATTTCTTCATAGAATATATTTGGTCAAGAGTAAAATAATCCAAATGACACCAATTTTGCAATTGAAAAAGGAAATATAATTTTGCTAATACCCAATAATCAAATAAGTAGTAGTATAATACTACCAAGTTTATTTTTTCATATTCTACCTTGGAAATGTCTCTATCATAAATACAAAATATGACTTTTTGTCTGTATAGAACTGATATATATATGTAAATACAGCTTACATTTAAAATTTCAGGTGGTTTAGCTTCTGAAGATATAAAAATAGACTATCTGCCTCAGTCAAGCAATGAAAACATGTTGTGTTCAAACTAATAARGCAATTGGCTTTGACTGCACTGCTACCTTACAGTGTGACACTGTAAGCCAATCAGCTGTCCAAGCCAAGTATTCCCAACCACACAAAATAGCTACTCTGCTTCACAACACAAATAAATGCATGAAAAATACCATACAAAGTTCAAAGTATATGTGTATATAAGAAAAGTGGGAGAAATGGCACCTAAAATAGCATATGTGTAAGCAAGACTACAACATGAGTCCTTCTCTTTACCATTATGAGCTTCTAAACTTTTAAGTCTGGCCACAGTCTTTCAAAAGGAAAACATTTAGGCTGAGATGCGGCAGCTCTTGGATCCCAGGCCCAGTGATTTTTGCTTCCTGGGATTAGGCCTTTGGAGTCAGAATTTTGGTCTTAAAGTATGAAGTAAATGAAATATAGCTTTAAAAGGTAGCTTTATCGACACATAAAAAATACCCAAATTACCAACACCCTATATTAATGTGCTGCCACCAACATACCAAGCATCTCCCTGGCAGCCCTGGGGCTGGAGAGAACCCTGACTACGTCTCCTTCTTCTCATCACGGTATAAAAGACTTACCTCAAAGACACTTGCTTCGTAAGAGTCAAATTAAACATTGATAAACCTAAACTCAACAGAATCTCCGAATCACTCCAATAAAATACTTATTTCTGCAGACCTCTTTACAATTAAGTACATAAGATTTCAAAGTCTCTTGTAATGATGGCTCTCAACTCCAGAGTAGAAATTTATTTTCTGAAATGGGGAGAGAAGATTTATATCATCACTGAATTCAATATTACATCTATTGTACCCTCTCAAACTAAATTAAGAAGCTGTTCAGAGGCCATACATGCAGCAGTCCATTTCAATCCATTAGTCTGGCTAAATGCCTTCATACATCCAGTGAAGAGAGTCATCATCATCAATCTGCCAGTTTTTAGCGACCAGTCAACTACATGTTGATGCACGCACCGAAGAAACGCGRGCGTTTTCTCCCTGCTTGTCGTACCTATGAACACCAGAATCAAGGGAGGCTATTCCAAAGGAAGCACACCAACAGATGATTTAGCTGCTTAAGGTAAATAAATGCTAGAATTGCCACTTTATTTACAACCTTAGTTCAGAGGCAGACTATAATTTTGGAGACCAGTTCCATCATTAAGTAGAATAAAGCAAAAAATAAGATATTGGTCAGTTATGTTTGATAATTGTTTACATTCAGCAATAGTAATATGTCAGGAAATAGAACTAAAACTATTTTTAGTTGCTGCCACCTAACAAAGAATCACATAAGTATTCATTTTGTATACATATACATTTGTTCAATTTTTGTTGCCTAATGAGTTAATTATGTCATCGCTTTCGGGATTTTGCTTTCATTTAAATTGTTAAAAGCCAGAAAACACACACTTGGAAATTCTTTTATCATTTTTGCACATTCTTAAAAAGATGCCTTACAAAGTTGTTACAAGAGAAAGAACTTTTAACTTTTGTAATCCAACGTATCTGCGACTGGTGGAGCTTTTTGCTGTGGAGCTGCAGCCTTTGGGGAATACTGCATCTTTTAAGAGGTGCACGAGAGGCTTAGTGGTCTCATTTAGCTACCTATGAGCCCCTGCAGAAGTCCTGCTAGCAATCAAACACTCTGGTGGAAAAGAGCTAATTCATTAATTAACCACAATGTTTGCAGGGAAGGAAAGCACTGAACAACACGGCGCAGAAAGTGCAGTCGTGGTTGGTGCAGGTCCCTGTCTGCAGTATGCGTGGCAGAGGCAAGCAAAGCCTATGCTGTTTCTAATTATTCCAATTATCATGGCACACTATGAAAACTTGATTAATAACACTGAAGATATTGTTGTGGCAATTAGCCATATGGTTGTGGGACTTTATTCTGTCACGATTTAGCCATTAGCATCTACTTATGTTTGTCAGAACAGTGCATCCGTGACAAGCTGAAGTTCCGCTCACCTTGCCGAGTCCCCTGTGAGCAACACTAGAGAGCTGTTTATTCCTGGGAGCCCCGTGCCTGAGTAAATTTTTCATGTGGCATCCGGTCTGGCTGGGGACAAATGTCAAGCAACTTACGCGACGACCCATCAAGCCAGGCTCGCTCGCCGCAAAAGGCACCTAGGAAATCGCTTGTCAGGGCAGACTTCTTTCAGAGGAGGATTTGACCAGTAAAATTAGTGTCAAATGTCTTGTATTGAATGTTTTCACTAGTTACCCATTCAGACAGCATGCACCTACCCTTATTTAGACGTGATGAAGTGCTCTATTGTGATATGCTACACCTATAAGTTACATACTGCAGCATGCTTGAAATGTATAGCTACAAGCACAGGGRCCGTGGGGCAGCAATACTGTCACTTTGGTCAGCTGAACTGACAGGTACAAAAGCTGACATTTTTTATGAGCCTTCTTTTTAAAACACAATGCATATGTTCAAAAACTACATTTTTTTAATTCTTTCCTTTCACTTTATGGTCAGAATAAATTGCTCCAAATTCAGTGGAACATTACCTTTTTATTACCCTCTGAAAGTAAAGCAGTAGCATTAAGACTCACCACATCCCTACCACTTCTTGCAAATCAGTTAGGACAAGTGTGTTTATATATGCATGCCACTCAAAATCAAAATATTTATATTCCAAGATATCTTCAAACTTGACTAGTAGATCACAATTAGGATTCAACAAGTTAGTTAAAAGGAGTAGGAAGCACTGAAGAATTAGCATCTTGTTACAGTGGAATGCTGTATATACAATTGATAGAGCTGTGCTTACCTGTTTTGGAGATGACAGGAGGAAACCATCACCCCAAAGCTTGTAGAAATAACAGTAAAATGACACTACAGGTAATGCCTGCAAAGAGCTTTTAGGAAGAGTAGAAGATTGAGAGTTGCTATTTCTTCATGTATTTTACCAATATATTTATTTCAACCCTAGTGGTAGCTTTCCCTTTTTATGGTCAGTATCCTCCATCTTTACAGATCTCTTGCATACCCTGAGAAGACACATGTTTAAAACCAGAAAAGAAATTGCAAAGCAATAAAAATACACAGAGGACTCCAAGCAAGTGTCGCATTTTTAGAGTTGTAACCCATTATTTGAAGTTGAGATGAGTTTTAGCTGGCAGGATTTCGGCATATCAAACTTGCAGACAAATGGCGATGGAAGAAAAGCATAGTGCACTCTCCTCACCCAGCTCACCGTTCATCTGCAAAATAACATTATGAGCAAAAGAGAGGCCGGGACTGGATCTGCTTTCCTACCTGACTGGACTGAGTCTGCGAGGCTGAAAAACTTGGCAAGCCCTTCTTTCCATTCATGCTGGAATGGAAAGCTCTTTACACAAACATCAYGCTTGTTTTTAAGCAATGGGATTTGCAGAAAACTATTTAATGACAGTCCTAGAAATCCCCTCTGTCTGCGCATGCACTCATATGTGGAGGGGCTAAGGAAGCAAAAGGTTGCAAGAGAGAAGAAAAGAGTGAAATAAATCCTGTGCAGTAAGGGTGCAGCTGAGAGGCCTATCGYGTCGCTCAAAGCTGGGCTGGCTATTTTCATCCACGCTGCCTCCAGGACTCTCACCCATCACTCTCACCCATCCATGTGTCTAAGGAAAAGAGACAGCTCTGGAGYTGGAGTCTCTTCTCTCTGCTGGGGAAGCAGAACTGCTGCTCTCTCGGACGGCATCTCCCTCTTTGCCATGCTGGAAATCCATTTGCCACTTTGAGGCCCATTGCAAGAATACACTTGTGATTACAGTGAATTGAATAATGAGAATGTTGGCAATACGGTCTCACGGTTAAGATGCTGTATCTGGAGTCCACAGAAGCCTGGTTTCTGTTGGTTATCCAGGCACATATTTTGGACAAGGTATGGTCAAATGTGTATTTTTATCAAGTACTGGCACTCATTCTTTGGAACAAACCCAAGAGGATGAAACAGGATTTTAAAATTATGCTTTCCAAATCCAAGGTCAAACACATATCTGCAGATCAGGTGTGACCAGGTCATTCCTCCGTGGTTCAAGTCATTTTCTGTCAAATCTCTACCCTAGGAGGAAGCTCTGTCTTGGGAAGATGATTTTGGCAAGTGTAGGAAGGTGAAGCGGAATAGGGAATAAGAGAGTTTGGGCTGCTCTGGGATTTAAGTATTCATTCACTGACACACAAATATTGGGGACTGGCCCTAACGAGTCATACAGCCAGCCATGATTAGCTAGGTCTTATGCTCAAATTCCTGTCTATATTCGAGAGATATAGCTGTTTCTTCTTCACTTTCATCTTATTTATACAGTCTTTACTTTCAGGAACTTTCTACTACGTATATGTGGTTTCTGATTGTCCTTGGCACTCAATTTCAGCTGGGTCTTCTAGACACTACTTTTGCCTGTAAATTCACTGTTTTACTTTAACTAAGTTTTATAGACTGAACAACAGAGGATGTGCCAGGTTTTACAGCTTTCTATAACCTGAGCAGGTGCTCCATCTCAGGAATTGGTAAAAGAAAACTTTTTACTATTTGTTTCTTACCAATTAGATGTATTCCTCTAGAAAGGATTTCAAGGATTTCAATTTTCTGTATGCTCCTCAAAATTTCAGAGTAGAGAAGGGACATGAAAAATCCCCATCTCTGCCTCACTGCCAGAAAACTATTGCATGCTTCCTCATTTGAAATAATACACATCTCAAAATGACATTAATTTGAATTCCTTTGTGCTCTTTGTGTTTTTAACTGTATTTTAACTTACTTCTGAAGATTTTTTTTTTCCTGCAACTACCACTTTCCAATGCTAATGTAAGGGATGCACAGGGGACACTTCATTTCCTTTTTAGGCAGCCTGAAAATGGACCTGACATCCTAATCCTCTGGCATGTCCCACAGCTGGCAAGTGCAGATGGGGAAAGTGTCAGYCTGATGGGACAGAGGTTGCTTCATCACAGGCACTTTCACGAACGTAGGCAGGCTATTTTGCAGCGYGCTCCTCAGCTTTTAGAGAAACAGAGATATTGAGCTTTGTCTAAGGGCTGATTTATCTGACCACACTCTTCCACCATGTAGCACAAGGATGCCACGCTGTGGTTGAAGAAGCCAAAAACGTGTCTGGTGCTGTGTCTTTTCTAGGGAAGCCAAATGCATTCGCCTGTTAAACCAAAGACCWTCCCAAGCAGCACACAGCACTGGGAACCACTCGCCAGACTGATTTAAACGTTTCTTTCATTTTGTGGGAACAGAGCGGTGCTCTAAACCCRACTGCATTGATTCCTGCTCCCTTGATAATCTCAACAATTCATCTAGACACACCTTTCCACATGRAATTTTTGCCTCTCACTGTTTGCGATGTAGGTAATATGTTATATGAAGGACAGACAATACGTCTGTAGGACATTAATGTGAATATGAAGGAAATTAAGTCATGACTGGTCATGACAGTACTGGTAGTTGGTAGTGGGCAGTGACAGGTAGAATGTGTGCTTTGAGGAGGTGGCATCTATCTATGTTAGTTGAACCGAGTTGTGAAAATGCTTGCCAGCAAACATTATTCACCTTTCCTACTATCCTGAATGGAATTCCACAATCTCAGATACATGATCCCCTGACTCCTTTTARAGGGTCACTGTTCAGGATATCAATTATTTGTAGACTTGACTTTCACAGAGAATCCACACGATCTCCAAAGCATCTGTTCACAGAAAGTTTTGGTGCCCCAAACAGGTTGAMTCTGCAACAGCTCTGATCTGCTATCCTTGGAAGAATCTATATTTTTCAATTAGAAGCTCTAACCCAGAGGTTTATACCTGAAGACCTCCCCTCTACAAAAATGGAGGGAACATGTACTAGGAAAATGACCGATCACTTCTAAATTTCATACTCAATTTTCTGTTGAAGTCTAGTCTCTGAAAATTATCTTCAGYAAATGCAGCAAATCACCTGAGACTTCATCTTGGATTTATGAGAAATTGTGGAATCTTGGGAGTTCTTTTTGATTCTGTTCTACCTTTACCAACAAACTGATGATTTGTTCAATGCAGCACCAATTTTACGAAAAGACTTGGCAAGGGCAGTAAGGCTTGTAGTAAACTAAGAATAAAAGCAACAAGTGAACGCACATCCCTCTTGCCYTCTAATGGGCAGGAGGAGGCAACAATTCAGAAATCAGGAGACAGAGGCAAAATGTTGTCCCATAAATGTTGTCCCCAAAATGTTGTTTTTATGGAAGATAAGCATAATACTGTTCACTAAATGCTACACATTAAAAACTTTATCGAGAACCTCTTAAATTAAAATGCTGTATTTTAATATTGCACTGTTRCACACTGCTCATCAAACATTTACAAATGAAATTTTCACTAACATTGGGATACATAGAATGATGCTCACAAGTTAAATCCAGTGATCCAGAGATTCATGTAATGAGATTGTTTTCTTAATACTGCGCAGCGAGAATAGKATTTACCAATCCACCACTCAATATCAGAAAACAAAAGTCACAATTTCTGAATCTGAATATGCCTTTCAGATATATAAATATAAATGAGGTATTCTAATCAACTTTCACATATACAAGTCAAGGCATGAAGGTGCTGTATATCTGGGTCAAGAATGGTGCAAGATATGAGAAACTCATAATTCTTTTACTGACAAAGGGCTCATTTGGAAGCTAACTGGTGATATGTATATTTATTGTAGATATATTAAATAAAATAAAATAATTCAACCCCAAACTTACTCATAACTCAAACTTACATTTTCAATTTGTTGGGTGGACCTTCAACATGAAGAAAGGCTTGTGAAAACTTGCATACTGTTTCAGCTGTAATAACTGTGCTAATGGGAAGATCTTACTACTACTTACAGACCCTACCTAGCCTGTCTATTTCAGTCACACCTACAACAATATTTTCACTAAGAATATATAATTATTCCTATGACATAATGAAGACTTTGTCTTCAGATAATTATTTCTCGCATTTGATCAGAAATCCTAACTAGGAGAGGTGGAAATTTTAGGATGTAGTCTTTTTTTTTTGTCCTGGTGCCTCACACAGCTTCCTGATGGCAAGTCATTTTCATTTCTAATTTCAAATTTATTTAAAAAATAGATTATGGTTGCAGCCAGAGTGCTCCTCTACTGATCCTAGACTTCTGCTGGAACTACTGATTTGCCATCACCAAAACTAGATCACTTAAAATTATACATCTTGCTATGAAAAGGTAGATTATCTTTGAAGTGATTTTTTTTTTGAGGCTGCTTCTTCTATAACCTTTTATCAACAAATCTCCTTTAATTTAACATTACTAATTAGTGTTAGCTCTCAATGGCACCGGACCAGTTCCTTCCAGAAGTAAGACTGCACAGATATATGCAATAATACTGACCACAGGAAACTCAGATTTAACACGAGACTAGGTAAATTCTTAATTGCAAGAATATAGGGGATCGGTGGTAATAAAGCTGCACCTTGGACAAATAGAAACTTAAGTRAAAGAAGGTGTCAACAAATATATTTTTATTATTAGTTGTAATTTGGTACATATTAATGATGATGCAACTGAGACTAGTATAACTGCAAACATGAAATATGTTTCCAGCAACTAAAATCAGTGGAATGGTTTGAACTGAGGAGGCACCACTCAAACAAGCTTCAATCTGCACCACAAGCTGGGCAGAGTTGTGCTTTGGCGTAGAGAATCAGTGACCCAGTGGCTTGAACTGAGGCAGACACTAACTTTGTGGAGTTTAATGTTTTTCTGTTATATATATGTGTAGAACATTGAGTATCGTTTCAATGCTAAACTGTTCTTTCATTTAAGGCAAAGAGAGATGCTTCATGGCTAAAATATAAGCCTACACAGCCGAAAAATCAATACAAATAATTCTAAATAAATACAAAAACATAAATCTTATCACATTGTGATTGCAAGTGCATCTCCTTTAGATGTGAATTTTATCAAAATACACACAATTTTAATATTACATGCTACTAAAACATGCATCAGAAGATAGATGCATACAGACAATTAACATATTGCATTAACTTCCACATTTTTTTATTCTCTATTGTATCTCCTACATTGCATTAACTTTATTTTGCACTTTGTTTCCTTTTTGCTGCAGTAAAATCGATTTGCTTTTTTTTCCCTCACGTTATTTTAAAAGGTTCCAATTAGGCCAGCTGACTTATCACCGGGGTGAAGAACTGGGGAGGGGTCAGCACCCACCTTTGCTGCTGAAGTCAATTTTCTGCTAGGCTGAGCCAAGAGAGCAACATCACATCTGTTTGCATTGTTCTGTACCAGTAGCTGCGACTTTATTTATTTTTTTTAAACAAAGGCTTGGTACTCGCAGAAGCCGTAAGACTGCGGAGACCATAATCTAAAATCATGAGCGCCACAATTTTTATGAGGACAATCTTCTCTCCCTGGCGTTCAGGCCGTGGTTTTTGGGTGGATTTCCCTGCATGCGCTCGGAAGAGGCATTTACAACCTCCTTTATGCAAATTACCCCAGCAGCTGTTTAAGAGCCGTGGTTGTCAGCCCAGGCAAGGGGAACGTGATTTGGAGTGTCACAAATGGGGCAGGGCTTTATTAGGCGCTGCGAGAAAGTTTTAGCAGATGCCTTAGTACAGATTCAGCAGCATCTTTTAACCCCATTATAACTTTACGGCTTATGGAAAGAATACAAGACAAAAAAAAATCTCCCTATACTGTCGGTATTCTCCAAAATAATTGCTTTATGCAATGCTCACTTCTGAATTATCTGTATAAAACAAATGTAATTTTGTATTTTGAGTGGAAAAAAACATAGTTTTTCCYTAACAACATCACATGCATCTGAAGAGATTTTCCTGAGGAAAAAAACAATACCACATTTAAGAGTAATTACTGAAGAATAAAATCAAACTGGTTTACAACTAAAAGAATAATTCATCATTAGGCAAATGCTACAGTTTTCAAGTATACATACTAGGTTCTTCAACTGCACTGCTACTTGAAAATGATATGTCCAGGTTAACTCGACATTCTTGATAATAACTCAGATAGAAAGATCCACAGAAGATTCTTCTAGGAATATCAAGCTAAAAGAGAGCTCAAACTCTTTGGTCTGCTTCTGTAAGATTGCAGGTTACTGTGTTACAGGGTCACTTTTAAYTCTTCACTAAGAGTCATCTTTATGGCTCTTTGACTTGGCGAATCCCATATATTCAGGGATTCACAGTCATCCTGCTAACAACGGTTCGACCTGGGCTAGTCTAACACAGGMAAGGAAGCAGACACGCTCTCTCTTCCACTGCACAAACTTAGGTTCTACCAGTTGTGCTTCATCTGTTATTGGCACTAGTGTCAATATATACCATAAAACATTACTTATCCAGAAATCTATTTTTGAATTCATAAATCCGTATAAAAATTACTGAGTAYACTCCTGACTTAGTCTTTTAAATGCCATTAAGTTATAAATTCTAAACCCTTAAAAAACATTAATCCAATATTTGGAAGAATTTGAGTTGTATAACTCAATATAAAATGAAATACAAAAAAATACTTTTATATTATAAATGTACTATATTTTAGTATTTATTTCATGCAGAATATGACTTGACAGAATACTGATTATAGCTTTCCCTTAAAGTTCCAGAACATTTGAGTTAAGAACAAAAATGAAGAAAAGAAAAAGTTCAAATGACAGGATTTGGAGTAAAGGACAAGTGGAAACARGCAGTTTATAACAGAACAATTATGAAGGAAGACTTCCTCACAATAAGTATATTATCCTTAATATTTCCATGTTGCCTAAGGGGATGCTACATTCTTTCAAGAAGAAAGGTCTATGCCCTGCAAAGTAAAAAAAGAAAAGAACTAAAATCTAGTTCTGTTGGGTGTACACATGTAGTCCACCTATAATATGATTGCCATGCCACAGACCACAGAGACTTATGGTTGACTTTAGTATAYTGACCACTCAAAAGACCCTCTAAAATGGGCATCAGAATTAAATCTCAACCCCCTTCCTTTTTTTTTTTTTTCCATTGTGTGAGGATTTCTATAAGAAGACAAGAATTTCCCACCCCTATAATCTTCAAGACACTATGACTAAAATGACCAAAAAGCAACAAATCAGTGCTTCATCTTTTCATCTGAGAGTTTTCTCAGGATAATATTATTGGCTTGAGTCAGGACTGGATGTGGATACAAAAGATCTATTAAAGCATCTCTATAAAATACAATTTAAACATTTAATTCACTCTTCCTGCACAACTTCTTCAATTATTTCATGCCAACCCAAAGAAATGATGGCTTTCTACTCAGGGCAAACTCTTAAACGGCCCTGGCCAATTTGACGTAGCAGGCTGGCTATTACCACTTTACAATGTGTTTGAATTAAGCCTGTCGATAATTTTCTGAGGTTACCTTTCTCTACTCACAATTCTTTTTGTCCATCATCTGTCTGAACCTGGCTTGTTAGCCTTGTGAAAGTGGCTAAGTGTAAAGAACTCCTACAATTCCATCTTGAAATGATCAATCTACCTTAGAGCACATCCTAACTTTGAAACTCTCTCTATGCCTTTCCCCAAGCACAGCTTTGCAGACTCCCAGATGTAGCTGCTTTCACAACGCAGCCCGTCTCCACCTGGCGGGAAGGGAAGGGGCTACGCACTCCCCAAAGCACTTACGTCAACCTGCCAGGAAAACCCGGGCTCTCCTCTAGCCTAATTCAGGGAAAGCCCCTCTCATCCAAACCGACATTCCCTCTTCAATCTCTCCTCTTATTACCTACCTAACACACCAGCATTTCCCAAATGAAAACAAGTACTTTGTCCTCCCTAACATCCATAGTTTTTCAGGTACAGGATATTGATCCTTGGCGTTTTTCAGGTTCTCTTCTGAGATTCTTGTTGGCTTTAAGAAGTTAATCACATCAGAAGTMATTTTAACTCACAGGCCTTTCAGAGTAATTATAAATTTAAGTGATTAAACAAATCAGGAATAAAACCTATCTGATGCATAATGAAAGCAGTTAACACTGAAATCCTTTTTTAATATTAGTATCACAAGCCATTTGTAAATAACATGCACCTTTTAGATACGTAAGGAGTTCTGCCATGCCCTGCAAAATAAATCATATTTTATTGGTGCCCGGGTGCTTCATAACTTCTATTTATTTGCTGCAAGAGTGGAGAATTAAGATAGAGTAGTTTATTTCACCAAAAGACTGACAAATGGCTCATTAGACACTTACGGAGCTGAAGCTAATTGTACGATTTTTTGTTGTATTAATTGTCACTGCCTGCTTAGCTGGCTAACATTGGTCATCAATACAGAGCTTTTTCCCTTCAATCTCCAAAACGAGGGGAAAAAAAAAAGCCCTGAATAAACAGAGCAGTATTTATTTCCTAATATAAACAAAAATACTATTTGGATTGGAGGAGCATGAGGGAGGAGTAACGCAGGATTAATGTGCTGGCTCTTCCCCACTGGGGCCACCAATAACAATCAATCCCAAACAGCAGTCACCTCACATCATCTAACAGCTTGAATCACAGATATTCAAAGATTCCCTTCCCTTTTTTTGTTCAGATTAAATATCATTTACATTGCACACTTTTTTTTTTTTATTTCGTTGGAGACATAAGGTCAGAATTGATTGAATATGTACTACCTGCATATAATGATTTCCAGTTTTTTACAATCATGTGCTAATGCTGCACAGTAATGGCCTATGGATGAAGAGACAGATGTACTACCAGTCATTYGCTACACATTTGCATTAACAAATCATCATTTAATTGAAGCCCATCCAACAAGTTTATGCTACTTAAATAAAGTTCCTTCCAATAAAAGATGTCACAATGACACACTGACGTTAACTGCAAGGTAAATAAAAAATAGTATTTTTTTTTCTTGTCACCAGTTTGGGTAAGTATTAAAGCATTCATTTATTAATTTGTAATTTGCTCAGAAATAAACCACCTGACATCTAACATAGCAATCCAAGCTCGTACTACTAGGAGATGAGATAATTCACTTTTAGAAATAATCGTTTTGTAACACCACAATTTCATGCTTTACAGATTTTTATTTTCCCCCAAAATATATAATAGAGCATAGCTTATATAAAGGCTATACATGAGTTGTGTGTTAATACTTTTAGGCAAGCTCTAATAATACAAACCTCAAACCCTGCTGTTATCAACATGGGCTACAATTTTTTTTATGTCTCATTGTTGACTACAAACATTGGCACCACACTTAGAAATCTAGTTGCCTCTCTCTACAATTTAGATATTACTGCTTTCTTTTTAATACTGTCTAGGGAACAATTCAGGCAGGTAGTGATGCCCATACATGTTTCGGATATAGAAAAGCACTATCTATTCATTTCTTCTTTCAGAAYGTGTTGCAAAATATTAAAATCTGAGAAGAAAGCACGTCATAAAACGAGGAACCTATAAAACCAATTTTCTCTTCTTCTAGAGATGGGTTAACAGTACTTCCAGCATATTCATTTCATGGTTCTCTTTTGTATCCCCAAAGCAGAAGAAAGATATTTTGGTGCTATCTGTGCAACTAACAAACATTCCTTCAAAGCTAACATGCAGGGAGACGGATATATATTCCTAATTGTGTTTTTGGCTTAAATCTACCTTTTCTAGAAAACATCTTTTACTGTGTTGGTATTGGCTTAAAACTGGTGATAACACTACAATCCCTTATTCATCTAATCACAAATATTGTCAGATATTTTCATTTTCCTAGCTGCAAAATGAAGATATTTATTTTTCCAAGAAGAAAAACACCCTATCCTAAGAAAAGAGAACACACATTCTGAGGGTGGGATAAGGAAGTGTTTTTACAAACAGAAAAAAAGGAAAAACTTTAAAGACGAACAAACGCCTTTTTTTTCCCCTCCCTACAGGACAGTGGAAGGGATGAGGAGACAGGGGAGTCTCCAGGTTGACCTTTTGTGCTGCTACAGATGATTGAAAACACAGAAAGGATTTCATCACATTAAAGCTCAATCTCTAAATCGTGGAATTTAGAAATAGGTTTTAAAGCACACTGCAGCATTTAAGAAGAGATAAAAATGAAGATTTATTTTCTTACACAAGCAGCAGTGTGTAAAAGCTACACAAAGCAAAAAGCAATACGATACAAAATAAACACACGTACAAAACCCTACTGTGACTTGTCTGCATGTTCTCCATTCTTTTTTATATGCTAACTCAGAACAGTAATTACAGATCTCGCAAGTTCACTTCTCTTTTCCAGAACTATGAGTTGTACGTAAAACATGTCTTTTCATTGCAACAATTACCATTAATCAAAACAGTGAAAGCTAATACTACTCAAGTCCAAACTACTGCTGTGCCCAGCAATACATCAAACTGTCTGTTGTCAAACACACTAAACAAACTTAAACAGACTGTTTTCACTGCAAATAAGAGAAAACATGCTTGCTAAGTATTTTTTAGCCAAAGTGCAGTCTCAATAATCCAGATTCTGTCACTGGAATCTAATTTGAGGCAGTCAATCACAGCCGCAGACAGRTCTGCAGTTGATGACGGAGGATGTAACATGCTGGGACTAATAAAAGAGTACCTACAATTGACTAGTCTAACCCCCAAATTTTTTAGGGATTTATATCCTTAACTGATTTACACAGATTCTGGTGTTAAATCCACTTTGTTCCTTTTGTTTATTTACTTCCTCCAGCTCTGAGACAGAGAATTCAAAAGAAAAAAAGAAAATGAAAACTATGGAGGACTTTTGCTGCTACTGTCCTGAGAACACTTTCATGTCCAGCAAGCTTAACAGTATGGTGTTTCTTTCCATCTTCATATCTCTGTTTAAATTACTATTCACATTTCTCAAAATCYTTGTTATGAAGAGGCCATAATGTTAGAATTTGTCCACACATTAACAAAAACCTATTTCYAAAATGTCAAATTCATATGAAATACATATTATATTATATTACATAGAGGTAATGAAAAAGATACACTTCTACTTCTTATTGTACCTCCCTATCCCCACCTAAATCCTAATTATTTTCATAATAAATAAATAAATAAGTTATTTGATATCTGAAAGACAAAACTATTTGCCAGAGAAATCAGTTCTTTTAGCAGTAGGTAATCAATGCAGAAACTGAAGTTTTATACGAAAGAAGAGCTACCGCAGGACAGGAATACTGGAGTTTAACAAACAGATCAGGCCTTTATTACCAGCAAGCTCCATTATGGATTTGTGAGCTTTGTACGCCAAGCTCCCCCAAGTGTAATTAAATTTTTATTTATAATGTGTTTGTGACTGTTAACTTCATGTTGCCTCTGCTTGTTCCCCCCACCCCRATGAGAAATAGTTTTCCACATTTACTGCTGCAGAGAGCAGCACTTTATTCAGTTGCTGAATTCATCTCTAGCCTTATAAGAGATGTGCAGTGCAAATAAACATACTGTGTATTATTCATACACAAACACCGTGTATTTAAGCATAGATATATCCATATACATGCCTGCATACAGACCATTTAAACCAAAGCTGAGGACAAAAGAAGTACCCGTCAGTTAAAATTGAACACAAGTGAGCAAGCACCACTTTCTTTTTTCTACCCAGAACACTGTTTATCACATATTTACATTGCAGAAAGACAGGAAAGCTTCGGTAAGACAGGGGGATGCAGCACTGCAGAGTACATTTTATGCTGCAAGCAATGTCTGAGATTAGTATAAATGTACCAGGGAAAGGTTTTGAACTCCAACAAAGCCACTATCTCATCTGTTTTTTTTCCCTTCATTTATGAGGGAGACGTCATGAAAACGCTCTTTAACTCCGAGAATATAATTTTTAATTTCTGCATAACTCCATTCTCTCCTTCATTCAGGTATTACTCTCTGGTACCAACACTTTAAAAGAAGAAGGGAAAAAAAAGCTTAATATAAGTAACCACAGGAGGATCTCTTCTCCCCTTGAAAAACTGCAAATAAAGATGTCAGCTATTGAGTATATTTGTGGCGTCTCCAGCAGCTGCTGTTAAATACCAGCTGGTCTAGCTGATTAAAATTACCTCCGAGTTGGTATTATAAAGATGCCTGGGCAGCGTTGCTGTATTAATGGATTATTGAGTGAGCGATGAAAACCTTGGCCAGCTGATGCGTTTTATTACAGATAGGCTTTATGATGTGTAATCACTGTAATTTTTATAACCGGAGGAAACAGGGGGAAAAGAAGAACCTTCCTTCCCCTCTTCCRCACACCAAAATCAGTTAAACCATGTATATTTTTATAATATATATACACACACTTTTTTCTGAGTTAGTTAAACAAATCATATTATTTTCCTTTTTAATAATATCCGCAAATATAAGACACTGCAGCTAGAAATACACAAAGAATTAAGAACTGTGTGTTTGGGACTGCGCTGTATTTAGGCATTTTGCATACACACATCTAGGCTGAGGTATATGCATTTGCTTTGTGCAAGCATGCACTGATTTCACACTTGGACTACCAGGTATTTGTTCCAAACAGCCACGGCCATGTGGCATAAACCCTCTTGCATTATTTAATGACTCAACTACACCGAAAACACACCTTTTTCTTGTCCAGAGAGAGAAACTCTCTGAACTTTCCTCGATGCTAACTACATATTTATGATGTTGTCTTGTTTTCTTTCTGGTTTGCTCCCAAACTCTGGTAATGAAACAGATTATGTAACTGTTACTAGTTTTGAGACTTAACCCCCCTCCTCCCAAAACATATGCCCTGTCAATTGGAAGATTCAGGTACATCTGTAAAAACACTTCATTACAGGTGACTTCTTTTGTGAGCAGCCAAAGAGCAAGTGCAGCCAAAGGCACCTCTGCCCCAGAGCAACTTACTGAATGTCTCAAGCAAATATACTGCAATTATTTCAGGTGGGGACACACCCCCAAAGCAGGGTAATGGTGTCTGAGACTCTGTGGGGTGGCAACTGCCAAAATGTAAGAACAACGAATATGGAAAACAAAACAAACAAAAAAACCAAAACCAAACTTAATTCTACTTTGGAAGCAACCTTAGCTTTAAGCTCTTAAATCTCTCTAATAGCAGTGTTCACCTTACTAAGGAAATGTGGCTCTGTTCCTACTACTCCAGACTTGATAATCAATATAACTCCTCCACAAAGTTTAGTGAAAAATTTAGCAAACTTACAAGGCTTATGTGACCCCTATGAAATACTGCTGGATATTACTCCAGTCCATAAAGTGGTAGTGTTCTCCCCCAAAGCCACTGCTATAGGCTGAACATACATGCACCTACAGAGGCTGATGAAGCTTATGGAACATACTGCAAGCAGAGCATTTAAAATATGGGTTCCAAGCCCAACACTGGACACATCGAAAGCTGACTTAGATCAAAGATGCATCAAAAATAGATAAAAGATATTTTAAAGGCAAGGATTTTACAGTGGACAAAGCTTTCTAATTTAATGGTCTTAGAAATATTTTTAAAGCACTTTTTTATCAGTTATTCATAGCATTTTAGACCATTCAGAAGTAAGAGGACTCTCCTCTTTCCTATTGGAAGAACCAAAACCATATTAGAATACAAACCTGTTTCTACTACATATTTAGATCTTGAGCAGTTGGATTGATAGATCTGCTGGATCACTTGGCTTCTCTGAAATCTTTCTGTCCTGCTACGACCAGCAGTTAGAGTAATGCTACTTGTCTGTAAAAGAGAGTGGCTAACGGCTAGYGACTAAACAGTGGCTAATTAAGGGCCCTTTCAGTCTTCCTAACATGACCACTTCCCTTCAGAGAACATTTGAGGTGGATAAAACGGACCAAACCATTAAGACAGGTCATGAAAGACTGTCCAAGGTGAAGCTACACCAAGCAGCACAGCAGCAGGACTCCCTGCAGTATGCAATAATAGTCATAATAGTTCTAAATATCTAAACTTACGTCCGTGCCAAGTGCAGAAGGCAGAAGCCACAGTCCGTTGCTCACAGGAGCATCGCCATCAGGCACCTATTATATTGCCATTTTATGTGTGCAGCCTAAGTCCATCTTGGAGTCAGAAAGCTCTTTTGGGAGGGAATTGCATTTTTGTATTTGTTCCAACAATTGTTTTTTTTTTTCAGTACTAAATAAACAAAAATAATAATGATTGAGGTTTGGTAAAACCCCCAGAGTTCCCATTTACTCCCCTCTTGTAAACTGTGATGCTGGGATCACATGTGTACCAGTAGATACTACTGGGCATTTAGTACTAGATGCCTTCTTTGCATAGATATTCTTTGCATATGTAGGGCACATATGGTGACATGTGGCGAGCAACGTCTCCTTCTGAGTCAGGCAAGGGATTGAATTTTGGAGTTAGGAGGACTCCTGTTCCAAAGGAAAAACCTTGTTGGTGGATGGGTAATGACTAAAACTCCACATCCTAAATACTTATTCTTCACTGTTTTTACAGAAAATTAAATATATTATTTTTAAAAAATATTTGGTGTTAGTAACACCTTACAGATCAAACATGGCGGCAAACAGGAAAAGCTGCCATTGTGTTTCCTCTGGTGCCCAGAGCCGGCCAGGGTGCCCATGCAGCGGGGAGGCAGCACCACTGGGGTAGCTGGAAGCAGGTCCCGGGCCTTGTGGAGGGGGCACCAAGACCTACCTAAACGTGCTGTCTTAGAGGGCACAGGGAAAGGGAGAACTCTTTCTCAACACCTGTTTGAGAATCCCTGGAAAACCACCAGACCAGGCAGGAAAGGGAAGTCCAATCATACCTCTAAATCAGTGCTCTACACTGATTTGAAACTGAATGACTATGAAGGTGCCTGCTGAAAATTACTCCTGGATCTTGCAACTGCTTTAACTGCAGATGATGTTTGTGTAAGAGAGATTTAAAAAAAAAAAAAAAAAGTATCTTTTAAAAGGGATTGCTCTTACTAATTTTCTGCAAAGCCATCCTAACTCACTCGCCATATGAGATTATCCTTGCTTTGCTTTCAACCTGGCTCCACCGACAGCCCTCCAAGGTTCACTGTTGCTCAGAGSCAGGTCTAGGTAATTGCCGCTTAATGTTAAACCTCAGTTTGTACTTGAGGTTAAAAGAAATGCAAACACAACTCCTTTCATTTCAATAAAAGCAGATGTGAATTATAGGAGTTAAATGAACTTTGCAGCAAGTTATTTTTACCAAGGCTTACAACCAGGCCCCAAGTGGCGGCTACAAGGGCTTTCACAATATTTTCTTGTTTTCATTGCTATGCAGGCTTTATTTATTTCTTTTTTTAACTGCTTAACTCAGGCAGAATAATTTTGATGCATTTACTTACCTTCTATTTTATTCTTCTACTCGAACAACAATAGTAAGAAACAAGTAGTAAATATATTTATAATCCGCTSTGAATGTTTTTATGCCTTTTTGTCTGCTCAGACTAACACAGACAGTAGAGAAGTATCTGCCTATGAGTGGGACAAGCAATACTGAAGAACAGTAAATAGTACCTACTTGGAAACTTGTCTTCTGGAACATAAGGTGAACACTTATTTACATTTGAGATATAGTGTAAACACGAAATACTTCAAGCTTCCCCTCGAAAGACTATTTTTTTGTAAGGTGTATAACCATATCACATCTGTGGATTTACAAGACATCCAACTAGTAGCACTGAAGTAGTAAATTATTTTATTCAAGAMGGAAAAATGAAAGGCATTCACTTCTCTCAATGCTAAAATTATTACGTTATACTAAAGAAATATCTTTGTATTTGTAATAAATACATAAACACTGATATGCTCGGAATTAATGGTCAATTTAACATGCATGCTAAATTTTACGCAAAACAAGATTCTTAATTCACTTGGGTTAATAAACATAAAATTCTGATAATTACAGATACAATAATGTCATATGAGCACTTTAAACATATGCTGTGGGAATTAAATCCTGGCTATTCCTGCCCACCGAGGACCCGTTTTTAATCTTCGATGCATGATATGTAGTAATGGATTTTACGAGTTGACTTTTTTAAATTTGATGATCAGGTTAATGAAATTTATAATGATATTTTTCACACCAAGTTCAAAATAGTAGTTAACTCCTTGGCAGAGGAATTCAGATTGGACATGTAATGGATGTACCAGCAACTGCTGGTGTGAAAGGATTAATCATCATTTTAGACTTTTATTAAATTAGATAAAATGGGATAGGCATGAATCAGAATATATAACAATTAATCACTGGACTTTATTGAGTCTTTTAAAAATCTTATTTGCTCCTGAGCTGATAACTAATCTCGGCCATTCTGTACCAGTTTGACAAACTCTCCAGATAATGACTGTGACTAGAACATTAATAATATCATCATTTAACAACAAAATATTCACTGTTGGTAAAAATGGTTCTCTGAAAATCTGTGGAAGATAAAACCCCTTCTTGCTTACCCTGAAACCTTTCAGTTGAGATGTTGAAGCCACAGTTCTTTGCTATTGCTATCTTTTGCTTTTATATTTGCTTGTTTTTGGAATTTAGGTAATGGGTACACTACTGCGCACCGGTGACCAAAGTTTCCTTTATATCTAACTAGTAAATTGTTACGGCAATACACACTGGAATTTCCAGAAAATAAAAATTACTAAATTTTTGAAGTTTATTTATTGATCATTGAGAACCACCCCAGCTAAATTACCATAAACCTCAACATCACAACAACTACTAATCCAGTTAATAGGAATTAAGGGACATGGAAGATACATAATCGGTACCTGGAGGATATGGAATTCATCCCCTGAGYGTGGTAAAGAGCTCATAATTCAAGAGTGCCAAAACCCAAGCGCATCATGAAGGTCTTTCCTCACAAGTGACATTAATTGCACATCCCACAGATGCTTATTATGTATTCTATTTATACCTCCAAAAAAAATAATATTCATTTAAAGTTTAAAGGTTTAGCAGTGGTTAAACACAGTGCAACCCAGCTGTCTCGTGATGTCACTGGGAATAGCAAAGACTGCAGCCCAGTCATAAGGTAAGGAGTACTTTAGACACACAAGATAAATCAGGATCTGTGTTCCACTGGGAAGTCCTCGAGCTCAGCAGTAGTAAAGCGGATGTGTAACTAAACACTAACTCAGGCTGCATGTGGGTTTGCATCATTTTACACATTCTTCCCACTACTGTTATTGAAATAAGCAAATGGAAAATGCAATCTATTACAATTCCTTTAAATATTTTTCCATATATGTGGCCTGTTAAAGCATGAAATTGCTAAGGTCAATGGTACCACTACCTCCTCTGCAGTTCAGTCTACATAAATTTAAATGTGACGTTATCATTAATGTTTCTAGATACTACCTATCTTGGAATGTTGCAAAGTTTTTGTGGGAATTGTTTCTTTTCTTCTATTGTCAAGTTACCACTTTGTGAATTCTGTGATGGATAATTAAGACAGTTAGGAAAATCCTTGGATCCAAGTTGTCCCACGTATTTACGCTTGCAAATACACTTGACTGTATTTGCATTATTAAAAAAAAAAWAACACCCTCCAAAGTGGATACTGCGAATTCTGCATGTCATTCCCACATGTACTTGTTAGGTGAAACGGAATAAATCAGAAGGCTCAAGCTTAAAATCTAACACCTCACACAGCGTTTATTGATGTGAGTTGTAAACAGCTAAGGACTGTGGTTAGATGTTGTTTGGAATTTTGATTTAAGCACTGTAAAAACATTTAATAAATATAACCTATTAGTCATTCTGCTGCTACAYTACACACGTGGGTATGTGCTAAGGTTTATTGTAAGTATGAAAATATTGTTAGCAAACTTCTCAGCCTTTGCTAATAAAATTTGGTAACATCATTGGTAGGACATACAGAAACAGAAGCAGGAAGGATTTCACTATWTTGTATAGTACATTAAAAGGAGCACTTAAAGATCAGAAAACTTTTTTTCCTTCTTCTTTTAATACCCAGAGTAAAATAAAATGTCTGTATTGGACATGTTAGATTTTGAGAATAAAAATATTTCTATAAAGCCAATTAGAGAAAATATGTTAATGTGGTCCTAATTTCCAATATGTAATAAAAAGTCAAAAAAAAAAAAAAGTTGAAAAATAAAACTTAAAGATGCCAATATAAAGGTCTATGAAAARAGATGCTCTCTACAGCACTTTCAAAATAGATGCTGATAATCTCCTGATGTTACATTGGAGGAAATTGCTTTGCTTCTCTCAAATTTGAGAATAATTTCCAGTTGCCAATACATCTAATACCGAAGTTGTGGGTGCACCCCATGTCTTCTTTCCTTAGAGGCATCGCTATCTGGAAATTCAAGGAAGTCATCAACAGCAGTCAAGATCAAAATGCAAAGGATATCTTAAGAATATTTTCAGAAAAAGAATGTAGTAGAGGACCCTTGATTTTCCATTAAAATTCAAATATGAGTCACTCATTGATTTCAAAACATGTATTTGAAAACAGGTTCTTACTTTTCCTRGTTATCTTGGTTAATTAATTTGGTAACATAAAACTGATACTCTTTTTTTTTCCCCTCAKTTTTTCYCCATGCAAAGGGTTTTTCACTATTTTGTAGAGCTGTSTGCAAATTTTCATTTCTGTCCAAAATTTGTGCAGCCTTAATGTCCCAACCCTTTAGGGCTTTATGTTATCACCTTTACTAATAGCACTGATGARATATAGTCCTTATTTTTATAATATCTGGCAAAATAATTCAATTTTTASAAATGTTTATCAAACATTCTTCATTATTTACCTAGGTTAAAATACTGTGGATTCATATAATATTCACAAGTTATATAAAATAGCCCATGTTATTTAACAGCACTACTGTARGGCAAGCTATTCCTCTGACCTGTTAATGGATTTGATTCTTCAAATATGGATTTATTTCTTTAATATTTCATGTGATTCTGTTAAAAACTCTTGCTTGAAAACACATCAGAATCAAAAAAGATTCTCAAGACACGCACCTTTTAGGAGCCAAAATTTTCTTTGCTGAACCAAGGTAACTACAGCTCTAGGAAGATGTCAGAAAGGGGTTCACAAACTCATGAAGAACTTCTGCAAAGCTCACCCACTTTGAAAGTTATGACACTCATGATGTTACTTTGAGAGAAAGAYCTTTTTCTGTTGTATTTACTTCCAGCAATGAGATGTATTTATCTAACTCCAGACCTTCCAGTAAAACAACCATGTCAGATATGGATCATGAAATRTAATGGTGATTATACAGGCTATCTGTTGAATTCTTTCCTGAATTCTCTGCTGAACTATCTTCAAATCCTTCACCTCAGTCTGTAACATTTAGATTGACTGAAAAGAGACAGCACAGGAGGACAAAGCAGWATCTCAAGTGGAACAGAGGGAAAACAAAAGACAGACTTGACTTGACTAGCTGGTAGACTAGGAAAGGGAATCTCATTCCTCTTAATACTGTCAGTGTAATTTTCTTATTCACRTTAACTGCACTCCACTGAGTAAACAAAAGCTTCTGGAGAAAATGCAGAATAAATTTATTCTCAAAAGTTACTATTTCAATAAGATTTGACAAAATCTTCATCAGAAATGAATCTTAGCTTGAGGATAAAATTTGCTGCTGAAACCAAGGACTGAAAGGAAAATGGCCCAGAAATGCTGGGCATTAAATTAAGGCACCCTCCAGGGCTGAGGGAAACTTCACTGATGACCGCACTCTCCCTGCCGTTGGCAGCCCACATCTAAGGACAGATCAGTAACTACAATTTTTTTTTTCTGTAACACAACTTCCTGTTATTCTTTCCATTCTCTCATGAAAATCCAAGATGGTCTAGTTTGTTTGAAATGGAACTACAAAAATATCCCAAACCTTGACTTTTTAATTTTAAATGGAATCTAATTCCTGTGCTATAAACAGGCCTATTTTTTGCATTTACATATTTCATGCTCAGTTGTTTGAAAATTTCAAACAAAATTCTTCTTATCTTCAGCACCCATTTGGTCYCAATTGTGTTTAAAGAGCACAGTACAATTCTTAAATTAACGAGCATCTGAGCGGTGTTTGTGATATTCTTGCTAAGGCTCTTTGTATTTTGCTGGAAGCTCTTTTCCACATGTTTTGAGACTTTGCAAAAGAACATAAAGATTCTMAGAGTGACTTTCTGTTTCCATTAGTCTTTGGATATCCTGACTCTTGGATATTGTATTTTAATCTTGGAGATTGATAGCAGGATAACTTTCCTTTCTATGCAATGCAGATGGTTGTGGTCATGATTTTCTGGAAAGCTCCAAAGGCCTTCAGAGGAAAACTAAAGGTGTGTGCTAAGAACATGCGTTAGCAAGTCTGTCCTCTCTCAATACCGACTGAGTGGTAAGAATAAGCAATGAAAATGAAGTCTAGGTTAACCAAACCACAAATTATCCACAAACCTGCATTTTATCATAAGTGCCCTGGCTACGTAGCAAATGTGCTAGTAACCATGCTAGTCCATGCTCCTCTACTTTCCTACTAATATCATCTGAGCGAGGACATGGCTATCTTTTCATTTTCAGACACATGCTGAGGCACATGTTTCCTGCAACAGATACTTAACCTTCGTTCTACTGCCTTTTTTTTGTACTTGTTTTCATATGGGTTTCCTAGACTAAGTTCTGTGTCCATAATAGAAACAACAGGATATGTTAAACCAGACAGTGCTGGTTAACCTGAGCTGCTGAAGTGATTAACTGAGGAACACAAAGGAGATGTAAGYATTTGAAGTATGACACCTGAAATCCCTTGCAACAGCAGAACTCTCCCGTTCAGTGTTCAGCTTTTATAGCTACTGACTACAAAAACAAGACACAAAGACAACCTTTCAAATGCCTGTATATATTCTTACTAAATTCACCATATCTTTCAGAAGAAGTTCAAGTCTTCAGTCTAAAATACTACTTGTGAGAGTAGGAAAAATGAGAATAAAAGTTTTACATACTATGATTTTCAATCTAGTACACAGCAAAATTGCAGAAGATAAGCGACATAAGATCAAAAATAACTTTTTTTTTCAATAAAAAAGAACACTTTTTGGAAAAACTCAAGAAATAACCACAGATATCTATCATACAAGAACATGTAAGGTGGGTAGCCTTATTCTGAAAAAGAATAAAAGCAGCTTTAGAGTTAAATAAAGCTTGCTTTTAGACCAAAAATAAGGTATGTACCATGATGCTTCAAGAACTGTCCACATTTATTTGCACAAAGCAAACTCTTTGAGTTAGCATTCCAATGCAATACACTTGGTGGGTCAGAAAACAGGCGAGGCAATCCTTCTCTCTATCAAATCACAAATCAGTTTCATAAATGAGCTTTGGCCTGTATTTTCTTCTTACTATTGCTTTGCTTTGAAGTTCTAGCTTTCTCGTACAGCTACTTATTTTGCTATACAAGATACAAGATTATCTTGTACAGTAAATATACACATACAGAGGTAGGAAGCCTTCAGATGCCTGAGCCATCCCCCAAAACTTTAGCTGCAAGCCCAGTGGAATATATCTCTTTTTAACATGTGGGCCCAACAGTGGATTATAACTTTTATTAGAAAAGTCTCTGCATCTCACAATAATCCTTAAAAAGCATTATACTGACAGACCCAATGGACAGGTGAGAGTTTATATAGCATTAAAATCTATTTTACAAAAAAAAAAAAAGGCTTTATATGTAATTATTTATGTCAAATTGAAAATAATTACTGGAAATCAACATCAATTTGGTCCTGAACATTTAAATGAGTATTCTTACTTTTTTCCACCAGACGTTGTATTTACTTAGTCTTAGTTCTTGCTAGATTCTGAAATACTCATTTATTTTAACAGCGAATGAAGGTTTTGGTGGTTCCCCTACTAAGAGCACAATAGCTCTAAGTTTCTTTCATTGTAATTGCTGTCCAGTTAATTGATGACACTGGATTAAAAAAATACATAGGAACTGTAATTAGTTTGGATCATGCCATATATTATTTCTCTTTCTTTTGTCAYGTGTGAGAGTCCAAAATACACTTGAGCATTGCGGCTAATCTGGAAACTTGTCCTCAGCAACCCTGATCTCCATGGTTATTTTCCTTGGGAGATCACAAAGATTACTCCTCATTGGGATGACCTAGGGAAGGTTTTTCTGGATACAAAGAATACTACTTACATTCCTGTAAATGTAAAATCCTTTAACTGCTCCCTCCAGAAAGTGATATTACCTGGTACCTTAATGGCAAGGAGAGAAACAAGTGGATGCCCTGCAGTAGTACTGAGAGCAAAGCAGCTCATGCTAGCAGTGGAGTATCACGTCTGCCGTTGACTGTCCCTTAACATAACCTTGCCAATGCTAACTTCCAATCCACATGTGCGACCAGGCAGGCACCCTCTGACGCAGCTGGGATCCTTCACTCTAAATTGCTTTTCTTTCCTACGTGGTACAGGTTTATTCCTGGAGCGTAACTGTGGATCAACCTGCAGGGCTTACTGGACCACAACCGTCACTGACTGCACGATTACAAAGTAGAACAGCAGTGGGAGGCAACGGCATCAGCACTGAATGGCCCAAAGAAGATCCCTCTGGTACTGAGGTTAAGCTACCAGGAAATATTTACACTCACTTCTGCTCTTGCTTTGTGTCTGGGAGAAAGGTGCTTAGAAAGAGTTTGCTTAACCAATATAACATCAGCATGCAATCTGCCATCCCAACGGTGATGAAGGAGGCAGGGAGGTTATACCAGCAGCTAATCTTTGTTCATAAAGCTTTTCACACTAACACTCTGTCATTATCTTTGTGTGTATTATTTCTATACATATTTCTATAGTATATATATTCACATGATCCATCAGTACATAGCGCACGCAGTTCAGTGAGGATGTCACCTGATGCAATATGAACGTAATTCACTTTGTAATGCTCAGTAGGTAAAATAAAATAGTTGTTAAAATGTTATGTGGGACTCCCCCAGTTTATTCATCTTTCAAATGAAACATGAAAGAAAGTCCACTAYGAACTATTGATAGTGGGGAAAAAAMCTCCTAAAACGTGGACATATGAAGCCTTTCTTCAAACTCTCTCCTTTCCCAAGCTGAGAACAAATTCTGCTTAATTTCTGCCTGCAAACACTGGCCAGTGCAGAAAGTGCAGAATGATTTTGCAATAATTATTTTGTACTTTAACATGAATTAGATGTAAGGGTCAAAGAAATTAACACTAGAACACCATTTAATCCAAGACATTAATCACTGTTAACTCATCTAATTTTACAATTAAACTGAATATTCCATCTGTCAACCTTTCATAGCATCTGATTTTTTTGTTCAATTTTAGCATTTTTTGTTTTTATTTAGTGCAAAAATCATTATCGGGAGGCACGTCACTGAACTGTTAATGCAATCAATTCCATTTTATTTTTAAACCATTCTTATGTTTTACTTTACAAAGTTGAAAATTAGATATGATTGGATAATTATTATAGTTTGGTTAGACTATGTGCATTTCACATTGCTACCAGGAACATTAAACAGYGTTATTCCACAGCACATTATCTTAGGGTCTAAAAACACAACAGAGACAWGGCAAATAAAATACTTAAGAATTATAAGACACAAAGTCTTTCATCTCTGTATTGCTGGTTCCATGTTGCTGATATTAATTGTGGTTAATTATCACAAGGATACGCAAGGGCTGACTGTGAGCGAGCAAATTTGTGGTCTCACAGAATTAGGGAAACTCTTGGGCCGAGGCACCAACTGGCCGTAACACCAACTGGCATCACCACAGAACAAAGGTGTTGCTTAGCCAGGATACTAATACACTTTACTGCACCAAGCGGTGTTTTCTTTTGGATGATGAAATGAAATCAGACATGCCCATAACATGATGTCTATCTACTGATGTCATCCACTTGACGATAAAGGAACTAGTCTACTGAGATAAAACATTTCACAAAAMAAAAATGCAGAGAAAAGAAGAATTCTTTTAAATCAGTGCCACTTCCAGTATGGTACACATGGCCACAGCTAATGACAGCACGGTTTGCAGATGACTCATGGAGAGAACAAAACATCTCTGTAATACTGATGCAATAAATATTCTAAYAAACATACTTTTCCACAAAAACGGTGTAAAGTCTTTACACCATCGTACATCAAACAAAATTAATGAATCACACCACAAGCACAGAAATGTCTGTTAGAGTTGCTCTTCTAAGCAAGTAAATAAAATTTCAAGAAGCTTGTAATTATTTCAAAGGACAGTTTCTGAACACAAAATTATAAAACAGACTGGGGTACCTGACATAGCAGTAGAACAAATCTCCCTACTATTGTAAAAATAAAAAGACTACAGTATTTGTAAACATCAAAGATGGAAATCAACTCTCTGAAAATACAAAAGTGTAAAGGAGTTGTTTTTATTAGCTTCTGYGGCAAGGTATAAACATACAAGGAATAAAATACTGTAATTTTAAATACATAAACTGTATAGCTTGCTCAGACCAGAGGGAAGACTGATATCCTTCTCCTCTAACTCCATAATCTCTTTTGAGTGAAGTTCCGAGGCTTCCTTCTATTATATATATACACTAATTAGGGTGATATGAAGGATCGCAAATGAATTCTGCTAGTAAATCCCCAAAACTTCAGAAAAAAAAAGTCAACAAGAAGCTCACATGTTTTCYGCCCTTAGGTTATGTTTAGCAATTATTAATAACCCATTAGGTTTAATAGAAATAGAAATGCTGTTCTAGTTCAAGAAATATTAAATACMGGAAAAGATCCAACATTTGAGGCTGTGAACTGGTTCACTACTGGAAAYTAGTATTCTGAAGATTTCAGACAGCTTTAAAGGTGCAAATAATACAACACAGTCATGTTTTTTCTCTTACTTTTTCTCTTGTCCTCTACCTTAAATCAGAAATCAGAGAAAGATGTGACCTCACAGGCAACCTACTTCCCTCCTTTGCCAGCGCAGACTTGTTCTCTCTGATACCATCTATTTCTGAGAGCTTTTCAAAGCCTACCTTTAAAATATTCTGATGGTTTTTCCTTTGTTAATTTTGATATATTATTTTACAGTCTAACAGCTCCCTGTTAGTAAGGYTTTGCTGATAGTCAGCCTGAAGCTCTCTCTCATAATTCATTCCCTTAACTGTAAATTTCTTTATTCAGACTCGGTTCTTCTGTTTATRCCATACCAGACTGCACTGTTCTTCTGTTGTTAAAATGTCATGTTTTGAACTAAACTCTATTTTTTCCTTTCAATTATTTCCCTTACTGAAAGGCAAAATACAGTTATACTGATGTGAATACCTACAGTACAAATTAGTTTTGCCCCAAAATACTGTTTGCAAATTTTGGAGATTTATCTTTATTTTCTGTGTATTTTCATAAGCCTTCATAAAACAGGAATAGTATCTTTTTTTGTTTTCTTTGGTATTTATAGTGCCTACCAGTTTATTACCACCCATGAAGTTCATTAGTGATGTTTGCCATCTCTTTCAGATTAGGGAAGATATTAAAGAAATACACAATTGTACATTATGCAAGACATAAATTAACGGGATAATCTCTCTTCTTTTTGCTTGTACTACTTTATATTTACTCYGTATATTCTTCCTCTCCCTGTAGCCTATTTATATCAAAACTATTTAAATAAATTGTGTAGAATTACCTTAGGAACTTTTCTAAACTTATCTGGAAYCCAAATGTAAATACAAAATCATTGAATAATAATATTTTTAAAAGCAGCCTAGTTTGTCTTCTAAATATACATTATTTGCAAGTCTAAGACAACTACTTACTCTCAGTTCAACTCATCTTTTGAGGGTGTACTATGTCTCAGTATTTTTCCATTTTATTATGATATCAAATTAGGCTTTAAGTGCTGCAACTGAGCCCTAACATTCAGAGTCTCATTTTCYCTTCCTTTCTATAGTTTCTATAGAGTTGTTGAATGTAATTCACAGTTACTCTTGGAAACTCACAACTAAAAATATATATTTTTTTAAAGGAAAAGCATACCTTAACTTTAATTCATTGCAAAAAGTTAGAGAATTACTGTTTTTTTTCCCCGAAAAGTCACATTTTGCTGTCACTGCGCCCATAAATACGGCTTGCGAACCTTTAAGAAATGATGATCAAAGTGAATTGTATATCTAAAATTCTAAACTATGAAGGCAAAACCCTTTCTCAAAAACCCATCAATTCATAATTACACATGGTAAATTCAAGTTGCAGACTTGGCTGTTGATCCAGCTTGAATAGAGCAAYCACGATGGTCTGGATACAATACTAGGCAAGCCTTTGGGGACAGACCTCATGCAAAAATGCCCTTGTAGGGCCCTCTAAGAAAAGGTAGCATGTCACTGAGGCACCTAAACAGGATTAATAGAACAAGGACTACGTCAGAAGACTCCTGGAAGAGGCACTTTTGTAACTCTGCACTTTAGCTTTCAGCTTGCCCCACAGCACCAGTATTACCTGTATCCAAGACTCCATTACAGCAAGAGCTGAAAGTTGACTGGTGTTGAACTGGTGACAAAATTAAGCAAATAAGTTATTCAATGCCAACAATCTTCACACTCCTGTTGTGCCCCATTTCATTTCTTATATAACAGGATGACTAAAAGTAAAATATATAGTAACACATTCCATTCTCTATGTTTTTCCATCATTGCATCTTTGCTAAATTCTCTAATGGGCAGCTGAAAAGACCATGTCTGTACTGGTAATGCCATTCACATAAACACCAGGGTTTCATCTCCTACAGTGCTATCAATTGATTAAGTTATAAGGGATAACAAGCATTTTTTTTTACCCCCTTTTCTATATCCCTGAAGTTAAGGGTAAAATAAAATTCTTAACACACAAATATAGAACTAGAAGGAATTAAATTAGCCAATGYATTGCAAACACTTACAGTCCATAAATCTGCGGAGCAATTTCCAGTCGGTTCAGATGCATGTACAGCTCAATATCATGTTTCTTCAACAGATGATCCTGAATCTGGTTTACTTTAGTTACAATAGCAATAGATGGGCCTACGTCCTGTGGCCTTGCRAACGGCATAGGCGTAATCATTGCATCTTTCTCCTACAGACACAGAAAACAGGAAAAATTTTAATAAACATCCCATGAAGCCTCATTGTCACCTCATGAGAGAGTTGTTTTCTTGCAATCATCGGCTTCCAAAGAAACTGAAAACATTAACAACCCMTTCTAATTCCAGCAAAAGCAGAATCTCAAGTCTCCACTTCTAGGGAGGCTGTTGTGGGATTCCCCTGCCCAGGCCCTCCGAACTTCCCTTCTTTCTGCTGCAAGTCAAAATGAAATGGCTTTACTTTTCACGCTCTGACAGAGTGTTGACAGGTTTATTTTTGCTTTAATACGAGCCATCCGAGCCAGTCCAAAGGCAAGTACATAAGTAGTAACTCAACAGTGCCCTCAGAGGACAATAAATTACATACCAGCAAATAAACTCTTTTCCAATAATCTTTTCTAAACAGGCTTCTCTTGCTCAAAAAATTTTGYGTCTGCACCTAAAAAGCTATGCAATTTTAGTAAAGCATCAGAGGACCTCTAAAACAACAAGAGAAATAGAACAGTGAAATGAAAGTGAGGATTAGAAAGCAGCTGGCTGGTCCTAGCGTTGTSCAAACCATGCATTGGTCTATAGCACAATATATACAAGTGAAAACAGAGGAAAGAACTACTGGATTACTACAGTCCTTGAACTTGACTTCATTTGAGTGAAATATTATTAAAAGAGAGACAGAATGTTAGCAAGAAAGATAGTAATAACTGAATAGTAAGTATGTAAGAAAGAGGATGAGACACAAAAAAAGAATAAGACAGATATAAGAAGATAAAGATAGGGGAAAGGGAGAATTAACCTATCAGGAACAATGTAAAGATTAAACAAAAGAGGAAAAATTGGAATAGTCAGAAGAGAAGACTGAGCAAAGACTTTGTTGTACTCTGCCTTGTGCATGGCTTCCAGACAGGAAAGCTTCACYCACAGGAAATACTTCACAGGAAAGTATAGTTACTAGTTTTCTATACTTTTCCTCAGGATCCCAATAGAGAAAYGTTATCAAGCTCAAAGGATTAAAAGTTTCAGAAGATGGACTGTTCCTAAAAATTGCTGAAAGACAACTTGGCTCAAAAGAGAGAACATTTCTAATATTCAACCACAAGGACAGATTTTTTTTCTTTTGCTGTATAAGTTATCCTCAAGGTTATTTCTTGGGACTTTATCCCTCTTCAACCTTTCTCTGTATCAGCACTGTAAGAGGAAAGAGAATTACATATATTTCACAATCACAATAGTTTGTGACATTCAAGTGAGTAGTATATATTCAATAATTTCTATCAAAATTCTGTTTTTAATGTTAATCACCTTGGCCCAAATGGTCTTAATTATTTCCTTTCTGTACCACAGAAAACACTGTATGTTACTGAGCAGTGATCTCAGGCAAAATGTTTTTAATTAAGGATTCGGTCAATTATAAATTTTATCTTATGATCTGCTTAACTGTTGTTTTGCTATGGCAATTGCAGCAAAGGGACTGATCTGTCTAATATAAGGCAGTGATTTTGCCATGGCTAATGTGGTTGCAAGACATAACCTTCTAAGATGCCCTAGCAAATTGTTTGACCAAAGCTTCCTCATAGCCTGTCAAATAAAGTTCACTGAAATGGCATCTATTAATAAATTCAAGAACCTTTCTGTTCTCCCAAACGGAAGTGCAATGTATCATGGAAATCATAGTAACAGATATGTGGAATATGTGAATCACAAATATATGTAAAAAGAAATCACATTTGAAGAAACATTAGAAGGGATATTGAAAAATGACCTTCACAAAAGAGTCATTTCATACACACATAAAATACAGGTTGATCAAACTTAGCACGTAACTCAGAAAACATGCAGGGAAAGCAAACATGATATTATAGGCAGTCCACTGCAACGATAATTAAAGTAAATCCATTTGTGATTTTGAAAAAAAAAATTCTATCCCTGCTGCAAGAAACTAGGAAAGAGAAGCTAGTGTTGCCTCCAATACAGGAGAGCCCGTATGACCTCCAGAAACCAGCAGCAAATACCACTAGGAGGAAGGATCCTCCGCAGCAAACACAGACAAACCATCTCTTGCTTAGAAGCTCCAGCAATCTTGATTGCCCTGGAATATCAACAGATATTTCAGTCCTCAGTAAACCTGTAGGCTCCCTGAAATGCGTGTTTACCAATGCAGAAATAAACAGGAGGAACTGGAGATCTGTGTGTGGTCACAGGGCCACGATCTTACTGCAGCTACAGGCACATGGTGGGACGCTTCATGTGACTGGAATGCTGCCATGAGGAAGTCAACGAGACCTTCTACAGACAGCGGGAAGTAGCCTCATGATCCCAGGCCCTGGTTCTCATGGGGGATTTCAGCTATCCCTGTATCAGTTGGAAAGGCAACGCAGCTCTGCACAAACAGTCCCGTGGGTCCTGCTGAGGACTGATGATAAGTTTTTGACACAGGTGGTGGAAGAGCCAAGGAGGAGAGATGTGCTTGGACCCGTACTAACAAATAAAGCAGGACTGGTTGACGGTGTGAAGGCTGGGGGTAGCCTTGCACGCAGTGATCATGAGCGGGTGGAGTTCAAGATCCATCAAGAAGGAAACAAGGTGACAAGTAGGAACACAACACTGGACTTCAGGAGGGCAAACTTTGGCCTCCTCGGAGACATGGAGCAATCCTATGACGCGAGAAGGAAGTGGGGCCCAAAAGACCTGGTTAATATTCAAGCATTCACTTCCTCCAAGCTCAGGATCAGTGCCACAAACCGAAGCACAGGAAATTCCATGCAAATTTCAGGAAAAAAAATCCTGATTGTGAGGGTGACAGAGCACTGGACAGGTTGCCCAGRGAGGTTGTGAGTCTCCTTTTCTGGACATACTCAAAACCTGTTTGGATGTGATCCTGTAAAACATGCCTTAGGTGACCCCACTTGTGCAGGGGGTTCGACTAGATGATCTCCAATAGTCCCCTCCAATCTTAATCATTGTGATTAAAAAAGCCAGTCTGGGAGGCTAGTAAGACCATGCAGCCACACGCAAGTAGGTGAAAGCAGGAAAAGTGGGTAAATTTCCTGGTCCCACACTTAATTATGGAAATATGTCCCCTATGATCACGATTTAAACTAACATTAGAAACAAGTTACCAAAATGGTCAGCTTTTGTTTTAACTTGTTTTTCATTTCCCAGTGGTATGGTATTTCATATTATTGTTTTAGAACCATTCCATTTTATTATTTTTTGGTCACATCCTAAATTTAAAATACTAAAAAAACCCCACCCCACTAATTACTTCTAATCTCATATAAAGAAAAACACTTTTAAGGTAGGATACAATAACTCTGCCTTCACATTAAAGCCAGTCTGTAATAACTTTCTGCACAAACATATCCATTTATTTTTGAAGCTAATCATAAAAGTCTGCAAGTTTATGTATTCACAGACTGTGCTGAATATGCAGCATATTCCATCAGTTGGTAAACATCTGGGATATGTGCATTAYTCTGGTTTACTCCAGTAGAGTTCAACTTCAGCTTGCTCTGTATGCACTTGCAACTGATGACACAAAAAGCCTCTCTTTTTGAGTTTGTATTTCAATTATGGGCATAAATTCTTATATAGAAATCTCAATATAAGAATCTTCCTACCTATTTTAACTTGCAATAAGAGAAGATAGGGTATTTACYCATGTTGGCACTTACACCACTAACTGTGTAGGGGTTTAAAGCCATCCCTACAAAATTTGAGGACAGACTCCTAAACACTATCTTGAACGTCAAAAAATTCTGATTATCAAAACTAATGCAAGTTTCATCTGAAGGAGGAGTGCCAAAACAGGAATTATTTGTCACTTGCAACATTTGTGCACCTTGGCATAGTGCAGCACCGACACATTGCTGACTGTCAGGCTGACTGACTACCAGCATGGGAAAGTGCATCACGTTATACATGCTGGCTTGCCATTTTTAAAAGCATAAGATAAGTGGATGGTGTCCATCAAAACACAGTTCCTCAGCACCTAGGGAATTAACCACATTAACAGAATTGTTCAAAGCATGACAGAATCTGTGGGGACAGAGGCTGTAATCCATGACCAAGGTACTAACTGTGCACATCTCCTGAGTCAGTACCCTCCAYGCATAAGTTTTATGAATGACAAGAGTGTATACGATGGGATTGTTGTGATATGTCAGGCAATTTGGTTAAGAAAATATGACAATACTTTTAATTAGTTGAAATTGCTCCAAAATATCACATCAAACTGGTGTGAAAGAACTAGCCCAAACAGAAAGATGCTCAAATAAACTAATACATCTAAGCAGTCAAAATGTTTAACTAGAAGTGACTCGYGGCGTCTGTCTCCAAAGCACAGAAGCTAGGTGGACATATGATATACGTAACGATACCTCATACTCACTACATCCTAACTTGCCGCATGGGACAAGACACCTGTTTTCTTTCTGCAAACTTCTAATTCTTGGAAAACATTTCATGAACACATGGCYTTAATCAACTGTTGCTAACATGAAAAATAAATGACAAATCCCAAAGACATGGGAGGAGGTACAATAAAATACAAATAAAAGGACAGCTCAGAGGCTGCTTTATCGTTTACAAAAAAGCATCACAGTCGCCTCTAAGAACAGTTTACATATGGATATCAGTGAAAAGCAGCTGAAAAATTTAGATGAAGTATTGGGAAGCGAATCCAAATCCTGCTGCAGAATATTGCCTAAAATAGCATGAACTGGAATAGCTGGTATTCCATACTAATACAATTTATGTAGACATGAATTTAGAAAATAAATGCTGTTGCAGTAAAGGGAGGCTAGGACATAGTGCAAGTATAAAATGTGGRCAGATTTCTCTCATTAACCACTAGGGAATCCAGGAGCTGGAGAAGTTCCTCTAATGGCAATTGGGAGTAATGGAACCAACTGTTAGAGGCTATAAAATGTTACATGTCTCTCAGAGCACACACTTCCACTGCTTCATTTGTGAGGATTCAAACTTTATTGTGCAGCCAGCCCAAAGTCATGATGGTAAAAGGCATATGTACAAGACAGGATTATTAAAATTATACATGMCTGCAAATAGCAAGAACAAACAACTAGATATTAATCCCTGTGCTCTGCCAGGGACTGGAAAGGGCAAKGTAAACTTTTGCCTTCTCGAGCACTCAAGCACTGTAAATTTCTGGGCAGATCTGGTTATTTCCGGTATAAAATTCAAACTAAAACTCTGCCATCTCTGTCACAGAAATTGGAACAAATACATTGGAATATATTGAATTCTGAAAAGCTAGTCTCAAAGAAATATGTCTCACAGCTTTGTTGTTGGAATAAAAGTGACTTTGTAATAAGTTCATAAAATTTATATCTCATATGTTTTATCTGTACTTACTGACAATTATGTAAAAATCCTAACCCAAGTAGTAACGTATAAATGTAGATATTTACATATATATATTATATATAAATGTAGATATTTACATATCATTGCTTAGGCCAAGATAATAATACTCCATGTTTAATGAAAAATATATATTTAAATGTATATATATTTAAATGCTTAAAAAAAAAAATAGAAGCTTTTATGTGGGGCTTGGGTGAACATCTTTTTGTTATCAATAGGTGGACATATCCACCCCTCAAAGCAGTATTCYCAAATTTAGGTTTTTAAGTACAGACTTTGGTACACACACGCAGATATCTGCTAGCGAACACACTCTTCTGATGTTTCCTGTTAGCTCARACACTCACCTCATGGTCTAACTGAAAGAAGAGTTGAACTGAAGGAAGCTGAAACCATGTTTGGAGGACAGTTCTTTTAGGATATAATCCACTGCAAGTCTTGCAGACACCTGTAACACTTTTTTTTGTTGTTTTTGCTAGGGCCTTTTGTATATACTCTATCAATCACATAATTTTTCAGAAATAAAACAAAAAGAGATAAACAGAGGAGAACTAAATCCGACATGACAATAAAGTGTTCTAGAGCAATCTTGAGCACTTGACTGAGGCAAAATTGTCAGAAGGAACTGTTAAACACAYGTGCATACAACATGGTTACAAGTAGGGACTAGATGGCGCTGAAAAGACTGAGAAGACCATAGTTTTACAGTACTAAACAGAGAAAAAGGTTTTGTCTGCAAAGTAGTATCACATAGWCAAAGATATTAAATACTGAAGCTCCTGTATGGCCACACAGGTAATGCAGATGCCCAGATATTCACTCTATCCCAAATATCCGGAGGTCAAGAGGAGAAACAAAACGAGTCAGCAGYAGCAGAAAGAGGTAACAGAAAGAGGCATCCATGTAAATGCTGAGGTTAGGGAACAATAAACTCTGGCAAGTGATAAGCACACTATGATCACAGGTTTTATTTCACAGCAAATTGTTCAAGGACAATTTAAAAAACAAGTTTAAAATAATTAATTGAAACAGTTCAGGCTTTGATGCATTAAACACTAACTATACACACTTATTTAACACGACATTTGCACAGGTTTTGGATAGATGTGATAGATGTGTCCATGTCAGACACACTTTTAAACATTTACAGGAGAACTCCTACACATCAGAATTTGTACAGGTACAGGTGACATTTGATTACAAAGTCTCCCCTCAATAGATAGAAATCATTCAACTAAGAGACAAGTTAATATGACCAAATTCTGAAGAAATTCTAAAGAATTTCATTGTAACTTAGTTGAACCAGCATTAACCAAGGTGCTTAAGAGAATATATAATTCAGTTATATTAAAAATCACATTTGCTAACAAATATTATGCACATACTTTTAGAGTCATATTTACCTTCTGACTGTCATGTTCAAAAGTTGAAAACCAATGTTCTGCAGTTTTCATAAGACGTGTGAACATTGCACTGAAGGGGAAAAATCCAGAAATTTGGTGTTAAATAACATACTACATACAGCAGTAAATTAAATGTGAAGGAAGTTGTAAAAACTTACTAGGCATCATGTTCCAGATATTCAGGATTCAAAAGAACTTTCATTTCCTCRCTGAAAAAGGCAACAGTGAATGATCCAAATGTGAATGTTTATTTTTGGTCAGCGTTCTGCATGTACTATTATGTATTTATAAGCCAACTTTCATATAAAGTGCAAATGAGAAAACTACCCTTTTTAATTAAAAAGAGCAACTCCATTGAACAAATGAAGTCTTTCCTTTTTATAAAGATCAAAAACAAATTAGCTGCCTTGTCTGCACTACAATGAAGTAACCATCTAATTATTCCAAATAACAAATTACTGAATGTCACAATGTATTATTTGAATATGCTTGATCTAGAATAATTGATTGCTGCACAATCTATCACTGTTTGTCCAAAACAAAAAAAAATATGGTTAACGGTCAAATATGCAGTATCAAAACATTAATTTATTTTGTTTTAATAGCCTGTATTTTTATTGTACTTTAACAGTAATTAATCAGTGACAGCACCTCTTTTCCATCTACTTTGCTGCTTAGCTTTACTTTTTCTGAGGGGGTTCGAACAGAGTGTTCTACACAACACATGGGTATTTGGAGCTACTTTCCACTGAAAAGCGTGTAGGCAATTTCAGTGTATGTAAAGACAGATACTGAATAAGAACAAACTYGTGTAAATAAACTCCATCCTTATGCCAACACTGTCTTCAGACAATTGCAACGAGGGGTGCTAAAAGAGGTTACCAAAGAGGTTTTGCTGTAGCAAGCATAATTAAATTGGATTTTAATCACTCTTGGACTCCAAAAAGAAAATGCAAAGAAATGACAAATTCATATATATTATCTATTACATATCCATGTATATATGCATGTATGCATTTAAAGAAAAAGGAATTTTAACATGATACAGATAAAGCAGTGCTTGCCTTGGTTGTGCAGCTTCACTGGCATGTGAGAACGCCTGGTGGTCACAATGCAGGATAAAGACAATGGGAGCTAGAAGTTCGTGCATACCCTAAGCACAAGGGGAAACAAAAGTACAGGGAGAATATTCATTCATTCATTCGGCGGCTCATAATGCTCAGAACCAGGCAGACAGCAACATTAGCTGCAAACTAAGTAAAAGCATGAACGTTCACATTCTTAACAGAATGGTTTCATAATCAATGGCTTTTATTTTAAATTCTGATTAAATCTAAGTGTTTATTCTTCTATAATATACGGGAAGCAAGTCCTTCTCCCATTTTCTAACATAACAGACAAGAAATTGGCTATGGTAGGCAACCCTGCACCTGGCAGTTTACTCCAAGATCTATGTTCATAAATATGAATTTTATTTATGATAATTACAATCATGATCCACAGTACAAAGATCTGCAATAAGGACAAATTATGAAATTTAAAATTACTTTTTATTTGATAATGTTCCAAAACCAGCATAACAGTAGCCTTCAGAAGAGACAAAAGCAGCTATTTGGGAAATCAGAAAATGAAACTTTCATTCCTATGGATACTAGAAATAAAAAGGGCTTGCTGCTTTTTAAAAAAACATGTATTTTTATTATGTCAATACAACAGAAAAAACTCATAAGAMAACACATAGAAAAGCTTGCTAATGTTCCATTATCAACTTTTACTTCTATGGACAACCCATGTACAGACACAAACAAAATGTAAAAACATGCACGAATTAAATTAAAAAAAAAAAAGTTGCCAACTGGTGGACAGGGGAGGATTTGGCTTGGCCCAGGGTTAAAAGTACAGATGAGCCATCCAGGTGAGCCACTGGTACCTCCACTGAGGGGCTAGCTCACCTGGAACAAAACAAGGTTATTTGCCTTCACCTACGTGGGGCTTCTCAATTTGTTATGGGAAACAGGAGTAACTCCTTCAGGAAAGGAGCAATCCAGTTGCTACCACCACCAACACAACCCAGGGAAAGCTACAACCCACAGAACGAAACCTCATCTGCAGGAGACGCTCAGCAACCTCCCTGAGATCACACTGGGAAAAGAAGGATCTGGTGCATCCCACCTGGCACAGGTGGAGAGCCTGGCTCTCGGTCACAGACTAGGAGGTGGACAGGACCTACAGAAAACACAGGCTGGGGATGGGGATTAGCCTTGCAAAGGCAGCGAGTGGGCCCATCAGTCATGGAAGGGACKTGGGGTTGTGGCTGCCACCCTTGGCTGGCAGCGCCTGCGCATGGGGATTATGCTGATCAGGTAGCAATCCCATACATCAGCCCCAAAGCTTTCAGGCGCCTCCAAATCTGCTTGGAGCTGGTTCAGTTCCAACCCCAGGTGCTTTTTGTGGACAGCCAGGGGTGCCAGTGAACATATCACAAGCTCATGGATCCAACTTGCTGCTTCCCCAGCGTATCCGCGTGAGGGCTTCACAGCTACGAAGCTCCTATAGAGGCCAGCTGCTCATCCTCCCTTCTTTCCTCCAGAGTCCTCAAGCCCTCCATGTCCAGGCCTACTCACAGGGATAGTCATGCTTGTTAAATGCAAGAGGATGGCTTATCTCAGCAACAAACACCTCTGCTGAAGGCATAAAAGGCTGCTGGAAAGATAAAACCAAAAATGTTTGGGCCAAAACCARCTGAAAGCAAGGCCATGGGACTGACAGAGCATGATGCGTGATGGATTTTAGGGACCATTTGAGCCAAAGCCCTTCCAGGTATATGGCCTGGTGCTCTGGGGTTTGGAGACTTGCAGTGGTCCAGGGATTCTGGGATATTGCCATATTCCATGTAGTATGAGGAGTATTCGAGCTCAGTGAGTTAAGTATATCTGCATCAAAAGCACCATTAGTACAAAAATTCTTTAACTTTTACTGGAAATAATGGAAATTTTCCTGGTCCAAACTGAGCAGAGAGAATACTGTTTGTTGAGGACCTAGATAGATGTGGAAGCTCTYTCTAGGTGCTCATCTGTTTGAGTGTGCTCAGAAGGATATTAGTGAACCTCTTCTCTTCATAAGAGGAAATTTCAATCTGGAGCAGTGTTGGGGGGAAAAAAAAGGGTGCTTAGAAAAATCTCTGTATAATATCAATTTATAGCAGCTGACTGAATTCTGAGGGAATAAAAATCACATTTCCCAAGATTTAGTCTCAAGTACAGGGCTGGAGCAACAGTGAAGTGAGCTGACTGGGCAAAGCCAATGGCAGCAAAATTACTTAAGTTTGGAGCTTTTTTCTTTCCTTTCTGATTATGAAGAATCAATAGAAGCTAAAAAAACCAACCAAACAAAGACACAACCAACAATAAAAGATTAAAATCAAAGTTCACTGATTGACACAAATTGACAACACTGACAACATAATTTCTGAATGTCTTGTGGTCATACCAAGATGGGAAAGGTACATGAGTCTCTGGTCCAGAGTTAGGAGAACAATAGAACTGCCAAAAGTACTTAAATAAACTGTAGATAATGTGCTGCACTTTCATACACACTCATAGCCATCAATCGATTAACAGCTTCAAGTCTAATCATGTATTCAACCTGATATACCAGCARGAAATAAGGGAAACGGTGATGCCAAAAACCTGAATATCTAATAAAACTACTACCTAAGCTGTAAACATGTAAACTGAAGAAAAAGAAAGAGGACATAAAATAAGAATTAGTTATGAAAGATAAAAGCAAATCATACATTCTTTCRACATAATAATATATCAACTTTATTATAAAGTAGAACAACTTTATAATAAGATAGAATTGTAATGTGGCTGCCCACATACAACAAAAACAAAACAAATGGATGATGAAATACCGGGATTTCAAAAAGATACCTCTGATCTTTCAGTTACAAGAATACTTCAAATGTTTAGAGAATTTTAGCTTGGCAAGAAAAGCCACCAGTGTAATATACATACACATATTTTTTTCAATGCTGCAGTTTACTAAAACTCTTTAGTGTTAATAAATAAGTTGACAGAACTCAGATAATTTTTGACACTTCCCAGCTACAGCAAAGTATTGATTTCATAATGCAGTCTAGAGTTCWGAAAGAAAAACAGAAATACAGCATTTCTACAATGAAATGTGAATCAATGCATTTCAAAATGATATTGACTTCTCTAAGGACAATCAAATTATGCATGAACAATAGCCTAATGATTTAACTTAAYTGCCACTACTTTTTTTCAGTGTAACTAGAACCAGAATTTTGGCACCACTCTTGCAGAAGAATGCAAATAGTAAYTTTACATATTTTAAAGTAGACTATACAATTCTCTTTGGATTTTATATTTACAACTAACTGCTATTTAAAAATTTAAGCATCTCAGGGAGGATTCAGTCTCTAAAATTTGTARTAAGAGCTTCACAACATTTCACTCCACCTGACAAGGGACAGAAATATCTTTTGCCAATCAGATAAAATGTTACACTGCATTGGTCAACAAACACAAAGCTTACTACAAAGCCAACTTTTATGCATATAAACATATTAAACAATCATATCGATTGCTTCCTTCTGAGACTATATGACGATGCTATGTAATAAGTCTCAATAAATAAATCTCAGTTACATTCTGTTTACATTTATAAGGATAGAAATTGTCACAAAACTACAGGTTTTTCAAATATTTTAAAAGAGAAACAGCAGGTCCTGTACATGTGATGGCAAATGAAGTACAACCTGTCATTTATTGACCAGGTCTTATAATTCTGGTAAATGCAACTTGTTGGAGCTTACAAACAAAAAGAGAGAGGAAATCTCTCGCTAACGGACTAGTTCCATTATGGATACTGAATGTGAAACCACCATCTGATGTTTGGCTTTCTATTCATGTCACTGTAGAGAGAGCAGCTTGGGGGTGACTTACTGATGAATTAATGGTAAACTTTATTTTCAAGAAAAATATTATGCTTTGTTGTAGCAGGGGCTTTTTAGACGTGAGTCAATGATGAAAACAGAATGAAGAAAATTGGTAGGACTAGAGTCCTGACTGCAGCGTACGTATTTAATAAAAAAGAAAAAAAAAAAGTCCTGATTCCATCACAAATCACCACCTGATTCCTCTACTTCCTGCAAACTAATTCTGAAAAAAGACTACTGATGGATATGAAAGAAATAATAGAGATACACCATCAGACTTGGATCACATACTGAACACTCATCAGAAATAATAAATCAACAGTTTTTTATCATCAAATTTATTTCATTTTCTGCACTATACCCATCTCGTTAGTCCTGTGGCAACCTTCTCATCAAACTGCTGCACTATCAAGCTACAGTAGTCAAAACCAGAGGTGAAGAAGTTTTCTTTGTCAACAGCCTGTAGGCTTGCAAAATTGAACCTGTTCTTTTATCTGCCTATGTTCATTTAGCCCACCAAGCAGTCTTTATTAAAGCTGAGGCATCAGGCAGTCAAAGTTCATTAATACCATTTATATAATCTCTGCAGTTTCAATTAACTCAGCAAGACATTCTACTACATGATAACAGTCTCATTAATTCAATAAAATCCCATAACTATTAACAATATGGTCTATGTTAAACGGGGTGTCACCTAGTACAAAATAATAGCTTTAACAGCTTGTGATGAAACTCAGGGCTTTCTTTTTTTTAAAAAAATTGATCTAGCTAAATATTCCATCCTTATGTAGAAAGGTATTATTTCTTGGTAAGGAATCTAGAAGATTTTAAATATGAGCAGAGGGTAATTAAGTCCTTTTAAGTCATATCAGAGATAAAAATAATACTTCTTGTTCAATAAATGATAGACTAAATTAGCTAGAATATGTTCTTCCATTTTCCCATCATCAGTACTCTGGCCTATATTCACTAGAAAAGGGAGGCTGAATACTGCGTGTATTCTTTAGCAGTGCCCTTCAAAGTACAGTTTGCCACACACCTCATCTTTTCTGTGGTTGCAATACAGGACTATTCCTTGCTCACAGTCTGTGAAACATGAAAAAGAAACAGCTGATGGAGATTCAATATTTTCATAACTATGTATTTGATTTTTGGTATTATCTGTAAGATGGTTCTTCAGAAGTAACTGTTCCTTCAACTTATATGTGCTGGTCTTCTCAAAAAATGCAACTGATTTCTTGGCTTGAGGACATGGTGGTCACAGACCATGCCTGAAAGCACACAGTGTGCTAGAAAAATGTACAAAGTTACTGAATCTCTGCACTTTTCATCAAAAAAACCCCTGTCTACCTAAAGTTTGCTGCTCTACAGGCTAGTCTTTGTCCAGGCACACAACATCCCTCGATCTGTCAGTTCCTAGTCTCAATACAGTTAATAACTGGGGATAATAAATACAGATATACTTTTGCCTACAGTTCCGCATATTGGCCTTGCTACAGGAATTTAGGTCGAATTTATACTTGATTCAAAACCTTCAGAACAAATGTTTAATCTTCATTCCATACGGATGCATAGTTAGGGCAGCTTTGCCATTTTAACAAAAATAGCTTGAGCAGGCTTTCCTTCTGAGGTATTCATTTGCCCCTTATTTTTTGATCAGGAGAAATTTGTTCACTGAATTGTATTTGGATCCTACGGGATCCATTTCTTAATGGACAGTGTGGCTTTAGCACTTTGAGAAAGAGCTTAAAATAACACACAAAACTTCAAATCCTAAAGCTTGTCCAAATTTCAAAAGACACGATTYGTTGTTTATTCAGTGGCATCCTATYGCACTCTTTCTTTCTTATTCTAAACACACAAAGACCCTTTCTTTTTTAAACCATCACTGAAGAGATGCTGAATAAAAAGATAGAGTTTCCAAAGAAATTCAAAGTTAGACAACTCATTGACCTTACAGGATACAATTTGAGGGAACGTCTGATGAGGAAAAAGCATGTTACTCARGGACCTTACTTTTCTTACTATAGAGCTGACAAGTAGCTCTTTGATTACTTTAGCAGTATGACACAACTTCAGATACAACAGAACTCAATCATTTGTAAAACTGTACAGAAAGTGTTGACTCAATGAATGCTATCCGTACAGGATTTTCATTACCTGTTTATAAAGCAATTGTTCATTTTCTCTGGCATAGCAGAACAGAACATCTGTAAGAATTTTCCTCACATTCTCTTGCTGGAAATACTGCATTTCAGGAAACCTGAAAGGGAAGAAATGCAGCGAAGATAAACTACATAGCTCACAAAAACACAGTCATCGATCTGCTATAAACGGCTAGCTAGGACAATACATTTTTTGTCTGTTTTCCAAACCTCTCCAAGAACAGAGCGGGTGCTGGTGGAATACTTCTGAAGACATGTCATATTTGTTTTGCAAATAAAATTTGGAACCATGTTCTAATATACATCAGTCTGTTACAGCTATATGATATTGCCAGTTTTATTTAAATGCACAGTGCCCTTTAAATGCATAATGAATACTAGACATCTGCAAGAATGACATAAAATGGCACCTTGTTGTAAATACCAACTTTTACAAACAGCCAGTGTGATGAAAGTCTGAGTGACTTGAMGAATCCAATCCAAAAAAGACAATGTACCATCTGAGTATATATTCCTAATTGCCTAAAGGAGGATCAAGTCACTTTGCTCCTCCAASTCCTTGTCATGAAAACAAGTTTTGTCAAATAGGAGAAAAGAAAGGAGACAGAGTGAGAAGGACAGACTGAAGTAGAGATCTGCCYTCTCCCTCCCGCACATAGAGGCTTCCTGTGGAACCTGTTAACCCGGCCAGAAGGTTGTCCCAGTCCCATCAGCCTGATCAGTAACTCCAAGGYAGTGCTCCATTCACCGCCAGCCCTGCACCAAAGAATCTGAAACGTGCTATAGAATACTTAAAAAAAGGAGGAGGATTGAAAAAAAAAAAACCCCAATAAATTAAAAAGAGTTAARACTGAAACTGTTGCAAACAGTTAACTACCAATTCTGGTACTGGAAAAACAAGCACTGGAGATCAAATCTCACAGAGATAAAAACATGCTTTGCATGACACGCCTGCATTCTTTAATTTGTGTTAGGCTGACAACTGTTAACTGGATCACCAATCTGTCCTGCAGTTTCAAGAAGAGTCCTGCTCTTCACTTTTTCTCCAGATAAAAGATGGGCAAAATAAGCTCCTACGAAGAGGATAACAACTACAATATGTTAAGCAGGCTGTAAAGAACCAAATTGAAAAAAAATGGAGGACGTGTCAAAGGAAGAATATACACAAGGGTCCAATATTTCAAGAATATTTGAAAAAATATTAGCATTTTAATGACTAAATTATTGAAATATCTCATAGCTAACATGAAAGTAGGCATCCTAATTTTCTTGAGCTCAAAGCAAGTTCCAGTATATCCTATTGACATCTTTTGCTAAGATAATCAGGCATTTCAGTGCCATTAGTGGCTGTCTCAAATAAAACCAAAAATTAAGAAATCATTTGAGACTTTTGCAGAATAAATATCCACTAAGTGAAACAGAGTAAAATGGAATTAGTGTGGGAAAAAGAGGAAAAAACTTCTGGGAAAATCATATTACCTGCATGTAATCCAGGAAAAGGGAATATGAGGAATCTGTAATTATTCTGATATAACTCTCACCTCAGCAGCCTCCTCAGCAGCAGGTAGAAAATAGGAAATAAGCTGCTTACAGATTTACTTTAATATACTAGTACACAAACAGGTGTTTTCATGCTTACCAAAGGCTTAACTAGATGGCAAGAAATATTTTAAAAAGTAGCCAACCAAAAGCACATCCAACTATGTGGAACAATAAAAAAGAAAAAGAAAATATAAGTAGAGTTTTTWAAAAAAAGGAAAAAGTAAGGTTGGGCAAAGAGAAACAGAAGAACACTTGGAAAGACAACACTAGTATGCCTCAGGCTAGTTTGCTAAAACCAAGGTTACAGCATTGGCGGCACTAGAATGAAGTCACATGGATCACAACTAAGCTTTTTTAAAGCAAATTTTGTCCTGCCTGCCTCCAAAGTGTGGAAGCTACATTGCTAAACTTCAGTTGTCTCAAGCCTGTCCAGAGAAACAAAATAAGAAAATATGATCAACAGCCTGAGACAAACTGCCTGTGTTAACTATTACTGAGATAATGACAGATAAGCTAGAAATGTGCTTTGGATGAAAGACATTATTCCATAGTCAACACAGAGAAGATGCTGTGGCTTAAACAGAATAAAATATAAGTACTGAGAAAGGCATTTGGATGAAGAGTACGTCATTTTCCTGGCACCTGATGGGGTAATGGTAGACCAACATTTGGAAACTTGTGTGCACTTGTAGTAATCACATTACTGTAAAGGAAGGACACAGCTGAGACCAGAAAGGTGCATTACAGCAGATGGCAATCGACATAATTTAGGGGTTTGAAGAGATTATTTCTGAAGGACTGTTATTCAGGCCTGCCCTATGAAGTTCAGGAAAAGAAGACTAACAAAGACAACTCAAAAATACACAGAATATCTGTGAGGATCTCGTAATACCAGAGATTGTGACAGGAAGGATAATAACAAACTCAAGAAATAAGCCGGCTGAAGTATTAATTATAATAAATGTAAATACAAGAGATCACAAGGGAACTATCAGTTCAGGAAGGATTTTTATGAAAAATGTCATTCTACAATTAAAGCACTGTTTTAGAAATGCACTAGCCTCAAATCAGGCAAGGTAAAATATTTTTCAAAGATACTAGGATATTACATTTAATTATATCTTGAAGAAAAATTGCATGAGAAAATGGGAATTTTACCAGAACGTTTTACCATATCTACTATAATCAAACAAAAGTGCATTCAAGGCCTTGATTTCTGAAAGTGAAGATACGCATGAAATAGTTATCAGTTTTTAAAACATTAGGCCTTTTAGGAACCCCCATGTCACAAACAGTCAAACGCTGACACAAAAGGCTATCAAAAAAAAAGGACCCATAAATTCTTTAAAAATATGTCTGATAACAGACTTGGAGGAGATTCTTAGCACTGCCTTTTCCTCATTTTTCCTCAGATTGTTCAATTTCATCAGATTGTACCCTTCCATTCCCCAGCCCTGGAGGGTAAAACTCTGGTAACAAGACTGGGGAAAGGTATCTTTAGAAATAAACTGCAGTTCCCTTTCTGCACAAGGTCATTCCCTTAAAAGCAAATGGTAGCTCTCCCTTCTGGCAGTCTCTTCTCTTACTTGGAAACTACATTTTGTCCCTTGGGTTCTTACTCCACAGACTGTTGTTTCTTCTTACATCTTCCCAATCTTCTGGGACAAGGACATAGATATCTAATGGTTCCTTCACTCCTTTTGTCTCCCCACCTCCTCTTTTTTTTTAAAAGAAAAATAGGAGATAGAGAATTAAAACAAGTGCAATCACTACTCCTCAGCCTCATGTCTTCCTTCCCTATAGGGTCACTGTTTCTCCTGAATTAGAAACAGGCTAGAATAATACACACAGACCATCATCAAAGACCACCCCTGCCTCCCAGTTAGTTTACTGGGAACCCATAAGTCTTATGTCACTGGAAAGAAAAAAAGGACGATCAAATCTGGCCATTTGCAATCCCAGCTTCAAAAGATGATGTCCCAAGCAGAGTGCTGTTTCTATTGCAGCCGATTTCTATTCCAGTAGAAAACTTACAAAACTTCTTCTTTATCACTTACCTTTTCAATTACTAGCACATAATCAGCTTTGTTTTGGTCTTTGGTACCTCTTTGGAAACACAGTAATTAATCACTGTGTTCTTACATCTACTACAAGTTACTATGTTGCTAATTCAAACAGAAATTCCTTTCTGAGTACAGTGCTAAAATACAGCCATATAACTTACTTGGTATTGTTAACTATAATTGAAGTAAGACTTCTAATTTCATAATAAAACCCTCCCTCACAGCCTAATTTTGAGAAGCTTTTCATTTTAGATAGAAACAGGCTATATTTGGTTCTAACCCCAAAATTGATGTTTCTACACAGCTGTAAGTCTGTCTGAACCTCTCAATGAACATCCAGAAAAAAAAAAAAAAAAAAAAAAGAAGGAGAAGAGAGGTTATTAAACAGAAGTGTTAATCTGTAGTTAGGATTAATTTAACAAAACCCTTCCCTAGTCTGCTTGTAAGTATGGGAAATTCTTACTATGTAGCACGCAAGATATTTTAGTAGAAAAATTGTATTCAGATATTATGAGATTAATCCTAACTTTATATGACTTCAGTATGGTTAGACACAAATGAGTTAGAATTACAATTATTGAAGAAAAAACATATTCCTCTATAGTGTTATTCACCTGACCTATATTAGACATTTGCGTTAGGAAGAGATGATTTGTGTCCTAGAATTCTTCAGGTATAAAGACTATAAAGGATGATTATTCTCAGTTAACAGCAGCTATACTGTAGTAATCTGAAACTAGGTGAGATGAGCATTTTATGAAATTCTTTTGTCTTTAAAGGTGCTACTGAATATATTTAATATTAAGTACAAAGGCATATTGCATCAAAACCTTATGAAGTCATGACCACATGACACAGGACAAACTTTAGCCTTACAGATCAAAGGTTTCAGTACAATAACAAATGTGTTGGTTCAACGGTCTCACAGTACCCTTTCGATAATGTAATTCTGAAATTCAGAAGTTTTAGAACCTAAAACCCCACTAATTTAAAAATCACATTTCTACCTACTTTTTTCTCAATCTAAGAAAGATATTAGAAAGATATTTTTGTACTGCTCTGTTAGATTGGACTCTATGTGGTCTGTTGTTCTGTTTGCAGTTAGCAGCACTGTATATAATATTTAGACTGCTGGATGGTGCAATATTTAACTCAGGAACAGAGGGTATAAAAATATTCTTTAAATAGGAAGCAGAAGATTATGGTGACAATAAGGACGATAATTGAATATACTTAAGTAATTTAAACATTTTAAACTTTAATATAACACACTGTAAGTTAATGGCAAATCATTAAATTGTAACACTAAGAATTTATGTAAAGAATGGAAATGGAAAAGACAACCTTAAAGACAAGATAATTATATGCCAAATCCAAGGAATGTAGAACTTACATTCCGAACTTACTGCTCCTTACTTTAATGCTAACTTGCAAACAGATACATATATATTTATATATATACATATATATATACACATATATATATATAAAATGCATGCTATGGTTTACAATTAAGTAACACGCGTACACATAAATGCATATAGTTTGTGAAATGAAACAAATTCATGTTACTCTGATAAACCTTGCTCTTTCGTTGTCTGACTTATTTTGGTATGACCCATGATGTATCCTGCTATTGTCTGCAGTGCATACACTCTGCTATTTGTCAGAGTGAGAGCCTGTACTTCATATATATTTAAGTAAATAGTCTTATATCCAGCATAACTTCTGTATCAATTTTCATTCTCCAATTATAGTTTATATATGTATATATTTTAATCTTAGAACATCCTGAACTGTTCCTTTTATAAACAAAAAAATACCATCTGTGAGCATGCACATGAAAGCATACTCAGATTTTAATTACACATCTCACTGCTAACATGCATTCAAGAATGGATCTGGGGACGGACGTATAAAATATTCCAAAACTAGAGAGCAATGATTTCTTCTGCACGACTTTGTTTCTCTAAGTAAAAATGTGTGAGCTTGGCATTTTTAAATTCTATGATTATCACCACTTTTTGCAAGTTACAAGAAAAATTATTTGCAATACAGTAAAATGTCACATGTTAGTGGAACAATAATTGAATTTAATTAGATTTACACATCACAGTCTATGCTTCCGCTCTAAAAGAAATATTTGCAGGAAGTGGGTATTCTAACTCAGATGCTGAAGTTCCTAAACAGGAATGACCTAAGGGCCAAGAAGATGAAAGGATAGTCACAGCAATATTAGGACAAATTTTAAAAGGCATATGTGACAAACAACACCAGAAAAGTGATAAATAAAAATAGAAGTGCTTAACTTCTCTTGATGAATGACATTATCCTCACTAATTAAACACTGCTTTCTTATTATTGATTGAATAAGTGTAAAGAATTACAGAAACTCATCTGTTCAATCTTTTATTATAATTATAATTTACTTTAAAACCTTTGATTTCTCTTACTTTCTCTTTGTTTCACATGAAAAACTCTAATTTTCAATAAGTAATACTTCTCCTAATATTTTAATTTAAAGGAGCTTTTCTCCAGTGATACCAATAAATCTCCAGGGTTTATGTTTAATGCAATTTTCCACTTCTTCACTCCAAGAAAGCTGTCTTGCTATACATTAAATACATGTTTCTACACATTCATACTCAACAATCCTGACATTTACACTAACTTAAGTCAACAAAACAAAATATAGTATACACCACATAAAAATGCAGRATCAAAATTTATATATGGATATTTCTTTAGAAAGATCTACATACGTTCGTGTCACATCTTGTTCGATCATTGCTCGAAGCTCTTTATCCTGGAAAAATTTATTCCATAGACTCTGAAATACGGAAAATAATCACATGAATCAGAGGCTTCTAGTAATACTTAGGGCTTACATACTGTAACAGCAAAGTACTGAGGAAATATTAACTAACTAATTAATCCTCAACATCCCTGGTTGATAGATATATAAATATTTTATGGGTGAAAAAGAATACTGGTAACTAGGCTTAAGCATACTAGAAAATMAATTTAGATCAGAGATAGATAAAAATATTCAACTTTCTGGTTGATCCTGATTCCACACTCATTCCATTCACTCAGTGGAAAGCTTCAGGTAGGTGGKTTTTTTTGTATGGGATCTATGAAAATATTTAGTGAGGTATATTCAAGCTTACATGGACCAACAACTCTGCTGAAAAAAAATCAGTAATGCACTGGAAAAGGTCTCTACCAGGGCACATTTCTCCTACAAAATTATGGGCTCTACTTAGAAGGTGCAGCAGTTTTCAAGTGAATGACTTGACTGCTGGTAAGCAAACCTGCCTTAGTGGAGGCAATTCAAATATGGAATGTATGGTGATTAAATACCTCTTATGAAAATCACACTATTCTAATAGTACAAATACACAGTGCAAATCAAGATGGGTCATTATAAAAAAGCTCTTACACAGAAAACCAGTGGATTTAAAGTTCATTATCAACATTAAGAATTAAATAATAGAATACAAGGCATATTTAACTTCCTCTATATCTGTGTTTTTGTCCATTTCCATTCTCTTTCTTTTTGCTAACATGTCTTATTTACCAACATTTCGCAGAAACCAAACTGAATAAAGTCAGCAAATGTTATTTAAATATTCCAGTCTATGCCATCACGTTAGGATAATATTAAGGAAACTGTTGTATAAAGCCTCTTCTTGGCAAAAAAGGAATAGTAGTTTGGCAGTATTGATCAAAATACAGAAGGAATATAATCCTTAGCAGTCTTTTCATTTAAGTTAGTTTTCAGGTAGCAGCAGCAACGAATGAAATATTATACGAAGAGAGTGACTGCAATACTTTTAAAATCTATTGCTCCCTTGCAAACAATTTATTGTCATGGTGGCTTATTTAYACCCTTGACAACATCTCACTTAAAACTAATACCTTTTTATCTTATTTAAGATACAGTATATCTTACTTACAGGTCTTTCAGGGCAGCTATGTCACGTTTTGAAAACTGTACCCTCCCTTAGAATCATAGAATGGTTAAGGTTGGAAGGGACCTCTAGAGGTCATCTAGTTCAACCCCCCTGCACACGCAGGGTCACCTAGAGCATGTGGCACAGGATTGTGTCCAAGYGGGTTTTGAAGATCTGTAGAGGAGACTCCACTACAACCTCTCTGGGAAGCCTGTTCATATTATATATATCTATCTATATCTATATATATGTATAAAAATGCATGCTATGGTTTACAATTAAGCAAGTAACAAGCGTATACATCCCTTGCTGGTCCCTCAGTAAAGGACCAGGAAGATGGMCTCTTAATCACCAAAAGGGAAGCAAATGCCAGGACACTATAAAAGGGCTACATATAAAATCATTGTAAAGGGTCAAAAGTACTTAGCTTTTCACTCCTGTGCCCAACTTGGTCTCTTGCTTTGTTCTATAGGTTAATTAACTGCCACGTACTCTGACATCTCAACCTATAGCCTGTACCTTCTGAAGACATCATAGGCAGAAATAAGGTTGTGACACTGTATACAATCATGGACCACAGCAGAAAGAAAATAAATCTTCTGCATCTGAGATAACCCACTGTCCATTTGGATGCAGGAATGGTTGGGCAGTGTGTGGAGTCACACAGTCTAGCTGCAGAGTCACAAATGTGCCTGTGATCAGCACTTCCACGATTCTACAAGCAGAGCCACTCAAACATTTCTCCTTTTATATTAATTGTGAAGCAGAGTACTACAGTAAACACAAACCAATTATAGGCTTCAATATATGTGAAAGTCTCTTTTGCTGTAAATCTCTTAAATTCAATCAAAAAGGCTATCTGCATGGTATTAAGTTATTTTAAAGTTATTTTAAGTTATTTTAAAAATATGGTAAAGCAGAATTTTCTGAAATAGTAAAGAGATCAGAGAGATAATTAGCAGAAGAGCTTGAAGGCATATGCCATAACACACTTAAGATGAATTCCAGAATAAGCAAAATGTAATTCAAACCACAGTCTCTTTCTTTCTTTCTCTCTCTCTCCTTTCTCTTTTCCCTCAAAAAACTTGCCTAAGTTAAGTTCCTAAATCTCTACCTAAATCCTAATTAAAGTGCCAAATACCACAGAAGCAGTCCTTCTAGCACACCAAGCTACATGGAGCTCCTACTAATTTCAGTGAGAGCCAGAGACACCCAGGGACAATCAGACAGAAGATTTTTGCCACATTTCCAGTATTGAAAATCTGTCATTTTACAGCTGGTTGTTCTCTCACAACTGTTGTATATTCTTGGGTCTTTTAACAAAAGTTACAAGAGAAAAATTTAAAACCTGGAGGAAATGATTATTTTGTAGCCTGGACTTTCCACATTCACTCAACTTGCACACTAGTCAGATGTGAAACTGTGCTGTTTGTTTTTTTGCTAGATGAAAACTTCCCAGGCTAAACAGTACACTATTTTGTGCTGTTTAAATATTCTTAAATATGCATGTTTAAAATGAAAATATATAGCAATACATGAGCTGATCAGTCAAAGGAAGGAAACTCTTAAAATGGGAACATTGCTCTAGTATGGGTTTCTTGTTCATTATATCATTCTGTACTATAAGCACTGGAAAAAAATATAAACAAACGKAAGGAAAAAAAACTACCCCAGAATATTAAGTCAGAAATGAGCATTTATGGTTGCCCAGGACTTGTGAAATGCTCGTTAACACAAGACAGTTTGGGAGTRATATGGGGAGTGATACTTTATGGGAATGACACTTTAATATCTCCTGTTTTGTCTTCTTCATCAAGACTTCATTTTTGTCAACATGATGATAATGATGAGAATTTTAGTAACACAGATATTGATAAAAATAGGAGTCAACTTACCCCCTCATCCTGAGACAGTGGATTGTTGATGATCAGATCTTGCTGTCCTGCTTTCCGGGGGTTTGTAATATGCTGGGGGAAAAGAGCAGTGTTTCTATTACAAATTTTCTTCCATTACATTTTAAGTATTATATTTATGTCCAGCCATCAGAGTAGAGATCTTGTACCAACTTACAATCTCTTTGATCTTGTTGTAAAATGTTCTTAATTCTGAAGTGCTTTTAATCCACTGACTTCTGTCTTGGGGTAAAACCTCTAGAAATAACTATTAACAAAACAAAATAAACCAGTTAATAGAGTTTTGCATGCATAAACCATCTCAGAATATGGAGGAACAAATATTTTACAACTGTACAACTGAGGAACAGGAAGCAAAGATCTACAAAATGGTCCCAGCATTAGGACTTGCTAATCAAGAAATAAGAAGCTAGAAACCATTAAGAGTTCTATATAAAGCATTAAAAGCACAAAAAAACATCATAAAGCATTAAAAAAGCTACCAAAGGCACAAGGTAAAGCTTTGTAAACTGTATATACAAAACTCGGAATTGTTTCCATAAGACTGGTGAGCTGATACAATATGCCTAAAACCAAGTATGCAGAGCAGAAACTAAGCACTCAGAGATTACCTAAGAAAGATGGATGGGGAAAACCTTGTTCTATAGAAAAGAAACAGGATCTAGACTTCTACGAGACAGTTAAGAGATTCAATTTTCCAATAAGTCCTTGAGGAAATGTAAGTCTTAGACGTTTATATCTCCRTATGGGCAAGGTCAGAAACAGACACCCATTAGGGAAGACTATGTAACTGTATACAAAACATAGAAAAAATACAGTGTATTTTCTTGCTTTTTAAATATATCTTTTTAGTTACATATTATAAAGGGCTATAAAAGAGAAAACATTGCCAAACAACAAACATTTCCAAATTTAGTGAAAGTACTTAATTATTACTTAATGAAAACACTGACAACATTTTAAAAATAGGCAGTCAAAAACAGAGCCCTAATCCATATTGGAACGTTACAAATAAAACCAGCCTCGCTTTGAGAGTGAAAACACTGCTTGATTTAATTATTAGGCAATATGGGACTCACTGCTTCTAGTAGTTCAGGTGTTTGGATGTGATCTTAGGCACCCTATTTTAAGGCCTCAGGAAGGCACAGACTCAAAATAGTGCTTGTGACATATATTAATCTGGCTTCCCATAGACAATTCATTAAGTTTCATTCATTAAGGCAATTTCATTAAGTTTGAATGTGTTCAGTGCTACATACATTCAGCTTTTCAAACTTGCTTTTTTCATATAGGGAGCATATTTGGAGGTCTTCATGCCAATGTCAAATTTGAGAATTTACAAGAGAGGCAACTTAAACTGTCAATATTCACATATAGCAACTTCAGTTATAAAGATAAGATATTCCCTACGACTCAAGTTAATGAAGGAGAGGACACCTGATGTCAGTGCAACAAAGTTCTGTAGGACTTTATACAGCATCTCATTATTATTCAGTCTTTTCCTCCCTTCTCTCCTACAACAGAAATCTCTGAGGGCCTGTTGGGTTTTAAGACTGGGAGACCTGGTTTCTTCCTCTATMTAGTCATTAAAAAAGACATTAGTCCTAATTTTCTCATTACTGCTCACAGAAAGCTGCTAACAGAAGCAGCATGTCCCAAGCAGCCTCGAGTTCCACAAAATATAAATTTTAAGACAAATTTCCCTTTTTATTTTCAGTGCATGACTTCTGTGTATCAACAGCAACAGGAGATGTGACTGTGTTGCACTCAATTTTATTTATACGACCCAACACAAAGATATTCTTTCCTAGGAATCTTTTGCTAAAATCAGCCATTCAGCTTTAAGGCAACTCAATATGATTAGCAAATGTCCTATGAATTACAAAAATGAGTAGGAAAACATTGGGATGAAGTCTCTCGGAAAATTCATGATTCTTTGCATCAATAATCTTCCAGCGCATCAGGTAATGTGTTGATATATTGCAACCACAAACTGTAAATAAATATTTTCTCTTCTTACCTTCCAGCAAACACTACGGAACCTGCTGCTTCTCAGCTGCCCATTAATCCCCTTCAGCCGTATAGTTGCCAAGTAATTGTTGTTTACAAATAGTTCTTCCCATTCTTTACTGCATGCAAAAGCAAAAGGAACAAGCATTTAAACCAAAAAAAGGCTTAGCTGATTTAAGGACTATATGACACTACATGCTGTGGATAAGCAGAGGAAAGAAACTTTTTTTTTTAAACATATATATTTAGTTGTGTACCATTTCTAAACGCATGGCTGTCTTTTTGGACACATTTCTTCTTTGGATTTAATGAATATGTAGATCGCTATAATTATGCCAGCTACTGAAATTCATAATGTCTATGGAGGCTATTCCATTTCCTCTAAAATGTTGGTACTGCAGTTCAGTGAATAAACAAGAAAAATGAATATTAATATAAGCACATTCATGTTTCAGCTCTAGACAAAGAAGTACCTATTCCAAAAATATGCAACAGAAAAGTATACTGTTGACTGTACTACTGCCTCACATGACTTATTTGCTTAAATGAACCTTCTTTTCTTCCTAATGTCAAGCTGGGCAGTTAGGCATAATAGAAGACGACTTTCTTTAACATTTAGTGCTATTTACTATTGAAAGCACTCTTACTTCYTTCTGCATGATCAGTTTTAAAATTTTAACAGGTGCTAGCAAATTTAAAAAAAAATAAAAAAATTAAAAAGCCTCACTGTATAAACTGTTAAAGGCAAGCTTGAGTACCTTGCAGTACCTATGGCTGACTAGATAAACAACCTAAATATGCCTCCCAGGCATGCAGGCACCAGGGGCCTAACACCTGTGCCTCATTAATATACAAGTAAATCTGCTCTACTGGGAAACAATTGGAAATTAATTGTCCCAAACCATCTACTGAGCTTGAATAAAAGAATTAAACCTGTATTTCCTGCATCTCCTACTGAAATGAATCTCGAGAACAGCATAAGCCATTTGATGGCCTGACCAAAGTAGCCAAAGACTCACTCCCAGACCTTCCTACAACCCACTCTTAAAATCCAAGTGGCAGTTTTAAGCTCTACAGCTGGGTTATGTGCAAGGAGAAGCATGGAAGATTTATTTTCAGGGTATGTCCTTGAGGTGAAAATCTCCTTTGCTACTGTCACATGGGAGACTATTGCTTCTCCTTGGGAGACCAAATGGAAGCAGGAAGAGGGAAACTACTTCTGGGACTTCAGGGGAAGATCTCAGCAGATTTTCTTAGCTAAGGAGAATCACAGAATAGGTTACACTGAAAAACTCAGCAAACTCTGTTTTTACAAACTGMCCTAAATATATGCAGGTTTCCAGTCTTCTCAGGTGAGTTGTGAGGACTGCTCCAGAAAAGGTTTGATGCAGTTGCTGGGAATGGTCAGGGACTGGCAAGCCAGAAAATTTCACTTGTGTTCCTCAGGGAGACACTCTGGCAAGAGCACAGGCAAGTCAAGCAGTGKTGTTGTGAGGGGTTAGGGCTGCTTTCAGCCTTTGCAAGCCGCCAGTATCCCCACAGGACCAGGAGCAAGTGACTCGTGGTGTGGAGCAAGTTCCTGCCCCTATTTTGCGAGTTGGAAAGCTCTCATTTCCCTGACTCCTGATCTCCCAGGGGTCCTGCCCTTTCTGCAGTGAGTTTACCATCCTTTATGTGATTACAAATCTCCTCTCAGTACAACRTGGGCTATATAGCACACACAGCTTGAGAAAGATCCGCTCCTTTCTTTCGTGTGCAGCTATACTTCAGTAACTACAGTGTATTAYGCCTCTGTAAGCAAGCCTCCTGTTTCTCTTGTGTATAACATTCTCCATTTGCTGCTGCAAAGTGCATAGCATCCCCGGCCATTGCAGCAGGCGCCAAGCTGCCTCCTGATGTAGCCCCACTCAACAGGGACACCTTCCCCAGTKCACACAAGAAGTCAGGAGCAAGAGCTCTTTACATCGGTTTCAAAGTGGATTATATTCCCAGATTTTGTTTGGAAATGCTTGTATGTCAGTTTAAACCAGTGTAACCGTGAACAGAAAGAACAGAGGGAAAAACCTCTTAAGGTTATGTTTTTTTTTCCACCAACTGCTACGCTGTAAGAAAGTAATTTCAACACTTCTTAAATTGCATGAGTGTGGATACTATGCTTTTTCTAAATTGCAATGCCATTTCATACACGTTTTGAACAAAATTACATTTAGAACAGCCCAAACTGAAATTTGGCATGATCGTATCTCTCCTGCATCTGCACTTGGCTGCTGAGATAACTAAAACAAAAAAGTCACAAGCAACTGAAAAAAGAAGATTTCAGAATAAACCCAAGTTGGAATCTGCTACAAGTTGTGGCATCTAAAATCCTTTCCGGACTGCACTTACTAATTCATTTCTCAAATATTTTGAATAGYGGCTAGTAAATAAGCAAAATGTCACTATTTTGAGTCTGTTTTCAATAATGGTAGCACTCTATAATATAACAAGATACTTGGTTTTCATTTCTAAAAGGGTAATTTCTAGAATGATATACCCTTACTTTGTAAACTGGTATCTATGAGCCTGTTAGACTCTGGCTTGCAGAAAACTCATTGGTCAAAGTGAAATGAGCAATAAAGGCTGGAACTCAAATCTATCACAACCCTGTTGCTTCACTGAAGTGAAAGACTTCAAGAGCCAACTGGAACCATTAAGCTATGAATAAGCACATGCAATTGTTTTTAATCAAACTAGGAAATTAAATGCATAACCATGTGTTAATACAACCTTCAGGTTGCACAATTAAAACAAAAGCAATGGTAAATCTTAATGTTGGCTAGTTGGTTTTCTTGTTTTTTACATATTCCTGTTTGTTTAAATATGCAACCTAACATATTATGATACATACTATAAAGTTTTAATAATAGAAGATCTACACAAGAAAAAAAGTAAGAGTTAATGTTACTTTTAGAAACTTAATTTCAAGTTTCTTGCTTTGCCTTCAATTGTATCTATGGCATAAAGATCCAATAAAATAAGACAAAATCTGATAAACTAAGATAAAATAGTTGTTGGCATTATCTGCATTACTTAGATGTGGCAAAAGTGCTTAATATGTACAAACTAAAAAGCAGGCAAATCAATGGAATGGATTATGGCTGCGGGTGATAGAACCATCCTCTGTCCCAAAGGTTTTTTTCATAGTTATCTTTTCTCTCTTTTGAAGCATGTACTCATATAGTAATTACAAGAATTGCGATCTGTCTGCAAAGGAATTTTGTACTGGGGTCTACACTAATAACATACATCTGTTTATCAAAAATCAGGCCAAACTCTTAGCAAACTATGCATAAGTATTAATATATTATTTCCAGAAGATATTCTGGGAGTCTGATAGTTGCTAAAAGAATTACCAAAATCAGACATTTTTCTTTTCCTTGATTTCCCTCTTTCTTTTTTAAAAAAAAGAAAATTCAAGTTATTGCTGAAATTTCTCCTAAAATTCTCAATAAAACTCAAGGATACCTGCCATATTTCCACATCTAAAAGTTTTGTTTTAAAGCTTTAGGCTCTATAACCATCTTGAATAATCTAACACTACCTTGTCTGCGCTATTTTGTTCATCTTATACAATTCAGATGAAGAAAGATTCCAAATAATCTCAGTAACTGATTCGCAAAAGCTTGTTCCTTGGCCATTTTGCCATAAAGACATTCTTCTCGAGAACTAGCAGCCCTGGGTCTGGATTAGGGATTAGTTTACTTCATGAGCAGGATGTCATTTGGAGGGTGACACAAAACAAATGTCTGTAACYAGAGGTCCCTTCCAGCCTCACCCATACTGTGATTCTGTGATCACATCTTGTTTTGACGGTTGAGGTTTCTCTGCTCAAGTGGTATTTCCTTTGGAAATCCACTGTTGTTCAATACAACAATTCAAATATTTCTTCATTGTAAATACTTTTTCTCTTAGGAATATTTGCATGGTGCAAATCTAGCCTACTCTCAGAGCTCTCATGCATGCTCTGTGGTGAAGGATGTGACCAATGTGCATTTGCTGCTCCACAATTTTCTTGTGACAGCAGAACAGAACAGGACTTCAGAGAAAGGAAGCAAGTACATGTAAGAACATYATCCCTCTAAAAACTGCTGGGTTTAGGCATGAATGTTTGTCTGTTACAGCATGGATGCTTCCCAAACAAAGCAGTATTTATGAAAAGGTGAGCTTCACAGTCCCCTCTAAACAGCACTTGCAGAACGGTGTACTGAAGATGCAGCATCAGTTTTGGATAGATCTGTGGTGCTCAGTAAAAGAATATATGGAAACCCCCMAAAAAGGTGGAGAGATTCTTTACAATAGCAATGAAAATCACCCAGCCATTTTTGCAACAATCTCTAAWCCCATTTAATGATGCATGTTATTACCACAATTTGATGTAGAAAACTAACTGGAAAACTCTCTCTTTTAGTTTTTGAATAGCTTTCCATACTTATACACTTTTTTGAGATGTAGAGGTGGACAAAGCGACCAGTGTGAAATTTCCTTGATTTGTAGTCAGCTTGAATGCAGAATGGTTGAAAGAAGRACATCTCTTCCTGTCTACACACTGGAAGGAAGGGAGCACAATGAATGGGATTTTCCATTTCAATATCAAGATAAAATCTCACRTGTTCAAGTGCCATCTTTGAAAAGGTTAAAACCCTGAGGTCAAGCATCTGATTAGAAATCACTGGAGGGATAGTATTTTACAACTACAGAGGAACAAGCCACTGTGAACTCCAAAGGATCATCTACATTTTTTCCTAAATCATTCCAAGAATAACTGTAACAAAGGGCCTAGAAAGTAATTCTGGAATTCAAATAGTAGTTCCCAGAGTTTTACCAAGGCAGAGGTTGAGCCATGGCATAGCAGCAAAACCAGTGCATCAGGCAGAGAACACAGCCTTGGCCCATTTGCACTTACTACAATATAGATATTCTTTATACTCAGAAAAGGAAGAAATGAAAAAGAAGAATGGTATCTGCTAATCAACAACAGTTGAACACCGTCCTTATTGATCTACAGGAYAAATCTGCTTATTTACACAAAAGTGTGTCTTTCTGGAGTCTTAAGCAGAGGGGGAATTTTTATACCACAGCGTTCAGACCACATCATTCTCTGTGGAAGACAATAAAACCTACAGAAACAAAAACTTGAGAAAATTAGGAATACCAAGACAAATTAAAATCTACATGTAACTGGAAAATGTAAAAGATTCAGTATAGAAACAGCAGGGACTACGATCAATCAGGTAAAGATTATTATCTACAATTACTTCATTTTCAATTGAAGTAACAAGAAATGAAGAAACCAGTAACTAAAATGCCACTGGAAAAATGTATGTAGTTCTTTGAATCCTGCAAYTGCAAAGTATTTCATGTTAAGTTTTGATATCCCTCTTTCACATCTGCAATGAAACAAGATCACTTTAATATTTACAACAACATTTAGAAAACAGGGAATATTTTCAGACCATGAAAACAGTACTGCAATGCTACTGGAAGGTATGAACATTTGCATACATATTCTAGACTGTAATCTAAATCTCAAGCTTATTTCACCCTCTAGACCATTATTCAAGTACAAATGGACAGAGRCCCAAAGAAATGTCTTGAGTAGTACTGCTGATATTGGCAAAATTATCTAGAATGAAATGGCATGCATGCTCTCATATTTTTATACAAAGTTGCTAATATCAAAATGAGTTCTTCTAAATGTTTGAGATCTAACAGCTCCCCAAAAGTACCCAGTGAAGCAAGAAAAAAAAATTTGCTGATGGTGACGGTATATGTTTTGCAATTGGAGGCCTTTACTCATAGGCACATTAGAGTAACTGAATGAATTATCTACTTTTTAGAACAGGCAGTAGTTCTTTTCACATATACAATATATATCCAAGGAACATGCATAGTGTGTATGCCAAGGAACATTCAAATAACAAAAAATATTATTTACTATACCACAAAGTGAACATTTTAGAAAAAGGTGAAGCAACTGCCAGCAATGTAATAAAAACAGTTTATTCCCTAAAGTAGAAGGGAAAAAAAGCAATTCATAAGTTTTAAAAGAAAGACATTTCTGAAATACACCAATTTTTAATTTGATATACTGAAAATCCACTTGACAGCTTTCATGTGAAGACTTTTCAGACTGCTTGGAAAATGTGTGTATGTTTTCTGTTGCATCCCAAACTCCCGCCTCAGGATATGAAGCAGAGTTAACAGCCATGGAAGTGTGAATATGCATGGCTGCACTGCTGGGAGGCTCAAAATCAAAGGCCAGATTTTCTAAACAGTTCAGGTCTCATTTAATATTGGCAGACRTATAGTTAGAAAGGTTTGTGTGAAGTAAGGAAAAATAATTTCCTTAATATAAAAAATTCACCAAAATTTCAGGTGATTAAATAAGTTAAGTTATTCAGTTTAACTAAGTGTCAAACAGCTTGTGGAACTGATTAAGGTTGCACTGTCAGAGGATCTCTTTGCAGACATATACTGCATCTCTCATATTAGGTCTAGAGGTGGCATAGGACATTGAGATACCTTTCATCGTAGTGACCATTTAATTAATCATTTTTAGTAAAGCAGTTTTTGAATCAGGACAATACTTCTAATCCTTGGAACTGTTTAGTTCTGTGGAAGAATTCTTAAAGCCATCTGAAAATCTGAGTTACATTAACTTGTGCTCCTTGACTCCACTGCAGACACACTGCAACGCCAGTTTGATCTCAAAATGTGCACCTCAGCCCCAACAAAACCAGTCATTCACCTGCCGGGTTAGTCACATTGGTGCAAACATGACACAAGTGCAGAGTTTCGACAGCTTTGCAAAGCTGAAGTTCATTGCATTGCTTAGACCTGCTGAGCTTCTGAACTTTTAATAATTACTTCAAATCTTCAAATACCTTTTTAATAATGAACTATTGCCAGATGTTGTGTTAGAAAGAAGCATCTGTGAAAGGTCTGGCAGGCCAAAAGGAAAAAAAAAAAACAAAAAACACTGCATAAATTCTGCTGTTCCTTCTCTGTAAAGTTTACCAAAGGACTAATGGTGCTTACCAGAAAGGAGCATCTTTATTTATTTATTTATTTTAAATACAACAAAAAATTTTGCAAACTGACATATCTGACCTCAGATGCTGTGCTGTCCTATTSATGTGGAATTTTCGCACTTTACCAACAGCATATAGTTTAGTTTTGCTGAGAAAGTTACGTTTTTCACTCATATACATATTATTTCTTCTCCTACTGCCACAAATGTCTCCTTCCAATTTCAGACCAAACTAATTTTGTTCTGTGTTTTTTTTTTTTTAAATAGGGTTCAGTAACATTTTTAGTGAAAGTTAAATGTTTTGTTCTAAAATAAAGTGCATTTAACCGCAGTGCTGAACGACAGTATAAATGACACAGAGAATATCAACAAATCAAATGTATTTTGAGAATCGAAAAAGATTGTTCTTTCCTTTGATTACTGAAAAAYGCCTCCAAACTTGATTGTATTAGATATCTGCAGTTACACCTGACCCRTGCATTCCGCTGCAAAAAGCTGATACTTTTATACAACATTCACATCTGTGGGTCATGTTATTTCCCAAGAATGCAAATACACTGTATGAACCCACACTAAGTATTATTTCCTGAGCTATACCTTTTTTTAAAAAAAAAAAATTCATTGTCTGAACTTTTGTTTTCTGATATGAATCGATATATATTCCTACTGGCTTTGTACAGAAACTTTCATCATACTTCTAGATTGAGCTTTAACCTTCTAAGAACACTGATCTCTGCTCCATCCTGCAGGAAATGGCAGGAAACATGTGGTTTCAGCTCCTTCGTGACAACTTTTTCTCTTGTGGACTATCGTGTCTCTAGCACATTCCTTRGGGCAAAAGGCAAGGACTGCAGAGCAGATCAGCTGTGGAAGGAAAAAAAAGATGTCTGGCAAGATTGATCAGGGAATCTTGCAAGGACCCTCAAACAAGGTAAGAAAGGAAAATAGTTTTGAAAGAAAATCAGAGAAAAATGGAAATCTTCAAGTTCTGAGTGGCTAGAGTGCTTTCCCTGGATCTCCTTGGATTTGCACAGAAGTGCTTTGGAAGATACCTGCCATCAGAGCAAAGAGTCAATTTGTCTTGCTTGAAAATGAAGCTCTGCAATGTCTAATTGCAACGTCTTGCACGCAGAGCGAGAAACTGAGAGTGCTGGTACTTATAAGTAAGTAAGTAAGTTCAGAAGTTCAGAAGTATCAGAAACTTCAAGGATAGAGTTTGAAGTTCTACAGACAAAATGAGCTTGTATGGAAGCTTGAGCTTGTCTCTGCAAGGAAATCCAGGAAGCCCTCTACCAAATGGCTGTAGGGAAGGTGAAAGAAGCGTGGACTTTCCTGCATCTACACTCAAGAAGCTCTGAGARGCCTCCTCGCACAAGCGAGTGCAGTGCTACTTCATTCCTAGGCCTCCTGACATTACTGTAACTCAAACCATGTGAAAAACCCAATGGAAACACTCTTTCTCTTTATGRCTGCTGGTTAGGTTTCACATCTAGTGTGAAAAAAAAATAAGAAAAGAAGTTATCCTTGTACAGAGGTGACTTAAAAAGTGAAACACAGTAAAGAGACACCACCTGCCTATGCTGCAGAAGACTAAATACGCTTGTATAGTGGGAAAAGGATTGCTTCCCATCAGATTAAGACATGAGACTTGAAGGTGGAAGCATTTAAATCGCTTACACCTTATGAAACAACCCTATGCCTAGAAGATAATGGATAGGGGGTGTGTATCCATTTCCCACATAGCGGCCTAGAAAAGCTGTAGGTCAACACGGAAATCAAACCAGTTTCACAACCCACCTTTGGAAAGGGGTAGGAGCAGGCAGGAACAGCTTGCACCCCTTGCCATCTTTCCTCTCAGTATGCTCAGTACCAGCCCTGCAGTTGTTGGCTAGGGCACAAGAAGCGTGCCTCAGCCAGCAGGACCACACTGCCTTTTTGCAATGAGAAAGAAAACATCTGGCAAGCAGAATGTGCAAGAAGTCAAGGAAAGAAAACAGACCTTTCATAGACCAGAACTGCTGTCTATTTGAAATAACAGCCAAAGGAGGAACATACAGCGTCTGCCTATACTAGAACTTGGAGCAAASAGAATTATCATGGAGTGTAATTCACACTGGAAAGAGTTTCATCCATCGTTGTACGTGGGTCAGAAATTAAACTTATGTACAAATGCAGAGATACATTAAGAAATAATCCAGCACAGTGGTCATGGGTCTCTAAATCATAAAGTCAGTTAACAACACAAGTATGAAAAATGAGCTTTTTTTAGGCTATGTATTTATTATAAGCAATATTAATGCATAAATCCACCTTTGAAGAAAATAAGTGTCCTTGAGATGTTAGATTGTATCAGCCAAATTGAATGACTGCATCAATGGCTCTCCCTAAAAGTCATAATTAGGTCATTAAAATATATTTAGAAAAATAGCCTGTAAAATAAAGTTAAAAAATACTCACCTTCATTTTATTTCATAGGTCACTGTTATACTATCTAATAAGATAATTAAAAACATGCAAGCAGCTGGTACTGAGGCTAAACAGATTAATGTAATAGTCTGTAGTCATATGTGCTGGCAAGGGGTTCACCTCTTTGGCGAGGAGAAGGTCAGCTGCCCTTGGGAAGGCAAGGGAGAGACAGTATTTCGACTTTCCAGTGGCACTGCATTGCAGATCCTGGAGGCTTGGGCTTGGGTTTTTTTTYCCCCTCCTTTTGYTTTTGGCCACGTCTGACCAATYTGCACATCCTGAAAAGGCTTCAACCACGGCAGTAAAACACTGCAGTACAGTGCAGCTCAAACATTTTCCTCAGGTTTCTCTTGTTTTAAAGACAAAACTTTATGTCTAATACCGTGTTCAAATCATTCTAAGAGTGAACTTCAAACTCTGATGACATTGTACTAGGAAAGAAATTTTTTTAACAGCATATTCATAAAGCTTTTCTCAAGTACACTAAGAATGCTCTCCTCAGAGCCTGAAGATCAACAAAAACATTCCCTTTGACCTGAGAGGATGCATTCACAAACTCACAGAATATTTAGAAATACGTGCCACTCACATGAGCTTATCATTTACCTTACTTACAAACTTTATGACCTAAAGGGAAACGCTCGCTATCTGAACACAAGCAGCACTAAATCTGTGCCTTGATAAACACAAGTAAAATTCACAAACTCCATCTTAAAAAGAAAAAAACCCACAACAAATGTACTAACACACGAAGTCTTATAAAATAGCACAGCTTAAAAAAAGAGAATTGAGTAAATTCACCCTACTGCCATGCTTTTTACTATAGCAAGGAGCACTTTAAGAGCAAACAGCACTCACAATTAAGTGTTTTTAAGCATTTAGAGTTGCCACTTCTCCTAAATGAAGTACAAAGAGACYGATAAAAGCACTTCATTCAGTACAATTTTTCAGTATGATTTTGTGCATGCTAGCCTTCTGCAAGCATGATACCTGCTGTGATCCAAAGATGGCATGGCCTCTTTAGGGCAAGATTCTAATACTAAAGCTTTTTAAAACTGCAGTAGGCTGAAATACAACCAGACCATCATCACTTTTCTCAAATTGCCATTTTACTGAAAAAATATTAACTGGAAATATCCTAAAGTAAGTCAAAATGTCCAACGAGTCCTTAAATAAATTACACAAATTTACCATTGCTATCTTTCAAGACACTTCAAGATTATTTTTTAGTCTTTCATAAGATATTGGCGGTTCATTTTTACATAACACACAGCACAGAACTATAACTATCAACACAGTATTCAACGCAACCAGCAAATTTACAGCCAATCTGATGATAGGAGTTACTTGCCACTGAGCAGAAAATACTCATTTCACACCTTAAATACTGTAATACTACTTAATAACAGTGTTAGCTTGCCAGCTATTAAAAGCCAGAGTTTTTTTTTTATATACTGTACTTGCTTGCTTTATCATCTTGTCTCTAATTATACCAATAATTTAATACACTGGCAGTGCAATAAAGACATGGGACTGATTTTAAAATATAACTTAACTTCAGTTTTGCAAATTGTGTTGTAATCCTCTCTGACAGAATATGATTATTATTCTGCTGAAGTCGTAGCTAAGATCCTTTTCATTATAAGCACTTTAGACTAAGGAATACAGAGACACAAAGACCAACTTTGTCTTTTAGTTGACTGCAGAACATTAAAGATGGCTTGGCCTATGGGATTAGGCTTAGGGCACCACAAGAACTTTTCTAACTATGCAAGTTTTCAGCAACAAGCTGCAATATTCCAAAAGTATTGACAAAAAACATTCATGGTAGTGCACGTCCTCTGACTCCYGATGTTAACAGTGAATATACTATAGCTTAGGCTGATTTAACTAAGTGATGCCATGATTCATCCTCTCACTTACGCCTAGCCTCATGTACTGTTAGATTTTCATGTGATCCATACATCCAGGTATTTTGGAGAAAATCAGGAAGATGACCCTGGTAAGCAGCTAATTACTGTGTGTACAGGTGAGGGATATAAACTTCATTGCATGGTTTTGGGGGGAAAAAAAAAAAAAAAGAAACAAGATAAACTAAGAAATACTTTACATTTACTGGCATACAATGCTTCAATGCTTTCATTAGTTAAGCATTTTGAAAAGCCTTCTTATATAAACAATATCCTAAAAGCAAGTTTTTCRGATTGTTCCTTAATCTTTAATTTGACTGTTACAATTTAAATAGTAAAATACTCTTAAAATGTAGACYTGCTCCTTTGCTTTAAATACACGATGTTGATTTAAAAAATACCAAAAACTACTGACCTGTAAGAAATAAATGTTCCATCAGGATCTGGGCTGTGGYGCATACTTCCATTTTCATTTGATCCTCCTGACACAAAAACAAAATAAAATTATCTTGGTTACTGGAGGCGCTGATAATGAATATCACAATATCACTGATAAAAACAAATGATTTTATCATGTATAGTAACTTTACTTCATGACAAAATTTAAATGGATGCTTCTCAACTTTCTTTCTTCAAAATCTTACAGCTCTTAATAGCGACAACTAGACACAATGTGCCATTYTGAACCTGAGGGTTCTAAAAACCTAAGTTTCCATTTCATTTGTGGTTTTGGTTTATACCTATCTATCTCAACTTCTTAAACACAGCTTAAATAGGTTATAACAAAATAGAGGTTTCCCATATAAATAGATAAGTCTGATTTTACTAAAGAAGAATGTACAAGTTCATCTATTCTGTGAAAGATAGGATTGATTGTATGATATCAGATTTTTTTCCCTCAAAAAAATTTCAAAGCTTCTATCAAGTGTATGTATAGTATGKCCACAGAACACAATGTTTTACATATTGTCAGCTGGTTATAGAACAGTTCACAGAAATTGACAGAGATGCAGAACTGGAAGAGATCCTCCCTCTCTAGTCTATTGAAAGACTTCAGAATCCAGAAAGAATCTTCTATTTTTCATGTTAAATTTATCCTATTATCTGTTTTATACTATTTATTACTGCCTAACCTGTCATTTAGCTTAGTAATTCTTCYACGTCCTTGATGTTTATTTCCTTACCCTATTCATAGATAGCAYTGCATACCTTTATATCCTTTGTTCTGCTAACTGAAAACAAGTTCTCTTCGCCATCTTTCTAAATGAAGCTCCATATCCTCTCTTTCATTTAAATCAGTCTTAAACATGGAAAAGGGACAAAACCATAGCCAGCATACTAAATGAAGTCTGATCAGTTTAGTCGYGGGACGGCATTTGTTTCTCCTTCTAAAAATACTTTGCCTGATAAAATCTGGTCATGCCACATCATGTTGTATTTTCACACTCACCCTGTAACAGACCCAAATGTTTGCTCTCCTTATTCATTCATAACAAGATGGTTGCAGTTTATAGCAAAATTTCTTGCTAGTATGATACTGTAGTTCATATTGTTTCATGCTGTCTCTTGGAAAGGTCCATTTCTGCCTAAATTTYCCATTTATTCTTGCACTGGATAGTACCTTCTAATACTGTTCCTTCAAAATCAGTAGTGCAGTCTTACATTTTGTGAATGGCAATTCACAAGACAATGAATGAAAATATTGGCTAATATCTGTTCAATCATAAGCTGTTGAACTTCCCTAAAAACATAATTTTTTCATTACAATCTGTTGTCACCTATTTGTCTTACAATTACTTTATTTCACTAATCCTCATATTCTCTACATCTCCTGTGGCACCACATCAGATGGCTTACTGAGGGCTAGATAGACCTAACATATTTCTTTAAAACATGTTTCTTTTGAAAGAAGGCTAGCAGGTTAGTTGGCCACTATCTCCTGTTTAACAAAATCAACCTGCACAAAAAGTTATGCTATTTTCTATTTTTTTTTAATTTATTTTTTTCCTTAAAAAAAATTGCTGGATAATAGCACAGATAATGGTCATCCCAATATGCTTGCAGTTAATTTGCTATCATTTATTTTTCTCTTACCCTAAGTAAGAGACTTACTCTCTCTGTAGTGGACTATATTTCCTCTCCTTCAATTATACAGCATCAGTCACAAACTGAAAGACTAAAAATTGTAGTACACGGCAGCATTTACCGGTATCCTTGAACAAGGRGTACTCTGCAAGTCAGATGTTTCAATTGTTATTAGACACATTATTCAGTAATAATCTCTATCCACCATTCCCCTTCAATTCCATCCTGCCTTTACTTGGAGATTTGTCTTTACTGATATTAAAGAATTTTAAACTATTTTTCTACATTTAAACAACACCTGGATTACATTTAGTTTCATTCTCTCTCTGTGAGACATTAAGGTAAATTTTGGGATATGGCTCAGACAGCATTTTATCGATAAAGAATTAGGTAGATTTCTCTAGTTAGCTTACCTGAAGAAACTACTATTGCCAGAGGTCTAAAACTTAAGAGGGGCATCTCTTGAAAGAACTAGAGTACATCCTTGCATAGGGCTTCCTTAGCAGTGGAAAACCAACGTTTTATCTCTTTTAGAGCCATATGGGAAAGTTTCCTAATACTGGGCAACTGTTATAGGCATATGGTGCACAGCAATGGGTCCTGAATGCATTAATGCAGTTCAACTATATTTAGACACCTTTGAGGCATACACCTACCACACTAGGTATCTCTCCTTGGGAGAATGAGGAGTGTGTTGTGGAATATTTTCTGCACCAAAGCAAAATGTTTGGATGTGAGACAAAAAAAGATCTTTGTTTGTCTAGCAACAGCATAACCATCACATGAAGTCAGGGGGAAAAAAATATTTTTTTTTTAATTTGTACATGAAGAGACTTTGAAATTAAAGCCTAAACCACTGATACCAAAATAACTCCAGCCATYACGAATGCCAGCATTAACTACTCTGAAAGTGTCCTATTTTACTTCCTACAAGTTATCTGGAGAACGATAGAACCCGGTAGGGAAAAACAAATTAAATTCACAGAACAAGAGAAAAAGGAAAGCATCTGAAAAATGAGCCCCACATTATTCTTTACGTCAGTGTCTACTTTGACTTTTCTTTTGGCAAAGCACAACGAAGAGCTGAAGAAGGCAGCTTATGCAGTGATGGCACTTGTGTGGTAATCTTCCTGTCAATCAGTAAGCTGTGAAAAAAATTACTCACCATTTTCTTTGGTGACTTTAAAAATCTTAGCTAAACCCCAAGTGCCAGCAAACCTTGCAAAAACAAAGGTCTGCTTACTGTACCCCAGTGAAATCTCAGGGTTTTGGTGTATACTGGCTATAGGTCTGTGTAAACGTTTATGTATTTTTAAATGAGAATTTGTAATACGTTACTTGGATTCAGTTTTGGAATTAATAATCCTGGAGTARCTAACTGGAAACTTAACACTGATGAACAMATATTTTAAAATTAGCATGACAGTGGTAAAAAAGTTTAWAAGTAGTAYTCATTTCTTTCCTAATCCTTTCAAATCAACAAGTCATTGAAAATAACAATTCCTATTTTCATATTGTTATGMAAYACTCCCTACTACATTGAGAAAAGAAATACGTTAATACTGTATGAGATGAACCCAAAGAAGAGAATGGAAAGCAGGCTTGGTGTGGAACTGTAAAGAAATCTTCCTATTGCTAGGGAATCTTAGGTTGTAGTTCTCATGGTCCATTTCCAGATTGAAGCTGTGGGAATTTTAAAATTGAAAGAGAAGAACTGGCCTGAAAAAAAAAAAAAATTCACAATGCTTAGTCTGTATGCTGTAGTCTTTTGGCTCTCTTAAAACGTGAAGGACATCTTGATCTTGCTGAAGTGTTCCAAAGGACATCTCTGCAACGAGCCATCCCTCACAAACTACCGCAAGAGTAGCATTCTTCACTTGGAAGCACTCTCAGAATTCAACATCTTTTTTAACAATTGCCACAGTATTTCAGTATTCTTAATTATCCACCTATCAGTAACAGATGTGCAAATTATTCACCATCTTAAAAAAGAGTTCTCTAAACTTCCCCCACTGGAAAGGTTTTCCCAGAATCCTAGTAAGACTTCATAGCCATCAAATACGAAGACAAATGAACAACAACTTCTCTACCCAATGACTGTTAGCAGTAGGAGTCTGTGCCTTGGCTCACCTCTCCTCAGGTAAGTTCCAGTCATCTTTGCTTTTGAAAAGATAGAGCAAAGATCTAGTAGATATCAATTTCTTGCATCTTTTTCTCAAGCATAAGAATCCAAATTTCTGGTAAAATGAGGATATATACTTAAGAACTATAACATCCATGAACCTGATATTGAAATTTGGTCTCCTTCAAAAATGCTAATTGGCAAATATGGCAAATAATAATATGGCAAATCTTTAGATGCTTGCTGAGACTCAGAACTGAATGGAGAATTACAATGTACCAGAAATGTGGAGGTTGTTCCTCCTACCCTACCCTGTTCCCCTGGAATAGGATTCTAAACCTTCAATAAGTAAAAAAAAAAGAAAAAAAAAAGAAAAAAAAAAAAAAGAAGTACAAACATCTTACTACATTTTTTTTGATAGAAGAGATGGGAAATAACTGGTACCAGAATGGTCATTAATACTGAAGTAATAACAGAACGTGAAATCTACCCCTTAAATGTGTGAGCATCCTAGCTCTGGGTTCTGAGGTAAGGTTCACTTGGCTCTCCAATGAAGGCTGAGCTAACACATCTTTTGGCACTAAAGTGGTCACTGGTTTTAACACAATAATAACACAAGCCTTTCAAAAGGAACTCAAATCATCTGGTATCTTTCTTGCTGCTGCTTTACCTGGATGATCTTCCCCCTAATCCATCCTGGAAGCAAGTAATCTTTCTCTTCAAAGAATTCAATTCCATTATCCTCTTTTAGTTAAGGCTTTTCTTTAGATGGAGACTGAGGGAATTGAGACTTGGGTGACTACTACTGCCACCCAGCTGGAGGCAGTTTCAAATGAATTTGTATGACCTGACATTGATGCCGTTTTTGCTGAACAGTCAATAAAGGAACATCTCAAATGCAGCCGCCTTCAGCTTTCAGAGCTGCAGGGAGAAGGGTCTGTAATSCACAAAATCACTAGGACACTAGATTCACCCAGAACACACAGGTTTGTCACTGACAGAAACATTTTTCTTGTAAGAACATCTTTGAGGCTATACATTTAATAAATAATAATAATAAAAGGACTCTGAACTCTGAATAAGCAGCATGCTGAAGAGACTTTCTGAGGATTATCTGAAAACTGTAAAATCTGTGGAATTTACTAACAATAACCCTCATTTAAATATGCATGCTATTTTTGTACTATTATTTTTTCAGCAGAATATTATACTGATAGTGTAATCTCTTCCAGAAGAAAAGGTCTGCCAAGGTGCAGTGTAGTTTGTATTTCAGGCGATAAAAAGAAGCTGAATAGCATTTCATAGCCTCAAGTTCAAGAGCAGAAAGACGCTCCGGGTATGTACCTGGCACAACAAACAGTCTGAGCTTATGCGTGAGTTCAACAAGAAAAATTATGTGATGAACCACATAGGGATCAGATGTGTTTCTCACTCATCTCCTTCCCTATGGSTCTGGAAAGAGCTGTCTTATATGAGATGCAAAAATACAGCACAGGACTTCTTGGGGAAAAGGAGTGGGATCTTACCACGACCAGCTATGAGTCTACCAGAGTACCAAGGRAAATTCCCCTGCCCTATGGATTAACTCTTATTGTTAAGAAATAGCTGCTCTAAGATCTTGTGCCTAATTTTAAAGTTTGTTTTCATACAGAAGGAACATTTTACTAGAAATACATACACAGGTACAAACACATATGTGAGYGCCTACTTTTAGGGTTCACATATTTATATAGAGACAGGTGATTTACCCCTCTTGTGTTCATTATGAAAGGGTTTCTTAGCTGTYAATTTAAGAATTGGTGATAAAAGTCATCCTGCTTATGAAATCAGGCTGTGCTTTCCCCCCACTTACAAGCATCAAAATGGGGAGAGACCTCTTTGTAGACAAGTTTGCACTCTTAGTATTTTCTTTGCATTCTAACAATAAGTTAGAATGTTGTTTTTAAAAGCCCTAACACTTATTTATCTGTTTAAAAAAAATCAAGTTCAATTTGAGATCACATACCCACACATTAATGTAGTGTTTCACAATTACAGACAGGGGAAATTTTAACACAAATATCTGCTTGCAGTCTAAGCTTGTCAATTCTTATAACATGACTTCTAAATTCTGTGCTATATTCGTTTTCAGCATATTTAAAGCTTAATAATTTAATGATTTATCCAATTTTAATTTACACTTTCAAAACCACTTTGAACAATCTGAGGTGCCAGTGGAGATCATAACAGTGGTCCTGGTTAAGTCAAATAATAATTATAGCGCTTTCACTTTAAAGATGAGATTATTTTTAATTATTGAGTGAAGTACTTGAGGTACCTTACTTATATAATTACGCTACTCATTAAATGGTTATTGAAAGCTGAAATGTAATTTTAATGACAGCTACCTATTTTTCTTTGCACACTTTGTAGATGACAGATCAGTCAGGAATTCTAGTTTGCTCAAAAAATCCTTGCAGCTGCACTGGTTCTTTCAGGTGTAAAACAATTAAGCTGTGCTTATTTTAAAATTTTAAACATTTTTTTCCCTCAAAGGCTATTGTTACAATATAGAGAAACTAGTAAAAAACAGAACAATAATGCACAGGTATTCATCTTCATAATAATGCAAAAATTCTGGGTTGAAACTATATACATTTCAAACAATATCCCTGAAAAAAAYAGTGACAATACAAATATGGAAGAATAATTTTAGTCAAAATGTGTTCCTCGCATAATGCAAACAAAAAAAAATTGCTTAACAGATTGCAGACCTTTATTGTGAGTATAAAGGGGTAATCAACATACAATAAGCATTTTACTATGCATTAAAACTATATATAATGCCACGAGACTCCTTTGCTTTTTGCAATATCAAGGTTCACAACTCCTCAAACATAAAATTCTTTCATACTATTTACTCCACAGATACCCATCCATCAAAATGATCCACACAAAATGTAYTCTAATATTTAAGAATCTCTGACAATCGGCACCGCAGAGTTTTGGGCTYGGGGATGAGTAAAAGACTCCTGCTTCGTATTTTAATGCTGCACACACGGTGTCTGAAATTCAGCATATCTGCCCATTGTTCCAAACRGCAGGATCCTGTTCAAATTAAGCTTTCCTTTTTCACAGTGAAAACCAAACAGAAGAGTAAATTTGTTTCATTAACAATATTAAAGCAAAGATTTCTGAGTTCGCTGTATGGGGAAAAGGCAATAAAGTTTTGAAGAGGGAAAAACTGCTTTGTTCCTTCAATCCCCTAGTTGAAATTAATTATAGCAAATGTTTATGAAAACATCTGTTCCATACAGTTATAAATTCTTAATTTTAGCACGGGCGATTCCAGGCTCCTCTATTATTTTGAAAGAGAGGAGTCTGACAATCGAAAGGTTTACAAAAGAAGAGACAATTTGCATTTCTACAGCACCAAATAYGCAGTTTGGAAAGTCCTCAGGATCTCTGCAGCGAGGGGAAAAAATAAAATGCCAAACGGCTACGATGGCTGAAGCTTTCCGATTGGGGTCCACTGATAGGTGGCGGTAGGAGGAGCAATAAGCAAACAAATAAATAAGTAAATGGAAAACTAAGCCCTAAGCATACACAAAATCAAGCTTTTGACACATTAAGYAGTTCTTTAAGACGTAAAACGTAGTGGAGCTCCTGATTTCTCCGTTAGGCATCCGGATGCTTTTCCCGGCGCCGGAGGAGCGATGTCCCAGCTCTACTTTCCCGCGACAACAGAGGGTGCTGGAGAGTTTAGGATGCGGCCGTTGCTGCTCCGGTTCTGCAGCTCCGTTGTTTGTACAAYGAGCTCCTCCACTCCACGCGATCTCTCGGACTTTTTACATAACACCCTTGCAACTACAGTGTTAAATTCAATTTACACCAAATAAGCTTTTAAAATGATTAAATGGAGCAAGCTTAAAGCAGTGTACAGAAACTGAAAATAATGCCTTCAGCTAAAGAATTAAGTGCACTGCACTTCTGATATTTATAAAATAATTATTAAGCTGGAAACTTAAAGAACATTTCACTCTCAGCAAGTTGTCAAAGTTTTCTGAAATAAATAACACAACTTTTTGTTAAGCAATATCTGAGCTATCTGAGCTTTTTTTTTTTTTTTTTAATTACAAACCTGTCTCTCCACCTGTTGCTTCAAATGGAGTTAGCATTAGATGCATCCTTTGAGCGGATGCATTGCTCAGTACAGATTTCTTGCTAGCATTTTAGTTCCAAATATCGTGCTTGAAGATATTATATTTTGCTAGGAATGAAATAGAAAAGGATACACTATGAAAACTAGTATTATGTGCAGGTAATTAACTGTGAGACTTTGCCATTATGAGCACAAGTCTTTAAATAGGGAAAAGTATTTATTTTTCCTATCACTCAATATTCATACAAGAGAAAAACACCAGGCATTAAGGGTGTTTTTTCTTTCCTTTTAGGYGTATTTGAGTTAGGAAAGGAACACAAATGGAAAACACAACAGAGAACCTGCACATATGCTACTTCTGCAATAGTGAAAGCTGGTGACATTTGAAAATAGGTAAGCAACACTGACACAAAGGTGCAAAATCAAAGCTYGTTTTAGCCCTGCAAAAAGGCAGCAGAGCTGCTGAACAATATGGTAGGCAGCCTTACAGCTTTGCCGTTACGAACAAAAAACTTCTTGAGATAATAAGAATATCTAGGATTGCACATTGCTCAGACACAGTCAGTCCCGGTGTCTTTTGGATTGCTGATTTGCTACAATCAAGTGGCATCTTCTCTGATCTCTGCATATAAAATCACAACTGTGTACACGCATATATGAGTAAACTCTGTGTATTCTCCAGGCAAAATATCTGTTTGAAATAATTTTATCTATGCACTTGAGTTCCAATTAAGACACACCAAAATAAGAGGAATTCCRTTTTAAGTGAAACTGATTCTGAGTGCTTACAAGTCTGAACATCAGCTCTGTCATTAGGTTAGTCCATAAATTTACATACCACTTTTTCCACATGCAAAACGTGAATGTGTGCGTGAAAGAAAGTGCGAGTGCGAAAACATATACAAAAGCAGAGATGACTGAATCCGGATTCGGATGTTTAAGATGTTTAAGATGCAATGTTTAARAATTGCAGCCTCTTACAATTCTATGCAAAGTAAATGCAACATAAGTATACTCAAAAGCTGAATTTCTAGCATTTCTTTTCCYGATGAAGCTTCTGTATTTACTAAAATAGACTCAGCTATACACTGTTCTCAAAACGAAAAATTTAAAAAATCCATATGATAAGAAATTGTACTCATATCATTTAACTATTTCACACCTGCAAGACAAATGTCAGGGAAGTCCTAGGCTATTCCTATGTATTAATACCTTAAAAAATGTATGTTTGGAGATTTTTTTTATATTCTCTTTCTGCTTTAYGTGAAGGCCAAGTTGAACTGTAATGCTAATTTAATATTTCAGAAAATATAGGTATGTGTAAAAATAGTTTGACGTCCCATTTAATGAGAACCACACGTTACTAGTTTATATAAGCAAATGTGGCTTCCCCTGAAATTGATAAGAATGCCTGGACTGAATTTCTTACCAGTAGCCATAAAGCTGATAAAAGAAAAAATCCACAGGAACGTCCTTCTTCTCACTTTTCCAGATATGGTCTTAGTGCACCTTGTCTTTCTGCAAATTACATCCTATTTTGCTTACAAGCTCGATATATCTCTATATGTGACATAACATTGCCGATCTTTTACTRTATGTAACTTAAGCTTCCTACTTAATATGATTGAAAAGCTCTAGGATAAAATACGTACATTTTTCTTCAGTCTGATCTATGTGGATAGTCTGTACCTAATAAATATCACCGTTAAGAAATTCAAGAAAGAGCACATAYAATTTACAAAGTAAATTAGCAAGAATAGCAAAATAGAGGACATAATAATCTATTCTAATTGGAGAGGAGTATCAGAATTAAATTACACTTGGTAGAGACAGAAAAATGTTAGCAGCAGTTTGGAATCATCACTAGGAACTTACATTCCACCGTATACAAATGCTGAGTGACTTATCACTTGCATCCAGAAGAATTTAGCTAATTTTAACTTATAAACAGCCTAAAAGGCCTTTGAGCTATAAATTGCAATAATCTAAAGATGGCAAGAGGCAATAAACATGAGTTAATGACTCAGCATCCTCCTGAGATAGCACTGGTCATACAGCTTTGCTTAATCTTAGACACGCACAATCAGTGTAAAAAGGTGGTCTCGAGAGACCAGTTACACTGACAATAAGAAAAACATACCACCGCTTTACATGTATGAGGGCTACTACACTCCTTTAATTTACTTCAATTACCTCCTATTTTTAACCACGTTTGTATCTTACAGATAGATGCAATCCTTCTGCTGGCGATAATAAATCATATGTAAGTATAGTTTGATTTTCATATTCAAAAGGAGTGATGCATATTCCAGTGCGTTGAGGGAAAAATGGAGCCAAAAAAAGATCACTTAGAACAGTTTTCTAACATTCCGCTATTTTGCCAAGATTAAATGATAGTATAAGACAAACGAGAGAGGATTAAGTGCTCTTTCACTGAAACAGAACCGCCCTTTCAACAAGACGCTTGCTCTTCAGCTGAGAACAGCAGGTTCACCCGCAGAAGGGCGGGCGAACAGCTTCRTCTCCTAAAATCTGTTAGGTGCTCTCGCGGTAAGGAAGACCACAAGTTACAAAGAAGCAGCAGTGACAATTGTGCTTTGTTCCTTTGCCTGTTGACTTACAGCACTACGGATGGATTTCAAAGGACTTTTGCCAGAAAGGATAACATAGTTCCCTGGGCCTTATTCCTTAAGAGTATGTATGTTCAGAAACACTGGAAAACAAACCACTTTCCTCTGCCCCGCACACGCACACCAAGAGGTGCAGCATCAGATCAGAGCACCCACGCAACTCCTCTCATGATGGCTATGTAACGTGCCACTTGCTTATCTTGGATGTAACAGCAGCAACACTTAGGGCTAAGACGCAAGCAGAAATAATAGAAGAAGAAACACTGCTGCTGCAAACAGAAACGCAGGAAATTTAGGCGCACACACAAGAAATAAACCTCAGGGGAACAGCCTGGCAGCCTTTGGAGGGGCACCTGTGCCTCCYCAGCCCCACAGCCACCCCTAGGAAGCTCCGCTCCCTCCCTCCGTCCAGCTGTGCGCTGCTCGCCCCTACCACGGCTCCCCGCGCTCCCTTTGGCATTGCTGCAAGCAGCAGAAGGGCTCCGGGAGGTTTATCCCGGTTGCTTTGCCCTTCTCAAGCCACCCACACAACTGCTTCAGTCAGATCTGCCGGTCAGGGAAGCTAATTTGGATTTGTATCAATGTTAACTAAGAAGTTCAAATAAGAAGTTAAATTAGTTAGAAATAGGATCCTGGTCATACTTGCTAAAAAGATATATTTAAAAGACATTTTTAATAAAAAAAACTATGTAATACATTTTACCAGCATTAAACACACATGCAAGGATGGTAAAGAGATAATCAATGGTTTATTAAACTATGAGCACAGCATCTTTGAAGCATATAYGTTTTTCACTTCCTTTATCCAGCACTCCTACCACAAGAGAAAGCACTTCTTTTTTTCATTCCTTAACAAATCTATTTTGAAAYTGAAATGAATGATTTTGAAAAGCAACTTAGTCTCTGGGTAAAGTTTAAAGTTTATTGGGTAAAGTTTAAAGGAGCTCAATCAACCACAGAAGCCAGAGGCAAGGTAGAATTACAATAACTATATTACARTCTTTATTAGGATACTCTCACCCCACAGTAACAGCAGCACCTGGCAAACTTCAGCAAGACAACCTGAAGAAAAAAGCTGTGGACAACTACATTGTCACACAGTCCCAAATACTCAAGCCCCTAAGGACACTCCTGCATTTTGTGAATGACTGTGCTGGATTATTTTGAACAGCAAAGCTGTATGTATTAGCAGGAAACACCGCACAGCGACAACCGTGATGACAAAACCCTTCTATTCACTACAGTGTGTGGCAGCCTGTGGAGCACCGGCACCTCTCCGGCAGGAGGAACTCCACCCGGAACCTCTCTGCGAAGGAGTGTTCAGGCGAGCAGCAGACACTGTGCTGCTCTGATGGCGCTAGAAGAAACAGCCACAACCTGAAGTACCAGAAGTTCCACAGGAACTTAAGGAAGAATTGCTTAACAGTGAGGGTGACGGAGTCCTGGCACAGGCTGCCCAGGGAGGCTGTGGAGTCTCCTTCTCCCGTGCTCTAGGTGACCCTGCCTGTGCAGGGAGATTGGACTAGATGATCTCTAGAGGTCCCTTCCAACCTTAAGGATTCTGAGATTCCGCACCCYGTGAGGGCACATGGCCAGCGTACATCGCTACCGGCACTTCAGATGGAACTAGGAAGCAAGTACAAAGCATTGGGAGATGTAAGAAATAGGAGACTTTTAAAATGCAAATCAGACAAGTATGAGTAAGGTTTTTTCTTGCATGCAACAATTTAGCAACGTGGCTAAGCTGTATGACAGCCCATGGTAGATCTCCATGCAATGGGAAGAGAGAACCAGCTCTGACCTCAAACTCGTTCATCTTCACTGCTGGAGCTGCAGGGTGGACGCAGCTCCCTCAAACAYGCTGCCTTGGCGGCAGAGGCCTCCAGTGAACACAACCCTGCTGCAAACGTCCTTCAGGCTTAGCCGTCGTGCGGTGTCAGAGCCGTCTAAGCATGAAGAAGACACAGGCACATCCTGGCAGTGGGGCTCACAACAACAGCTGCCTCAGGGGAGCCCAGACTTTATGGGGGAAGGTATTATATCCCGTGATGGAAGGTCACACGGCAGAGCAAGCAAGAATATATACGTCTGAACAAGTTCTCTGTTTCCTCTCTTTGGAATGACACTGAATAAAGAACACGAAAATTGCAGCATGTGAGTACCAGTGTAATTACCAAACAGTTCCTCACATAATTATGCGAATCAGATCTATCCTTAAGTTAACATAGATGCTTTCTTTGCTTATGGAAACAGATATTTCATGCCACCTGTCAGTCACCCCCAAATACGACAACTTAAGAACACAGAACTTACTCACCCGGCCTGTAATACAAGCAATGCATGAGGAGAAATAAAGGTTTAATGAAACAAAATAATGTACTCCACTAAGGAAAACACATTTTGCCCAAAGAAAAATCTAATGTAAATAAGTGGAGATTTGACTATTTGATAAATATAGCCCCAAAGGTTATATGTTTACTGAAAGAATATAAATATTACACATGATGTAGWTTTTTTTTATGTGACTGGAAACATTAATTGCTTTCTAAATACAATAATATTCTTTCCCTTCAAACTGTGAGGTCTCATTTCTTTTACTGCAACACGTAACCAATTACCTAACAAAATGTTTACATTAATCACAATGACTCTATATTTTAGTTTTTATACCACCAATTTTATTTTTGCTTAGAATTGAACTCCCTCAGGCATTCTTTCGTGCCAACTGTTAATTTCCATCAGTGATAAAGTTCCCTTAAGCTTCTTTTAACATCTACTGGACATGACCTCATAAAATTTAATGCCATTCATTAACCCCGAGCACTTAACTTTACACAGTAATGTCAGGCATCTGACTTTGCAGTGCATGAGAAATCCAGCTGGGAACKGTTTGAGAGATACAAATTACAAATCATTTGTGAAGTGTAAGGGAAGGCAACGACTAATATTAAAGGGTGAATCAAGATTTCTGGGGCAAAAGTAGAGCTCTTATGACACCTTCTACCTAGAATCACCGAACACCTACAGGAACAAGGAAGAGGCTATGAAGCAGTAATTCTACCTTGCTAGTGGCTGTAACTCAGAGCTGAGGCTGAACGCCAGGTTTCTAACACTGACTGAAGCAGATGTGATCTGTAGCGTCCTTCCTTGGATGTCCAAGAGCCCTAAGGAATTTCAAAGGGGCAGAGCTGCTCAGACCACCCTACCAGCTGAAAGGCCCCACGCACCAGGAWGAAGGAGTTTCTTCAAAGGGCTTCTTCTCCCTTTCTTGCTGCAAAAGCCCTGCCTCGCTGCAGCTGTAGATGGGGTGGTGTTCGTTTGAGCTTGGTTGTGCATGACAAAAGCTTTTGGAGGGGACAGAGGGGTTTTGATTTTCCCTGAGACGCACAGACGGAGGATGCCTGCTTAATACCCTTAGCCACCCATCCCAGTGGCTTTGCCCATGCCGGAAACACGGTGGGGAAAAGTCCAGAGGTGAACGAGGATCTGACACAATGACTTGGGTTCTCTGAGGCCATTTAAGGACACTGCTGGTGAGGAGTGGAAATCAGTTGACAGTCTGCCACGGCCACGAGYGCAAAAAGCACACACTATCAGAAAAAAAAGTGCTATATTTTTCTTTTCTGCTGGCTCAGGAGATATCCAGGCATCTTCCAGGTTCTACACAACCAGGGACATGGTTAACTGCAGTTGCAGATAGTTATCTGCTTATTCATCTTCGTTAATAAAAATCCATCCTCCCCAGCCACAGTCTGTATACAGGGCCCTTTTTTTTGTTTATGTCACAGGCTGCTACGTTCTGGGTTAAGCAGTTTACACTGTTGGAACAGAATCGTCTTAACACTTCTATACAAATTATATGAGGAGGCTATAAATTGCTTTATGGGAACCCACATGAGACTTGATGATGATGTCTCTAAGTGCTACAATTTTATTTATTTTTAAGCCGCAAAAAGAGTTGGTTTTCAGAACAAAGCAGTAGTTCCTAAATTTACTGATCTTAACCGGAAAATATATCCCCTGCTCCTTTATAAATTTAAACAGATGGAAGTGATTTTACTCAAGCTTTATTTCTACAGAAAGGTGTCTATAAGCAAAAGGAAGTTATTACAAAATTGAGATTTTCATTTGAGCAATTGTAATTGTGGTACCAGCAATATCTCAAAATTGTTGGAGTAAGTACATTAACTATGAAACACACCTAACTAAAAGCTGCATCCAATACTTTGTTCATACTGTTGGAAATGTTTCTGTATCTTGAATGGTGCTGGCCTAAGACTATTTTACCTTCACTGTATCACGATTCAGCATCAGGTTAAGTGCACATCAGTTTGAAAAGTTCTGACTGCCCAACAGCATCYGATGATAAAACAGGTCATGCAGTGGCAATAGCAACCAGTTGGTCTGTACTTGGCAAGCCAAAATGTTAATGTTTTATAAATGCAAACTATGTTATACATTCTTCTAACCAATATGGTGGTAAATCTCTGTACAGTGTAAACACTTGTGCTGTACATTGCTATGATAGATACTTTGACATTGAAGATAAAAGCTCGAACTATAAGATGCCAAGAAAAATGGCAGTGTGTAAAGAATCACTGCCAAACTCTTAAATCTAGCAGCACTTGTGGGACTTTCTGTAATATAAATAGTAATTATCTTCAATGCAGAATATATTTGCAGAGATAAATATAATGGAGCATACACCAAAACTCACAACTGAATTTTCTGCTCGAATCAAACTTCAAAATCTGTAAATTCTGAGTGAAACAAACTCAAAAAACAACCTTTCACTCAAACCCATTTCTACATGCAAAGACACACACATGTGCGGGCACACACACAACCATTGGCTAAACACAGTTAGAGAAACACGACAGCAGAAGCGTGAGGGCGTCTACCCCGYAGACGATTCAATCAATCTCTGCAGCGACACCCACACGTGCCTGCACACACAAAAGCAGATGTGGCATTAAGATTTACAAAGTTATTGAAACTTTTAACAAGTAAAACGCATCTTTACTTAGCTACACCAGAATGAGGAATAAAGGGGTTTACATATGTTCCAATTCTAAACCTATCAATCAAACCCATGTTATTCCTTTGGGAGCTTATTTACATGCATATTTATCAGCCTCACATGCTAATTCCCTGCTGTTTTATGCCTGCGAGGCATGTTTATGAGTCATAATTGTTGATCTCATTTGATGTATTTCACTGAAGTAAGACATTATTCAGTTATGTGGCCTAATGTCAATGAATTACGATGACCTGATCTTCGAAATGCAACTTGCTCTTTAATTTTTATTAGAGCATAACTTATTCAGAAGAAGAAACACACTAAAATGGAAGATTACATGCTTTTGTAGTCATTTTACTTAACCATCTTATTTTTGAAACACTCCTCCCTACCTCTAGGCAAAGTTTAAAGTCTGCAATTTGTAAACATTACATGAAAAGAATCTTTGCCCCCAAATAGTACATATTTCTCAGAATGGGAATTTTTATACACAATTTTATTTTATTTTAACTAGCCCTATGACAGGCCTTTGGAATAGTGACACTTTGAAAAAAAAGAAGAAAAAGACTTTCTCTCAACCCCCCAAATTGTGCTTTGTATTGACTTCATTAAATAGCAACAAGATAATCGCTAAGAGCAACTGGTAAATGAAAACTATTTAAATAAGATGAAATATCCCAAATCAGATGCAACACGGAGCCAGYGTGTAAACAAAAATCACTCTGTGGTCGAAGGAAGACCTCAGCATGGGAGGTTGGGCACCRACTTTATTGTGGCAGTTTGAGTTGAGCCATGAATGGCAAACAAGATGGCAAGGTAGAGGGGGCCCTGGTAGATGGCTGGGCATGGCACTTGTACAGATCTGCTCCTTTCCAAAACAGCAGTAATTCAAAGCCTGAAGTGATCTTTAAAGTTTTAAATTGCCTTAAAAAAATCTGATTAACAGCTGGTATCTCAATAATCACACCTATTTTCCAATGGCACTTAACATGAAGAAATCAAATAAACAGTTATTCTTATTCTCTGGCAGAAAACCCTTAGCATACTTATTGTACAAATACAACAGCAAATTTGAGAGTCCACATGAAAAAAAAAATCAAAAAGCATTGACACTATTTGTGTCACTGCAATAGTGCAAGTGACCCTTTATGGMAGGTTGGCAGATTACCACATCAATTTACTGCATGATTTTCACGTCACCACTTCCTATCTTAACATTCAGKTTTTTTTTAATATATTATTCATCATTTTGTAGATATATTTCAAACAACTATCTGTTGACAATTGACTTCAGCTTCCCAAAAACAGGGAGTATTTGACCCATGACTGASTGTCATAGATAATAAAACATCACACTTAGTTTTATTTTATATTAAAGACACATTGCTGACTCTGTTCTGAAGTTTCAAAGTCTCTATTCTCAGCTGTAGTTTTAGGCAAGAACAGACTAATAAGCTAAAAAAAAAAATGAAAGAGAGAGAAAAGAAAGGAAAACTATGTTTATCCCAGTAATACAAATGGCAGAAATGAAATGGAGGGTGGTCCTTTTGCCAGAGTAAACTCAAATAGAAACTGACGGTTTCAAGAGTAAMTGTTTTTGAAATGGCAGAAAGCCTGTATGTTTCTTACTAAACTTGCAATATGTAGAGGACTCATTCTTAAAGATCATTCAAGATATTAAATTTGGAGCAGATTTTTCATGTCCAGAATTAAATGTGTGGTTTTCATTTAAGGATGTTTTTACAAGAAAAAAAAAATCTTTTCAAAAATTAAATAGATGAGAAATAAAAACATTTTATGGCTCTTTCAATCTTTAAATGTTATTTTTTTTTCCTGAAAGAACCACAGAACATTATACAATATTTTTTCAAATCAGAATTTTACTTCTGATAAAACRATGTTACAAGGCAGCTCCTTTAAAACAAACATACAAACAAACAAAACCTCAGTTTGAACAAAAGTTACACAAAACACCATGTGGCACAATTTAAATTCCACATCTATAATAGAAATTTTCATTGACTGTAACCACAAGAACTCCAGACCAGAGCAAAATCCTTCCATAGAATAAGCTCTGACTTAARATCTTTTCTTTCCTCGGAGTTCAAATAAACACAAGAGTGGATCTAATCTGTCAGTGCATTCTTTTTAGRATAGCAGCAATTAATGCTACATTTTTTTCAGGCAATAAAATCTCACTCTTAATGTAGCTGATAAAGTTGCAGTCACCTAGCTGTGATAACTCAGACCTGAGCTGTATATACATTTGCAAAGCGGTATTTTCTTTTATACTTTTTCTAAAGAACAAACAATAGCAGGTCACAGAAGTTTGGAGGTGGCCCTGTGGCTCAACATGCTTCTCTCTTCCATTAAGATAACATCTGTTCTGGCCACCAGTCAGCAAATCAAATTTGATGAGAATTCATCTGAGTGCAAAGTAGAAATCCCCGCTAATGGACAGATTTATGTTCCTTCCCACCACCCTTTAAATATTTGAAATGAAAAGTAAACAAAAACAGTGATGATATCTTCAAACATTATGACAAACATATGGGAAATGCACCCCTGCATTCTCAATCTCAAATATTTTCACTTTATCAAAAACATGCTTCTGCGTGTATTACATATGAGCCCTACGRCTTATTCTAAAAATCCCTGCAATTGCACGTAGCACAGAAACACTATACAGTAGGTTTTTCTAAGGTTAAATCACCCATTCCATTACAAATCCAATTTCTCAGACGAAAAGAATTATCACCACCATAAAAGCTGTATCTGGATGAAGTTTGTGCCTTTTAGCTTCCAGGAAGACCAAGAATAATTTGTAATGAGGTAGCAAAATTTTAGTGGAGAAATTTGTCACACAGGGTTTTTGCTGTTATTTTGGATATATGGTCCCACTTGCACTGAACTGAATGGGATTTGGCCAAAAATATGAGTGCAGTCTGCCCCTGACCAAGTTTATGTATTATCACAACAGTACCCAAGCAGAAACATTTAACTGCCAGCTGTTTCTACATATTTAAAGGAAAAAGAAACTAAAGCAGATCTTTTCAAAGGGTCTGTTATAACTTACATACACTACCTTTAATTTTTAAACTTTCTATCTACATGCATGAAATACCAAAGACACAGGTGTTACATCCACATCAACAGTAACATGAGGAAACTATTGATTTGCAAGTTCCATTGATGAATATGTCAACCCAGTAAATACTCACAAGYAACTAAGGACACAAGGAAATTTTACATGCAATATCCAGTGCTTATTTTGAAATTCTTTTAAGAGGTCCTGGTATTTCAACACTTCCATAGACAAGAACTGGCAATTCTGAGAAACAAAAAAATTAAACAAAAGCAAAAAAAAAAAACTTGGTATCCTTTTTCATTCTCTTCAAATTGCAGCTCAATCAAGGGTTCATAGCAACATCCATAACCTGTACTGACCTCYTGCTTTCCACAGTATAAGAAGTATTTTAAAACATTTTAAAATTTGAAACGTTGGCTACTCATACTATAAACATATAAATCTAAAATATTTTCCATTTTGCAGCTTCTAAAATACTACATTTCTCAATTTGAGTACCTCATCAGTTTTCAGAAAGTTATAGTTATAATTGAAATTAATCTAAAAAATGCACTGTGCTTAGTATACTATGAAAGCTATAAGATATTTAATGTTATCTATGTTTAGCTGGAGACAGTTATCTGAGGCAAATTGAAAAAAAACACCAACAATAGCTTCTGTTTAAATTCCTTATAATAAAAGGTCTCAGRGTATTTTTTGAATGTGTATAAAAATTTGTGTGTTTTAAGTCTGAAGATGGTATATGTAGGAATAATATGTAGGACAGTAACACTTCCTCAGTCTTACTTTGACCTTGGCTAAAATAAATTACTAAAAGTTGTTTTTTGTTGCACATAATGTGAGTGGAATATATATATTAAAAAAATCTTTATATAGTTATACATAAGATATGTAGAGATGCTGCAATAGAGTAAAAGTCAGTTTGTGTGACATCTGCCAGAAACAATCAAAAAAGCCACACACAACTTTTAATTCCCTCACCCACTAACCAAATCCCAGATAATACTTAATGTTACAGACAATGCTTAAGAATATATAGGTTTACTCTTGTGTATACTCAAATAAAATGATTCTTTTTACATCAATTCTAACATGCCTTTAGTTGATTATTTTTGAGATCAACAAATATGTATTTTTKGAAAGCCTGCATGCAAATACAAAAGAGGCTGTGTGCATATTCTGACAAATAGCAGAAAGTTTTTGTTTGTTTCTTTTTTCGAGTTATGTAGCTGTCTCAAAAAAACTGGACCAAATAGACAAGGAGGAGGATGGGACTCTATCTGAGGCAGTGTTCTGTGTTCAGTTTCTGGCCCAGAAACAGACTTTTTGTATTAAAAAATTGTCATATCATTTTCTTAGTTTCAAATTACTATTTGTAAAAGAACACATAGTTTTGCTATGCTTCCTGTGGTGCTTATGAGAATTAATCTATTTGGTTTGGTAAGTGATGCCTTCTAGCAGAATGAACTATGCATGCAGATGCAAAMCAAACATCCCAAGACTTGCTCATGTACTGCAGTTCTTGAGCATTTTAAGTTTGATTTCCCTTAATAAAGAGATCAAGCTTGGAGCATAAAGTGCATCATAATCTTGTGTGACTGTAACAAATAATAGTAAAAATAAATCTACCTGCTATGTCCTTTTATATGATTTGTACTGCAGTTGAAGCATTGTAGTCACATGATGAATGATGCAGTAATTTAAACAGATCTAACATAATGAAAAAGCTAACCAGGGATACTTAAGAATAACTAAAAGATACTCTAGACTGATAGAATGTTCAAGCTTTTAATATAAGGAATGTGTAAGTTTATATACATACATATAAATCTTAAGCTTCAAATGTTTAGAAATGAAACCCAGCAATAGTTCATTTATACAGAGCTAGATTTAAACAAAAGCCTACACACATGAACGAAAAAATTCCTGCCCCTTATCCTGTATCATTTAGGTTTGGGTGGATTTGCTGTTTTGTTGTTTGGGAAAAAGGAGAAAGGCAGAAGCAGAAAGGCTAGAAATTTCTTCTCTCCTATTTTAATACTTGTCTTTTCCAGAGGTACTGGGGTTCTTGTCTTTACTTGCCCTATTGCACTATTTATGGGTAAAAGGAAGACCAGCTTTTAAAAAATTAGTCATATGCACTTGGCTTTGGAGTGGCCAAAGCCTGAGATCAAATGCTTGTGCACCCCAAAATTGAGGCACTCCAAGTACTAATCGCAATACAACATCTTGGCCTAAATCATTGCTTGACTTRGACAATAAGTGCACTCAAGCTTGTTACCTTTACAGTCAATTGGAACTTTGCCATTAATTTTAATAGGATCAGGATCAGGTCCTTGACTTTTTCTACATCAAAGAAAAATCTTTTACAGTCATTTTGTTATAAATAATTAAAGCTGATTAGTAATAATAAGGTACCTTAACTGAAAAGGTAAACAGTGGAGACATTTATTATCAAAGTAAGAAAGGAAAATTAAAATAACCTGCAACACTTTTGTATGTGCAATTCATCAGGAAATGTTGTAAAAGAACAAAAACAAATGTTGGCTCATTCCAGAGGTTCTTTGTCATCATTAATGTATTCAGGTTTTCACAGCTGAATTGCTGTACTTTGAAAAGATTTTCATGAAAGGAAACTCAAATTCAACGTTTAAACAAAGCTGTCAGGTTACCAAGATTCAAATTTGTTTATATGTCCAGAAAATGTTTTCTCCTTTTTTAAAAAACCCTCTAGGTTAGAAGTGTATTATTCCTCTGCTCTCAATTTGTAAGCAATGTAAAATAAGCTTTTGTTAAGCAGCACATATTTATTTATTTGTTACCGTGAGACTGGAACCAGCAGCTAGAAATATCTGTTCCAAAGTAGAGGTGAAACTACCTGGTACGGATATTTTACTTCATTACTAGTTCTGTTCCTCAAATTGATACAAATGGCCTCCTTCTGTTTCTGTCTGTCTGCTTGCCTGATCAGTGGAGCTAATTGTGGGAGCTGGGGAGATCTCCTATATCGAGACAGAAGATACGCAGTTTGTAACCTGCCTAATTTGCCTTATGTCCTGGATAGCCCTCAGTATGTTGTTCATTAAAGTATCAGCTGTTTTGTTTGTAGCAGTGGCAACCTAAGCATAGGCCTATTTTTCTTTGTTAAAAGGCCAGATTGTCAATAAATAATACACATCTTACGAGACAATTTCTTACCACTTGGAGCAAGTATGACAGCCCTGTCTTTCCCCTCTCTGCACCTCTTCCCAGCTTTGCACTTACACAGGACACCAGGCCAGAGACATCTAAGGTGGCTAAAGAATAAGGTTAAACAATACRGCAATAAGTTAAACAGAAGCCTAAAAGAGAAGTCTTGCAGTATTACTTAGCACTTAAGTTAAAGTAGGCTGAACTCTTCAGTCTTTGGTTTCTAAAACACAGAATTACAGATCTTGATACAGGTCCACATATATATTTAGCAAACAATTTCTAATAGAGTCAAAATGGTGGTAGTTACCTGCTACTCTCAAAATATCTTAACAATCACTGAATCTCAGATACTGGGGTCTCTAACTAACTACATGCATCTAACTACATGCAATTTGCAGACGGTTTTTCTAAATTGCAGTCATCGGTATACAAGGACTCTAACAGTTAATTATTACTCTGCACCAAAACCAGTGGCCTCAGTTATAATTCTGCTTTCTTAGTCTTTTATTATGGGCACACAAGCAAAATGACACTTGTTTTTAATTAAGAGAACCTGCCTTTTCCATATATAGGATAGATTTGATATATTTTGATTATTGATTTATTTTGCATGGAAACTCTTAACAGGTACTAATCTCGTTATAATATTTTGTTATCAAGTGGTARTAGAATATTCGGTCAATTATTTCATTCTCATCTATAGTTTTTATATAACTATTAATAATGGGGTAGTCTTAACACACTTTTTTCACAAAGGTCATAATGARATCTGTTTCAATTTTCCTGTTTGAAAGGTTATCTATATTTAAAACTGAAATTTTTGCTTGGTATTTTAAGTACCTCTCAGCACATAAAATTTAGTACAAAAACAAAAAAAATCATACACCAAAAAGTTTTTCTCTAATACCCGCTAATACCCGCCTTGCCRTCCAGTGAAGCCATTTCCCTGCACGATGTTTTGCCAGCAACCCATGCCACATTACAACCTCCAAACAGGAATCAATGCAATGTGCAGTTCATTTACAGCCACCACAAAAACTGGAAAAATAAATAAATAMAACCAAAACTCAGGAATGTGGAAACCCACAAGACTCTTCCTCACACACAGTGCCTCAGCTGAAGTCATTTAAAGCTCTCCTGCAGTTCCGAAACATGAATTTGCAGCCAGGTGAAGGGCCTGCAACCCGTGCCCTTCCCTCAGGGAGCAGAGGGCCTGTGGTGGTGGCACAGGCTGCGGCTGAGCCGGGCAGCCACGAGCCAGGACCAGCCGAGGAGCCACAAGCTGCATCACACCGGGCTAACGCGCCCTGTTCAGCCACTTCCTGAGGAAAAACGTGTCTAGTTCTGGCTMTTTCCAGCTGATTTTCTATTAAACGCACACGCGCTTTCCAACATGCATAGGTCCTCAGTGACCGGATCGCTCAGTAACYACACTGCTGATGGAGGAACCGGAGGGGTCCCGTGCAAGGAGCTGGTGACAGGCTGAGTTAGCTCACGGCGCACAGCGCTGCTCCCRCTGCCTTTGTCACTACCGCTCTGCCGCTGTTCGATTGAAAGCAAACTAAGCAGTAGCTATTATTAATAAATGAATATTAAAATGCTTGTTACGTTAGCATATGGTGCTTGAAGATGTAAAAACTATYCGTGCTTTTGTTCATCCAGTACAGCATGTGGCCGACCGAGCACAGCTCTTCTCCCGTCAGGGTGCCGCTACCCGGTGCAGGAAGGACCTTCCACAGAAGGGCCAGCTGGAGGAGAGGCACTGCTGCCTTGTAGGGAGCACCCCAAGGAACAACCAGGCTCCCCGAGTGCAAKGAAACTTTCCATGTGAAGGGCAGAAAGTTAACAGTGAAGGAGACAGAGCTGCAGAAAAATATTTTTATACGAAATAAGGCTTCCAAAATTCAGACCTGTGTCCTTTCTTTTTCATCTGAAGGGCTTTATTTGCTTTTTTGAAGAAAAAGAACATTAAAAAAAAGACCATATTTTTCAGACAAAGTGGTCTAGGTCTCTATAGTTGGTTCCTCTGCCAGGAATCATAGCGGTAATCTCTCCAAGCAGACAGGGGTAAGGGCAAATGCCTTCCCAGGCAATCTGCACTAGCACTGTCTTCCTGACTGAAAGGGTTTGTGAGGAAGAAAAAAAAATCCCCTTTAACACAGAATAGCTTCGTGGCTGATTAGGAGACAATTACGTTATAATTTTTTGATAGCAGAAATGCACTTGACCCCTGAATGAATGTAAAAGGGTGTAGCCAAGAGCAAAACACTCCTGTGGGAATTATACCTAGCGTTTGGGGAACTTACTTGAGAGCAATGCATTTGGCTCGGTGCAGAGAAGAAAAGCCCTTATTTTACTATTTTGCTCCCTGCTTCTTTCTACGTATTTTCTGTATAACTATGATATCAATTAGGTATTTCAAATGACAYGTAAGGCATAATTCTTTACAATAGTACTTTGCACTGATCACGGTTCATGAGGTTAATATGAGAATGGCAGTATTCTCCAAACAGGTGCAATGAAAGCATGCAGAATAAGGAAATAGATATTATGAAAATACGACTGTCCTCTTACCACCTCACATATATTTTCATGGCAGCCTTGAGAATGAGGAGGGATACAGCGATAAGATGAGGTGGGCAGATGAGGTGGGCAGCTGATTCCAACTGTATTCATTTCTGTCATGCTCTGCATAAGTTATCTTTGTCCTTCCAGCTGTGTCACCCTTCTCTTTTCTCAAAGCTATCGCCTTAAAATAAGAAATAAATTCTCCCAAACTCTGAAACACTCACAAGTCATTAAAGGTTTCTCYTTTTCTTCTATTAAGAACAAAGAACACATTACATTTTTCTATGCGAAGTATGCTATTAAATAATAGCTTGTACACTAATTAAAGCAAATGTAATTGTGAGAACACACTGACATTGTTAAAGTAAATTACCCAATTCGTTCATAGTTTCATTTCAAGTGACCTTAATTGTATTAATTGTGATATTGAGCAAATTAAATTGAAGAGTATTAAATGCATTGTTCCAGTCTGTCCTTAGAGGATCAGCTTCCTCATTACATCGGTGGAACAGGAATAATGCTTACTGTGTTCTTCAAAACTTGTGTCACAGTGTGCTAAATGCTGCAACTGTGGAGGGAAAATTCGCTGTCGCTCTAAAAGGGTTATACCGTTCCAATGTAGCAGAAACCTCAAGACTGGAAACGAACAATGTAGTCAGATATAGCACAAAGTGAGAAAGTAGAAGAGCAAAGTTTCTGAAATATTTATAGAGAGTCCACTGGAAATCAAAAGGGTAAAATCAATTTCTCTGATAAAGACTCCTATCTGAGAGGAAAAATATTGTTGGAATAAAATGAATAGGATCATGAAGACTTACAGAACAGACAAAGTAGCAAGAAAACCCCACATTATTATACTTAAAAGAAATCATAACAACGTATGCATATATAATGGCATGCAAATCAAAACACAATGARATCAGAAAGTTCTGAATCTAAAACAACATTTAATTAAAAGAATGAAATCTTTTTTCTCAGGCTACTCCTCCCAAAACTCGAGAATATTTTGCATTTTCTGCTTATCTTTTACAGAATCACGGAATGGTTGAGGTTGGAAGGGACCTCTAGAGATCGTCTAGTCCAACCCGCTGCTCCAGCAGAGTCACCTAGAGCACGTGGCACAGGGTGGCATCCAGGTGGGTTTGAAGATCTCCAGAGAAGGAGACTCCACAACCTCTCTGGGCAGCCTGTGCCAGGGCTCCGTCACCCTCATAGTGGAGATGGAACTGCCCAAGTTTCACCTTGTACCCATTGCCCCTTGTCCTGTCACTGGCCACCACTGAGAAGAGCTTGGCCTCATCCTCCCTACATTCATCCCTAAGGTACTTATACATATTGATCAGATCTCCTCTTGATTACACTTACAGCCTTGTCCCACAGTACAAGAGGCTTCTTCTATGGTAATGGCTACAAATTTTCACTCAGCAGAGCCTGCGTCAAGCCTGAAATTTGAGGGTGAGTTGAAATATCTTCAGTCTAGAAAATATTTTAGAGAGGATGATGAAATTCCGGAACATCTATTCCACAATGCTTTTTGGCCTAGCTGTCCCAACAATTAAATTATGCTCACTAAAATACTTATGCATTTATTTACAGGCAGCTTTCAGCCACTGGATCTTATTAAGCCTTCACTAAATTCAAGTGACTTCTACTCTGTGAGATCTTCTCCATATTTAGCAAACATATCTGTCTTCCTCCTACTAACCATAACTACATCCTCTGATATTTTTAAGAGAAACTCAGTATTTCTCTTTAATGGGGCAGGGATTCATGCAATTTCATTTTATTTCACCAAGGCATGGTGCACGTATACTGGTAGAAAAGTAGATAGGTATATGAAAGCAGGACTATGCATTTATATCTATACAGTATGAGTGAAGACAGTTCTTCACATAATCTATGGTTWGTTTCAACAGCCAGGCACTCCATTTAGAAAACAGTGCTGGCTTCCTCATTCTGAACGTCTAATACAGGCGGGATGGGCAGGAATAACTGTATATTTGCATGCCCAAAGACCCAACTCCATCTAAAGCATTGTTTATCTAAAATGACATGCCAAAACTTTGAAGACTTATTTGGGATTTATAAAGTTCCAAATTAAAATGCAGTAAGTGTTGCACAGTAAAAATGCYATGAAGATGAAATGGATGCTTTATATAAAATATTTACATAGATAGAACATAAAAAATGTACCATAGTTGGTAACCTTTATGACTTGRGGAACCATGTATTTACATATCTTTATCTCCGCATGTGCGTATGTGTGTGTTGTGTATATATTTTTAACAGTTGACAGCTGTTTTAGAGCATACAGAGATGCCAAGCTGAATGAGGGTCTTGATTACTTCAAGATTAGCTATCTAAAGTTTCTATTCATTTTAAGTGTTGTTAGTGCGAAGAGTCATTAGTCACTTCCTTGTCTCATAGAACATCAGCATACATTTACATTGTTAATGAACATTTGGGGTAAATGAATTAATGGCACTTTTAAACATCAATTCAATACTAATAACTTTCTATGTCATAGAAATGTTGAGGTTGGGATAAAAATGAGAAACCTTTTCAGTCAAGGTAACTAATCGCTTCTGCACAYAATAAAGGCTAAAATTAATTTACAGTGTTTTTGTAACAGGGTAAAAATCTTGATTTGCCTTGAAGCAGAGAAGACAGAATTACCAATATTTCTTTTTAAAATAAAAATAAAAGGAAGAAAACACTTCTCTTTTTCTTGATTAGCGTAGAATACAAGCCATGTTTCTTCTAAAAAATGGTTATTCATTTTTAATAATCTAAAATAGTATTCCTAAATTTCTAAAAATATGTACAAAAATGTACTTAGTTTATCAAAATAAAATGGCTTGATATTGTTAAGAAGTCAAGTGTAACAGAGGAGGAACACTGACCTGAAAAAGCTATTGTGCTTAATTTTCAGGTTTAAAAATGCTTCCCTCGAGATGTTCATTGTCATTTTCTAACATTGAAAAAGATTTATAAAGGAATGAATTAAAATTGAAAAAAATATATTAACTCAAAGGGGCGATGCAGCTGTACTGATGTGTTTTAAAGGAAAATATCAGCTTCTTACAAACTGTCTTACAAACAATAAACCTGACTAAGCAAACCTTCACATAGCTTTTTTTAATAAGCACTAGTAGAAGATTTATAGACAGATACACCCACATGGAGWAGTTGATCTGGGTGAGGGACTTAGGAAACGTGACAAAGTTGTTTCAACTCTGTAATTTAAAATAAATTTTTTATTTTGCCCTCCTGGTACACGTGTTCAATGACTGGAAAATTACAGGTAGTTAWGGTGCCACTGTATATAACTGAGTACTTGAGAAATGTTTTCATGACAAGGATGAGGTTTCAAGCTTCTTGTTAAGCTTATCACTTTCTTCTAACTAACAACATTGTCACTACTAGCAAATAAGTAGAAAAGACAGGGAACAGAGGTAAGTATTGCATTATGCAAGCAGCTTGTCCTCACTGTTCATTAGAGTCGTCTGAATACTGCGTTTAATTAATTTACTTGGATTACAAGATATTTTTTACCTTTCAAGCCTGTTAATTCTACCTCATCTTCCACTATTTTCAAAAACAAGAATATAAGTACCCATTCAAAGAATAAAATAAAAAAAAGGAAAATTGGAAAATCAATCTTTTTGTGTCTCCTGATCCAAAGTAACACACTGAACTTCATCACAGAAGAGCAAAAGCAAAAAAGAAAATATCCCTAAAACCAAAGTACAGAAATAGAAAACTCACCTTGCCCTGGCTTGTTCAAATAGCTCTGCAAAGGATCAACGCCCATTTCTTGTTCCTCTGTTTGCAAGGGGTGACTGGTTTCAGACACTGAATGATACATATTGGCAGTTTTGAGTTCCGCTGAAGGCAATCTGTCTAGGGAGAAAAAGAAACAAAGGGGAAAAGAAAAACAAAAACATGTGAGTGTTTCTTTAGCTGCTTTTCATTMACATGAGTCAAGAGCAAAACATGCTTACAACTTTTCACTATTTTTCACTATTATTTCACTATTATTCACAGCATCACACTTACGTCTAATAGTATAATAGTGTTTCTATTCAAATGTTTCAATATTTGAATGTAAAGAATTGTTGGAATATCTCCAATGATTGCATTGCAAGTAAAAACGTAAGGGTGGTTTTAGGGGATGCTGGGTTGGGGCAAGGGCATTGTTATTTTAATCTGATCCTACGGGGTTTTTGTGGATGCTAAGGATGGGAGATGGAGCAACAGTGAGTGGAGACTTGCCATCATCACCCTTCGGGACAAAGGCCCTTTCAACCTAGGACAACTTCCTTAAAACACAAGCCAAGAACAAGACTACAGGCAGAGAAATGCAAACACATATGAAAAAGAAAGAATGAGACAATACTGACTGGCATGATGAATGATTTGGGTTTATCGAGATTTACAGTTACTTTCTAGAGAGGCAAATTTAAGGAAGCATTTGAAGAAAAAGAATCAGCTAGTTCATCACCAAGATTTCCAGAAAGGAAGAGCAAAATGGAAGAAAGCTGATGAAATCCCAGCAGCTGGGTGATATGGGATTACCACCACAGGAATTCAGAGCAGGCTTTCATGAGTGGACAAGAACTCTGTTTGAAGTACGTGAGGAATCTTGAAGGATAGAGTTTGCTGCAATAAGCTCATGCCAGCAGATGGGCAAAAAGCAGAGGGTGTTACTCACAGCAGTGTGAAAGAAAAATGACCTTTTCAGTTCATTAATATTGTACAAGGGTGTATTTGTCAAGACTGCATTTTGGCCATAACATAATTTATTAACTGCTTGAAAGAGATACAGGTAACTTGCAACATAAAAGAACTATGCCAACAAAATGGGTTTGGTGTGACCAGTGACAGCTTTATGTATCATTTATCATAAGCGCTTAGCTTAAAAGTATTAACTTTCTAAGTCCAGGAAAGGTCTCTTTAAAAATAAAAACRTTAAGACAAAGACACAGAGGTAGATACTAACACTTCAAGGACTGATGTTTTATCAGTTTAGAAAGCACTTAAAATGATCATGCTTTGCTTTTATTCTTTAAGGGTATGGCACTGACCATAGGCTTTTTACCATCAGTTGCCTATCAATAAGTTAAAGGGGATCAGAACTCTTGCAACTKCTTGAGTTTTATACACTATTCCTCTGCTTCACTGTCCTATTAAGCTATGAGAAATGAGAAAAAAGATATAAAAGACGGGCTAGTTGTGCCCATTAGGAATGCCTTTCAAGTCAATACACCCAGATGATTTTGGAAAGGATGGATTCCCAGCTGTATTCCCTGGAGATCTGCCCCTCTGCTTGTACTGCACCAGCCTTTGTGAGGTGCTGAAGCGCTCTCACCTCTCTCTCCTGTGCTGCTTTTTAGCTAGAACCGAGTATTTGAGGCTCTTGGGACCAGGCTTGACTGCCTGCCCTGGATGCGCAGGGAGTTCGTCTGCATGTGGAATTATTATAATCATGTAACCATGGCCCTTAGATGAAACATACACAACTAAAACACAGAATGGCCTTGAATGACTCTCTCTGCTAACTCAAAGCAGATGTATTATGAATGCAAGTGCACTTCATATGTTGCCTATGTCATTTATCAACCCTAATCATGCAAAATGCATGAATGGAAACTTGGAGAAAAAATAGTTATAGAGTTGTTAGTCACAAAAACATTTCAATTTTTACCTACACACTCTTATGGCTACATAACATAAAGAGTTCTTTATGGCTACCTGATATTTTAAGCAAAGGAATGAAAAACTTAACAATATATTTATTGAAAAAATGTAGAGTGAGATGTTTACAGCTACTTCCTGCTGGAAGTTTATGTTGCCACTCTGGTTCTCTGCTATACCCCTTTGCAACTGACCTTTTGACTCCATCTTCACAAAACTTAAATGCTTCATTGGAACTGTGCTATCAGAGTTTTAACTTCTTACTGTTATGGACCTCGAGTCATTGCTGTATGATTTGAACAAGCAAAATCCTGAGTGCCGTTCACACTCAGATGCAGGTTCAAAACCACCAGCCAACATGTAGTTAAGACATGGTATGTTTCAGACTCCTATGTTAGTTATGCATCAGCAGCATGCTGTGAAAATAGCACTAGTTTTGTTCTTTTATATGGATATGTTCCATATCTGCCTCTTTTCTTCTTTTTTTTTTCTTTAATCTTTCCAAATGYCATGCCTTTACAGCACGTGAGAGGCATCATTTACTTTGGACACTGTTCAGAGGAGTCTTAAACAGCTGAAGAGACTTACTTTTGATACACAGTTGATTTAGTTGTTGACTTGCATTTGTCTATTGATATACTTGATTAGCGTTATTTAAAAAAGTAATTATTAATTTTATCACTCCCTAGACCAGGCAAATTTCTTCACAGTCTTATACTTAAGCTCTTGTCAGCTTTTCTAACAAACAGCAAAGACGATTATTAAACAACCATGATGGCTCTGGGGATCTTACTCTGAGAAAGATTAATTCTTTGCAAGTTTCTGGTTGATTTATAATGGCCTATAACATACTGCTCATATTAAATAAGATGTTATTTAACAACCCTTTCCATGACAAACAATAAAAGTGTTATAAAAGCCTTCTGAAAAAAATCAATTAGTAGCTCAATGTAGGCCATCTAGTTAAATACTGACAATTCAGGCAAAGCTAAAAGTGGCTCTCTTATCTATTCAGAGTTTTCTTCTTCTCCTCTCAAAAAAGAAGGGCAGATAAAACTGAMGACCAGGCATCCCTCCTACTATTGGGAGAGCTCAACTGTTCTCTACTACACATTAAAAAAGATAGACAATTCTGCATATGAATCTTTTATCCTGTTTAGAGGAATGAAAAGGGACACTATCCCACCCCCAAGGCTGAGGCAAAGACAGACCTGTGCGCACCTTGAGCACCAGAGCAGCGGGAGCCCTGCACGGTGCAGGTCYCGTCCATCCTCCATCTGCTGCAGGACTCCCTGACGCACTCTGCAACATCCCCCGGAGGTCAGCAACCGMAGAGGTAGCTAGTCACCAAAACCACCTAAAGAAATGCCCCTGTCCTGAAAGCCCCAGACTCCGCGGTCCCTCCCCTGCCACCTCCCAGAACGCCGCCTGATTTTTAACCCCTGCAACAACTGCCCCTTGGGAAGCAACGGACAAAGTTGAGCAGCAACCCCAGACCACAGCAAGGCCACCCATGCACATCTSGTAGGTAACACATCTGCAGCAGCAGCCACCAGAACGACGACGTTTCCTGATAAATCATTTCCCTACCTGTGACCTTTCAGTCCAGGTTCTCAGTAAGACCCATCAAATATCAATCATTTGAGTATTTGCTCAAGTATAGAACTCTAGCAGATATTAAAGGAACCATGTGGAAATACTGGCTTCTGAGAGGTACTTTTCTTCCCTTGAATTCCTCCATATTGCCTAAGTGATAAATCATCTATCTCTCCTTCTATTAGGAAAAACACATGTAACTAACATCCTCTTTCTGCTCAGCGGGGACCTGTTTCTTGGATGGCCTCATTAACATACCTATTTAAATGCAGAAAGCATTTTTTGTTCTCAGTGTGAATTTAGCTTTGAAGTTTGATGCTTGTGCTTTAGACCTGAAGAGGTTTGTGTGTGCTTGAGGGTTTGGCCATTTTTTGCCTTCCATATTCAGTGGTCAAAAATATGGTATTCATCTTGTCCTGTCTTTCGTATACTGCCATGACTTCAGCATGCTACCATTCTTACTACCTTTAAGTTTGGAGTGACAAATATAAATAAATCAGAAAAAAAAAAAAAGAAATCCAGTCATTGACCAGACTCTCAGTGACAACAGTCTCAATGTAGCCATACTTCATTTTTATTTACTACATGCAATTGTATCATACTAGCCAGAAACACAAGACTAAATTAAAGTCAAAGTTGTGTATCTCCTATCATTAAATAAAGTGCCAATGAAGTACCAGCAAAGACTGCAGTTGGGCAAAACATAGCAAAACTCTACAYTACCCCAGCAAAACACGATGTTATTATAGCAAAAATGTATAAAAAAGCAAATTCTCATGTGAGAGGAACTGTTCCTAATAAATGTTCAACCAGAAGCTGAAAAGTTCAAAATAAAAATAAACTAGATACTATACAAACTTCATTCTATCAACAGTAAGACCGTTCACTATCCCAGGTAGAGCAATTTGCAAGACTACCTTAACCTCAAAAATCTAAATAAATTTAAATTCAGTATTTCCTAAAAAGAAAGCAGAGTCTGAACATGAATGTTGTACTATATTTTGAGTAATCAGACACTCATTAACTTAACTCTTCACTTCAACAGGTATAATAGTGAATAAGGAATATTTCAAGCAAGTTACCAATTGATTTTAATTAAAAAAGTTTTAAAAATATAACATATAAAACATTTCCCTTAACCACCAGTGTTTATATAGACCTTTTAAAATAATTTATTAAAAATATGAGCATAACGGATTAAAAAATTCCATATTTAAAACATGAAGTGCATTTATATTGCATTTACACTGTTTTATATATTTGGTAATACTACCAAATATAATCAGTATCACAAAGGATACTTAGAAAGTGTAGGTGAATAGTTAGAATGAGGCAATTCTGCCCTTTTCCAATGCCCATAAAGGCAGAAGGGTTCTCTCCTCTTCCCCTTCCCCAGCTGTGAAACGAAATGAGAGGAACTGTACACATGAAGAGGTACATCAGASCAGAATAGAAGAATTTCACAAACTCCAGCACACACTCATCCAGACCAATTTCTTGCACAACTTGATCCCACTCTTATGGAAAACAAATCTGTGGAAAGAGATCCATGCCAAGAATCTAGGATTATTTGGACTTTAAAGTATGTTCTTAAATACTTGTCTTTCTTACTCTTCCTCTCTGATCTCCTTTTATGCCCCAAACAAGTGAAAAAGCAAAGCACTGTTCRATTTATTCTTAAAGAAATAGGGAAAAAATAAAAAGAACACCCTATCCACAAGGAAAAAAATGGACAATATTCCTAAAGTGGTGAGGATATATCAGTCCAACAAAGTTACTAGAATACAATATTTCTGAAAACTCCAGAAGTGTACAGAAGTACACTTAAATAATACTTTTCTGTCATTTTATTTTGACTGTATCATCCACCTTCTCCAAATTATCTTTGTTTCATGTCATATAGCAAAGTTTGCCATTTTAATTACTTAAATTGATGACAAGTAGAGGAAATACTTGTTTAGCTAAGTGATAAATTGGCTGCCCTGTGAAGTCAATTTGATTAAAATGACCTGACTAAAAACAAGTGTCTGATGTGGTAATGGTCTTGTGCATGTTTTGTTAAGTTTGACAGCATCATGTTATGAGGGTTCACAATTCTGCCCCTCATTTGCAGTTTATGAAGTAATCAAGCATGTTAGCAGAGAGAAGTGAGAATTCTCCCGAATGCAAAAGCATCCTAAAGTAGATCCTTATTGAGTCTTATTAGGAGCCTATGCTACTGTGTCTAAAGAAAGAAAAAAGAAAATGAATACAGACTTGCAGAGCATGTAGAAACAATTCCAAACTCGGGTTAATTTTTTGGCCAAATCTCCTAGGAATTAGAATAAGAAAAGGTCACCCTTTTGAATGAGGAGCGGAGGAAGAGACAGCGCTGAGCATGAACACCAAGAAATCAGGACCCTTTGATATGTTTCAAGTTACTTAATTAGTAAGGCAGGCATTAATGGGTACTTTTGAAAATTCTGTTCCAACCCTTGATATTCCGTAGACAAGAATATAAAAGTGAAGTGACTTTTAATCAGGCAAAATGGACCAACTCTCTCATACTGCAAAGTTTTTCTGCTCCCCTTCCCTTGATCCCATCTCTTACAGACTATCCCACCACCTCCATTTATGCCAGCTCAAGGGCACCATGTACAGAAAGGGTTAAACCTCACTAGGCTTAACCCAGCAGGGATGCTACTGAGCCATCTCCACCGCTCATTACTGCTACCAGCCATTGAAGCACCATGTTTTAGGAAGAACATGTACCAGCTCTGAAGAAAAGTGCACAATTTGACAAACTTTGGATAGCACAAAGCAAGTCTGTTTTCTTTTATAAAATTTATCAGATTATGTATCATTAAAATGGAATGATGCAAAAAAAACTGTGGGCAGACATGGTAAAGCACATTAACATTACCATCAGCTGGGGTCCAGAACAAAACAAACAAGAACAAGCCACTGATGGACAGGTTAACAACCAGTGAGCCTAATGATGATACAGCACAATTAATTTTGTCCCATTTAATAACATTTCCTGCATTTTAACTTCTGTCTGTCTAATCTTTAATACAAAAACTGAGTTACATTGGACTTTAAATAAGTTAATTAAGTATTAAAATCAATCATGTGAAAGTCTTAATATTTAATATTGTTAGATTGTATATCAAAGTGGTTTTATTATTTATTTACTCCAAACCTTTCCAGAATACTTCATGCGGCAACAGGGGGTCCATATCTCACAAGATAAATGCATTTACAATGCCAAATAAATTATATATAAAAGCATTTGTCTTAATACATGTCATTCAATATTAAATATCACCCATTGGTACCACCCTGAAACCCTAATCCATTTCTACCAACTGCACATTTGTATTATTCAAATGTTGTCTATTAAATAGTTGTCTCAAGAGCCACAGTAAAGGAGTATGTACCTAAGAACAATTATCATAGGAGCTTTAAAGCATTGTCTACAGATTTAACCCTACAACTTTCATGTCTTACCAGTACTTAAGCATGCAAAGTATAAATCCAATGCTGAATTAAAATGTCAGGGACAAGAGACAATATAAATAGCCTGGGATCATGACAACATATTCCCTTGGTAATTCATATGATAGTTAAAAATTTTTTTATGTGGTATCCAGTCTGCTCCTCACCACCCACTCATCCCCACCCCCACTCCCCCCAAAAAAAGAGAAAAAAGAAAAAAACAAACAGAAAGGACCTCACAAAACCTATTGTAAGAAAATACTGTTAATGTTATCCGGTTAATTTTGAAGATATAAAATCTTGAAGATATTTGTTACAACCAGGGAGCAACTGCATGTAGTTGATAGCTTATGATTTCTTGAGATCCCATGATTCTGTAAGATGCTCTAGTTAAACAAAGAAAAACTAGAAAAAGAGCACATAAAGCCGAGAGAACAAAAATCATCACGTAACATTGATTACTATACTCAATACTGCCAACTTTGTTGTCAAGAATTTCTATGCTCTACCCCCATTAATAAATAGTGGCATTTGACATTTACTGTGAAACATGTTTTTTCTCTTCTGCATTGCAAGAGGTGACAAGATAAGTCAACCATCTTAAATTCCTGTTACTAGAATTGTGTTCAGTATGTTTGGTACCATATATCTGCAGCCAAATCTCTTAAAAATGAACAAAAAGGAGACAAAAAACCACTYCCAGTCTTGAAGTTAGAATTGCCTAAAATTAAAGTCAGTACGAAACTCTATACATTTTTAAAGTAGGTTTATGCGACACCTCCTCAATGAGGCTGTTATGCACAACTTTGCATACAAATTCAGTTCTAGCATTTCAGATAAGAAACACCAGCAAAGCCCACGAAGGGTCAACACATCTAGAGGGCCATATCATTAAAGAAAAACCCAGAGCTCTGAAGTCAGTGGCTAAACAGAGGTTGTATCTGAACAGTCCCAGAGCCCTGGGATGTAGCTTTAGCAGCAGATGTGAAGTGGTTAGATTGCTGTGGCTTCATGGGGTTTCCTTCCAACAGGACGCTCAGGGAGGCAATGCCACCCCCTGAGATGGCCAAAGGGCGGCAGAGCAGGTGGCCTTTCTCCGGGTACAGGGCCATTCTGGGGATAAAGGCTGCCAGAGTGGCAGCCGTGCCACAAGGAAGGGCAAGGGCGTCTCTGAAAAGGGGTTTGTTCGCCTGGTGAGGAGCTTGATGCTAAAAGTGATGTCCAAATCCCCAAGGACGTGCCAATAGCGGCACTGTGAATGAGCTCACAGGACTACGTGTAGCAAAAGCCGTGGACAGCAAAGAGGAGCCGACCTTCTACCACAGTAGCTGACTGTTTTCTAAAAGTGGTAATATAAGGAAAAGGCAAGAGGAGCTAATAGTCCTCACACCTGATCAAAATTACAACTTCTTCAGTGAAGATGATCTCCACAAAAGGTTTGATGAATTAAATCACATGATTGCAATGGTGATAAAGAAAAATAGCCTTTGCTCAAAATGAATACACCAAATGAGAGCGATGCCCTGTAAACAGAGGTTATCTGCACTAACTCTGACATCTGGAAAGTCAGAGGAGGTTCAAACTCAGAATAAAAGACTTTGAGAGAGAAGACCACAACACATGTAAGGTTCAGCAGCCACTGAAGATCATCAAGCCTGTTCACTAGAGAAATGACACTGAAATAGCAACAGCAAAAAGCCTGGAAGAATCATGCAAAGCTCAGAAGTGGGTGGTAAGAGGRCTTGTAAAGCACCTGACATGTGCTAGAAAAGGAAACTAGCTGGGCACAGGGTCTCCAGGAAGTTCTGCGGATGTCCTGGTGAAAAGGTTTTTATCTTCTCTCTGTCTTGTTTGTATTTTGTTTTAAAGAAAGAAGTAGGGGAAACAAATGGACAGGTAACTGGACTGGATTCCAAGACACAGATAGAAATCAACTAGAAAAAGTGAAAAGCAGTTCAAACGGGAGTCATCTTAGCATGACACAGATCGTGTACCTTATGAAACAAAGGAGGAAAAAAAGATAACAAAAACACTGTGMTTTCARTGCTGCAAACTTCAACAAATTCAYAGAAATTTTACATGAGGGAAAAGAAGRAAAAAAAGGAAAAAATGGAATTCAGATACATTGGCCAGCTCTTTAGTTAAATCACAAACTCTTTGGTGACCCGTAGTTTAAGGAGGAGGAACTCTGAGAGTGAAAACTAGGTCAAATTACCCAGGTTGAACAGATATGAGCACGAAGCTATAGGGTAAAACTAGTAAAGCCAGAAAGGCAAAGCACAATACGATGCAATTAAGAAGTAACATAAGGAACAAGAAGAGACTGTTTTTTATTCTTCATAAACACACACATATGCACACCCCGGTAGGAAGAAGAAAACGATGAGAAGATTTGATCTGCTATTTAGGGGAGAGGGAGAGTTATCAAAGATGTCAAGACAGCTGAAGTGTTTTCTTTTTCACTCTTCACTTAAGGGTCTCCGTTACAAATCAGATGGGCAACACATGTAGCGCTGGCTACGCAAAGCTTGGGCTTGCCCAGACTGAGAGAGAGTTGAGTAAACTGGTCCTTTKCAAAATATTAAAATTCAGCTTAAAGTAATATCATATAGTACTTTTGCCTGGATTTTGCTAGCAAAGCCTGAGCTGTAGTAGAGACATTTTAGACATCACAGACACATTTTAGACATAGCACAGGCAGGCAGAAAATCAGCTGCTGYGGTCCAGAGTAGAGCAACAAAACCGATACAGAGTCTAGGAAATATAACCTATGCCAAGAGATTGAAAGAATGGGAGGTTTTTTCTTTCTTTCTGTCTTTTTCATTTATTTATTTATCTTATTTCCTTTAGTGAAAGGAAGACTGTAGAGGGAGGGAAAAATGCAATCAATCAGATTTCAAATCCTTGCATCATTTAACTAAGAAGCTAATCCCTTTTCTTACAGTAATTTAGAAGTGCTGAAAGCCCCTATTCATACTAAAATGATTCATACAAAATTAGAAACCCATTAAAAATGAAAGAAATCTAATGTTTATTTTATTTTAAATATATTTTATCTACCTGGTTACAAAACAATTCAACGGAATTTAAATTAAACATCGTCCTTCCAAAGATAGTTAAGAGATTAAAGTAGTTTACCACTGTTTATGGTATGGAAATGACTGCTTTTAAGTATTTAAGAGTTTTACTTTCAGGAACACACAGGCACCATGCTATGCTACACACTTTATGTTTTAGTAATACATATGTAACTCAAAGGGCCAAAGAATGTCAAGACTGAAAGAAATCATTAAAACAGTGAACTGGAAAAAATGGCAGCTTAGCCTGCAGCCTTACCCAAAATGATAGTAACTAGCTTAGACACTAAAAGTGTATTCAATGAAGGAAGTTTCTAGGATATCACAGTTTTAAAGTAGTAAGCAATTAATCTAGGATCCAGCTTTTATTCTTTTCACTATTTTTAGAATCCAGTTGCCTACAGGGGTTGACAGAATTTTTATAGCAGCACCCGCATGCTCGTGCACACACAGAGGCTTTACACCACATATTTCCGTTCTAGCTTTTTTGGGGATGCAGATGCTAAAGCAGCCTGGCCTCGTGCTGAGGTACAAAGACGGGTCTAAGTCCYGTTTGCTAGGAAAAAAAAAAGGCACAGTTTCATAGCCATTTTCAARGCAGCAGAGAGACAGTGCGAGCGTCAGAATTGGGCGATTAACTTCCAATGATGTCTCTACATCATGTAGAAAACATTCGCCGCGTTYGCCCATGCCTGCAGTTTCCATGACCGGGCAGAGCCGCGGAGGAAGGCCGGGTGCGAGAGGAAAGGCTCCCGCGAGCGCTCGCTCTCAAGCTCAAACGCTCCCTGCCTGCGGACACACTCTGTGCTCGGTACAGCAGCGTGTACTGCCTGCTACCACGGCCTCTCTCCAGCCTGGGCAGATCAGCACTGAGGAGAGCGGGCTGCGCAGAGGCCACTCGAGTGGCTCCACGTTGTGTAGGCAGCTTTTTCCTACCTAAGGTGAACCGAGTTACAAACACCAATATCTACCAAACCCGAACTACCCCATGCAAAGGAAACYCCTAAGACTGGGAAACACACAGGAGAGCCAAAACTAGCACATTGCTGCAGCTGACAGYAAAAAAGCATGCTGTACCAACAGATCACTGCTGCTGCGACAGAAGTTTTCACTTATATTTTCAGTATTGGCTGCTCCTAAAAAGAGGCCACGGCAGGTTCTTCCTGCTGCACATGCTGCTCCCTTCCCTCTGGCCTTTCATTTTGGGGTGTCAGGCRCTTTAGCTTCAGGAGCTATTAGTACTGACATTTGCTGAGGGTAGTAACATTACATATATGAACAAAACTGCAGTGCAGTTTAGATCATCAGTTACAATGTTTTTTACTCTTCCCACTTCTAYAATTTCCATTCAAATTTTGGAGCTGCTGGATGAAATGTGGGAACTGTCACGGGAACAAGGGGAGATAGGCTGATGCCTTGGGGGGCAGAGACACTAGGCAAGTGAGGCAGAGATAGCTGACACTCTTTAAAGGAGGAAAGGAAGAAGTAGAAACATAAATTACTTGTAAGTCAGAAGGGCTTTTTGGTTTGGCAGTGGGTTTGCCCCACCAGAAAGAGCTGTCGCCAACCAGTGCCGTACGTGTTGGTTTTACGTTGCTCTAGAAGCGGGTGAGCRCGCAGGGGGAAGCGCAGAGCCTCGCTCTGCGTGACGCCCTGACAACACACACGGAGCGCGGCAGCTCCTCAGGCAAGCGCCGGCTGCCGGGCGAGGGCATTCGTGACCCTCGGCACTGCACGGGCTCCTCTGCTCTGCGGGAACACGGCAGAACAACAGGTAGAACTCTCAAAAGTGCCTTTAATTTTAACAGGCAATAAAAGAGACTGGCGGCCCATAAACACATTCGGCGTCTTTGAGATCTCTAAATCACCAACCACTCTGACATGACCCAATCTCCCACTGCTGTCTGAATACCAGGTTATTTATACGTAACAAACAAACAGGGAATGGGATTCCCACAACGAGTAAATGGCTCTGAATAAGTGTCCTCGAACAACAGCTGGCATTATCCCTCACACAGAGCTTGTAAACACCTTTGTGGCTAAGCCTGCAAGCCAATTTTATTAAAAAATTATAACAGATGTAAACAAGATATGGTCAGACATCTCCTTCCTTGAAGATTATTTTTCTTTTTTCTTTTTTTTTTCTTGCAATTTTCTTATCTGTGTATTGTATTGACCAGTAAGATTTAAAAATATATATTTGATGTACAAATYAGAAGAGCATTAACACTGACACTCCTTCTGAATAAAAGGTACTTCCCATATCTCTTTCTAACTTCTTCTTTTAATTCTTCTGATCATTTTTTTCTTATTTTTTTTCTATCTCTTAAAATATAAGAAAAGTTGTCAATGAAAAAATTAGCTTCGATATTTACTTCTGTTCCAGACTCTGCATGATCTCAGGCTGGCTTCATACCAAAGCCGGGGAAACTCTTCTATATTGCTCTGCTGTTGCATTTGTGTTAACGGCTAAGCTAGAGCAGAGAGCTACGAGGGGTCAGGCTGCAAACCACTTAGAGCATCAAGAAGAATGAAATCAGAATTTTGAACTGGATCCAGAAGTAAATGGAAAGATGCCCAAGCATATAGAATACAGGTATGACATGCTCTCCCTTGCCTTCTTTATGCAACAGTAAAAAAGAGTATCTTGTGGTACCTGTAATTAGTGGCTACTTTGGAAAATTTGCTCTGTCATGCATTATTTATCTTTCTTTTTCTCCTGAAGGGAAATYGTAACACGGCAATAGCAGGTGCGAGGAGTTTCTTGATGGAAAAGGAGGGAGAGGCTGGGCCAGGGGACAGAACTCCCCTCAAACAAGAGGTGATGGACAGACGCTTTCCTTAGCTGACGTAACTTCTCTGTCAAGCGAACGCTGCCAATGGACGTGCTGTCAGGTTCGCTCGAAGATCAGGGACTTCTCGTGCAGGCACCAGACCCTCTGCCTGCTCCCCTGCAAGCTCTTGCTCACAGCGGGGCCGTCCCRCAGCACGCCTGCTCCCTGCACAGGGGGCAGATGGAGAGGTGCCGAGCGCCACGCGGAGCGCGGGACAAAGCCGAGGCCTTCTCCGTTCCTTCCCTCCACTGCAAACTGAGGTACACGTGAGAAGAAACACAGGGGAAATGCACAGCAACGGCATTCCTGCTCCCCTCTGCGAGCCACTCGCTAAATTAAATCAGAAATGTCCCAATAATCGGAGCTCCAAGCTCTGTTTTCATGCCATGTTTACATGCAAAGCGCTGAACACACAATCTCTTCCCAACAAGGAGAAYGGGTAACTTAACCATTATTCGCCATTTTTAGCTTTGAGATTTTGACAGCGCCTCCTGAGAAATGAGAGATGAAACAGAAAAGATAACTGACAGGAAATGATTCAGAAAGACAGAAAATCGCTCCTTCGCTCTGCTGCTCTACCTCAGCYTTCTCTCCCAAAGAACCCTACAGGAGGCTCCTCTCGTCCATGCAAATAACAAAACAACCTGCTACTTTTTAACTCAAAGATTTTTTTTTTTTTCAAAAAAATGTTATCCCGTATATATATATGTATATATACACACCCAAAGTTAGTCTGAGAGAAAGAATATTTCCCTTGACTCCTTTAATTGAAGATTGTTCCAGATTTCAGGGGCAGTGCTGTGAGTGCTGCCAGCAGACCTGGAAAATGAAGAAGTGGGGGTTTCACCTTCCAAGGCAATGTACAATTCTTGGCTTTTAAAAGGTGAATTAGTGGACTAACGAGTGTTTTAACCAAAGGTGCTTTCTTTTTCTCAAAACCACTGGGACTAATGATGAGAGAAGTGCAAGAAAAGAAAAGAGCTTTTGTTTTTTTTTGTTGCCTCCTTTATGACCCAGGTACCTGAATACCTCAGTTCAAGCACAACATAATTTAGATTTTATCCATATCTTAATGTTCATCTGGTTAAACCTTTAAACCTATTTCCTACAAATGGCTATTTTCATGGCTATGACACATGTTGTCAACACTGCTCTGATTCATTTTATGTATGGTCCAAAAGGCATCATCCAAAATAACTGTACTGGTTTTCATTCCCATCAACAGTATTTCAGAGACAAACTAAAGGGGTGAATAATTCTCAAATTTTAACACGGAAATTGTTTAACCTAAGACCATCTTTTCTACTTGTCGCACACAACSCCAGACTTGCACTCCCATGGCACTTTTGTACAACTGAAAAATCTATTTGTCATTTTGATTCTAGTTTATATTTAGATAGTCCATTATGAAAGAGCTGGAACTCTCCCCGAACCTAGGTCCTCGGTATGCCATATGTATATGCCATCTATCACATCAATCAAAACGTCTCACAGTTCAGAYTATGTATACACAAATAAATGTACTTTACCTAGAGGTCGAAATAATTTCCCTAAGAGTACAGTACTCTTGTTTTTAGCTACCTCCTACGRCCATGAAGTATAAAAATTAACAACTTGCAAAACAACAAACTGCACGCCGTATATCAAGTTTCTTCAGTGTCATGATAAGAGTGCTATATAAATAGCCAMGAATATACTTTAGTTTAAACTCGACTTTTAATGCCTATGAGTCCTTTTGGAAAGGCTACCTTACGAACCTTAGTGGCTATACTGCTTTTAATACATRGCATGATTATGGAGAGCAAAGACAAAAAAAATCAGTTTGCTACTTTGAAATTASATGTATAGGAATTAAGTYGCRKATTTTAACTAAAACTGTGTGATTTRGGCTTTTTAAAATTGTGTCCACACCTTTTGTTCCTATTTCTATCTCAGCCTCAGAACACAGTCCTGGAGATCACCACAGCAGTGAATAAACTTCACTACCATTAAGTCTAAATTGTTTCTTAATGGGACGACACACCGGTGTAGTTCCGATTTGACAGAATTGTGGACTTTGAAAACTGTACTTCCAACACATTCAGGTCAACAGGTAGGATTCTTGAAAAAATGTTTAACGATGCTGAGAAGAAAGGATGAAGTGTGTCTATGTATGTGTGCACGCACCTATATGTACCACTAGATTAGGTGCCTGAAGGAAAACCTGCAACACAAATGCACTGAAGAAGGTAACCTACACACCTGGCAGAAAAAAAGACTGCCAAAATGTTGATGTTTCACTGTACTGCTTATTTATTCTTCCTTTTAAAATAYACAGTAAATTTCTTCCTTTCATAGACATTGGACAATATTATGCATATGAGCACTTAAAGTTTAAAACACTTCTGTAATTTATCATTCTTTCTTCAAATTTGACTATGAAAATGAATAATCATAGCTGAAATAAAAAGGCACTGCATACATTACTCACATGACAATCTAGCTAAGAGACTGTGTAAGGTAAATGCGTAGAAAATAGTATGTGCACTTGTCCCGAAAGGCTGGGTGGAATCCTGACTTCTCTGAAACCCCCATTAATTTTATTCAGCTAGAGGGTCTGTCCCAGCATTTTAATGTAAATGGAAGGGGAAGCTAGTCCAGAGTCAAAGGAAGTTCTGACCTGGAGACTTTTAAATTTTGTTTACTTATCTGGTGCAGATGTGTAATTATGTTTATTAGGTAATAGCAGTATTTTAAAAAAAAATTAGGGACGTTTCCAACATTTTAGCATTATGTATCTTTCTGGTCAGGATTTAGTAATGTAGTTTAAGTACAATACATGTTATTGTGAATTTCTCATCTTTGTCTCTGAAAAATACTTAGTACATACCAAATACTGAATGATCTTTTTGAAACAAACAGTCTAAATAAGTAAATAAAAATAAATAAAATGATCTCCACAGAGAGCCATTGGGGGACACTAATTTTATGACCACAAAATCTATAGCTGTGATAATCTACACAACCCAACACATTTTTTTTTGAGCACATATATATATACAATAAAACACAAAAGTGAAATCTTAAGACTCCTTCATAGGAAAACAGAATTTGAGTTGGAAGTCTAAATGTCAGCCCTGAACATTATAAAATTATACAGAATGAGGAGGAAACAGGGCTGATAGTGCATATAAATATGACAGTGTATTAGTCTGCATTTAATTACCAGTTCAAACAACAACCTGATCTAACCTTTGACAAGTAAAATAAATGTTCTGAATAATTTAACCAAAGCAAACATTTGCTGTTAAATGCTGGCTAATTATAGTAAGAGTTTTACAGAGAAGAGAGGGAGAAAAAAAAGCACCAAAAGAGATGGTAATTTATACACTTCTACTGCAATTGCCACAGCTATTCCTTGAAGCCCCTGAATATTTTCCATGCAGCATCTCTATTAACTACTAACTTTGGGGGAAAAAAACCAACAACTGTGCATATGTTTTAGAGAAGCATCATGTTAGATTAACTAGCCTTGATTTGCAAGATCTGAAGAAACAGTCCAAGTAAGGAAAATAGAATTATTTTCATGAATATCCACCTTTTCTAGAGATAATACAAAAGGTCTCGGAGTTTGTAATGTCACGTACTAAACTGGAAGAAAGGCAAAAAGGATGATGAATCTTCTCAAAAGCATCAGTGCAAAAATCACAAGGACTCCTGCAGTGTACAGGAATGCTCTTCAGTTGTGTCCAAAACACTTCAAACACCCACAACGATAATAGCAGAAAAGAAGTAACAGTAGGAATAGTAGAAAAGAAGCTGAAGACCTCAAAGTAGTATAAATGTATGTCAAGGGCAAATCTTTTAAGTCAGCAAGTTTCCAAACATCAGTAAGTATGAAACTGTAGCCATCAGGAAGAAGGGCTTTTTGTGTTTTGTTTTGTTTTTTCCCCCTGCAGTATACATGTCTTTCAGTTTCAGGTAATTTTTAAAGAAGTGGATGCCTTTTGCTTCTGATGGGCCAATAGCTTCACTTATTTATGCGATGAATAGTTAGCAGCAACAGCTGCTGTCTATCTGCACGCACAATGACTATGGCTCAGAAAAATCATAAGACCATGAAAATTTCACCAACAGGTAATATATGGTAAACGAAAGAAGCCTATAAATCCCTAAACTTGAATATATATTAATATTTGAACGCTTTATATAATCTGCAAAGTACAAAGTGAAAACCATTAAAAATATTAAAGCTGACTGTAAGTATGCTTCTCTCTTTTCCCAAAAGTAATTTGTGTGCAGATAACTTCTGGCCACAAGTTTCCAAGACAAACATATTATTTTTAAGTTACCTTTTACATTTTCATAAATATTTAAACTCTCCCTGAAATTTTAATGTTTACAGAGATACAAATGCTAACATTCTTAGTCTCTTATAATGAAAAAATATGAATTAAACTATTTATTGTGTAGTAAAAGAGAAACAATTTTAAAAGGAAAAAGACACATAATAAATTCACAGAATTTTACCATAGATTGTTTACATGACAATGAGATAGGTGGATTCAAGAAACTGGAAGTGATTTTCTAGCTTGCCGTGGGAACTGAATATTGGAAAATTAAGTTTGAAGGTCATTACTATTCTTGCTCCATAACTCAGTATAAAGTCCTTAAGCAAACAAAGTAGTAAAGAATTTGACACGATCCATGCCTGACACTCCAGAGGAATTCAAGTACGGAATTAATTTGACACAGCATCTACTGTTTCATGCCAAATGGACAGTGAAATGCTCTGCTTTTTCTTATGCTGCAGCATCCTTAAAAACACACTCAGCTGTATTTGGATAGGACAGGGGGAAATCTTGGACAGTCATCGGTAAATGCCATGAATCAACTTCTCCCAGTTATTATATCATATGCAAAAGTTAGGCATTTAAGCATAAAACTGGCACAAATCTTCTCTAAAGTTGTTATGCTTTTCTTATTCTGCACTTGAAACCTTATCAGCTTCAGCAAGTTATATTTACAGACCATAGCTAACAGGAGATGTCTTTATATTTGTGTGAAATAAGATTTTGAAGAAAAATAGCCACTCAGTTCTAAAATTACATCTCTTCCAAGATATTTATATTTTACAGAAATAAACAAACAAAACCAGCCAGGTCATTAGGCCTGGTGGGAAGGTGGCTGCTAAACAGGGAGGTCACTGGAAGCTCTAGTTACTCCCCAGCCCTATTCAKACCTGTGGTTTTCTGAGCTGGTGTTTACTTTAAGGAGTGCAACATTAAAAGTGAGCAGCTAAACAACAAATGAATGCAATAGCTTATATTTAAGACAAATATTTAGAAATCAGCCTTTAAATTAACAGAAAAATTAAGATGATTTCTTYCTTTTTTCTTTTTTCTAAGACAGATTATTTCTTTCCTAATCGAAGCAAAACCATACGAGGCACCTGCATCCTGAGCAAACTCTTGGCCATGCAAGGCACATTTACCATCTCCAGATGCTGTCTGGCCAGAAGGATTTCTGCCAGAGCAGGGGTATGCCTGGAAGAGTGCTTACGGCCAGGTAACCTGGTGCTGTAGGTGCACGCTCCTGGGTGCACAGCAGTGTTAACTTCGCCCAGTGTGGGTCACCTAGTAAACAACATGCCCCTTTGAGCCCAAAACGTAACTCTGCCAGCCACAAAGGAGGCGAGGAACAGCACGATGTCGAAAATCGGCCAAGCTTCTCCCCTCATTCTGGGCACCAAACTTCATCACGGAATATCATAAGAAATAACCTAGAGTTAGCCCTTTCAATCCGTACTTCGGTGCAACAGTTTACAGCAAGATCAGAATTAGCAACAAAACAAACCTTGGATTGGCAAGCTARCAGAAATCATAATAGAACTGCTACTGAAGGATGCTTGTAAACAAACTGATCCAATACTTCACCCTGGTCAGTTAGTTGCTGTAAGTAACAATCACTTTAGTCTGTCCTGGTGGTTTTCTCCATATTTTAGCTTGCCCGCACTTGTAAGGCCTTCCGGRAGAGAACTCACTTCTGTGCAGAACGTCTTTGTGATGTGGATTAGCCAGCACAAGGGATCTAAACTGACAATAATGAATTCATTTTATATCGCAGGCTAGACTTAAATGAGAAGTGAAAGGCCAGCAGCAGCAGAGTTCAGTGATCAGCCACTGTTGTTCTCTATATAATTTATTGGTTAAGTTTAATAATTGCAGCAATGGCTTGATAACCTGCAGAGTACTGGAATGAGAGGAAGATAAAATATTTCTTGTGTTAATAGCAGAATTGTTTTTTCTTTTTTTTTTTTTTTAAGGCAGACATACACGAACTGCAAAGAGAGTATTTACAACCAACAACTAAGAACATTGACACTGGTTTAAACTAAAATTAATTTATATCACTCAAATCCGGAAAAACATAATTTCAAGCCTTGATCTTATTAGGATACTTAATGTAATCTTATTACAATGTGAGCTTCTATATATCAAAGTGTTTCATACATTGCAAATATATTTTAAAGAGCGCCAATAAACATTACGGAACAATTGGCTGCTGCYGTTCTCCAGCCCCGGTTTCACAGGGGCAGATGACTGGACCTGCAGCTAACACAGCAAGAGCGGCASTGCCTTCCCCCTGCCTGCCTCCTTGCTGCCATACAGGACACACAGTCACACAAAAGCTACTCGTGTTTCTCTCGTGGGACCTTCTCTCAGCTGCCTAGGTTTTAGCACAGAGCATCTCTGTTCCCAAAAGTACAGAGTACCCCCGGTTTCAACTGGAAGAGGGGTTCACAGTAGCTTAGGAATTCAGAAAATCGGGCATAGAGCCTCGCACAAGGAAAAGGCTGCCTGAGATGTCACCCCCAGAATTCCCACTCATCTCTGCATGCAGAACCACACAAGCCTACATGGGTAAGGAAAAACTGCAGGAAACCACACAGCACAGATGAGAACGGCCTGCACTTGCATCCCCACTGGCAAAATAAAGATAAAATGGTGAAGAAACTGGTAACATTGATRCCAAAAATTTACACATTTCTGAGGAGTACAGCAGACCTTCAGAGACAGTAGTTTTTAATCTCATTTGAAACAGTCTCAATACTCCAACATTAATGTATGCACATATATATTAATGAGGTAGACATGTTAATCCCCTCGCTGTCTATGTCTGTGAAGCATCTTAGCTCTTGCTTCCTTCACCATCAGTCTTGTGTAAGTAACATACTGTGGCAACATATGAATAGTTCATATCGCCGGCAATGAATGAATGAATGAACAGTGACCTAAACCCAAGCAGCAATTAAGGGTTCTGTTTCTTTACCCATCAGCTATTGCATTTACTTACAGCAAACAAGTGCGTTTTTCTGACATGCACACTTGTCTGCTAATAAGTTAAAGAACTATTTCAGTCAAAAACCTTTCTSTTTTTCCCTTACACGCTTCATTTCTTGCTACATGCATTGGAATTTTGCTCTGATGGAGATGCTCCTGACAAGCCATGGAAACGGAGGTGATGCTTACCGGGACTAAGGAAAAAGAGTACGACAACATTCTGCAGAAGCACAAACCACCTGCAGATGTTTCACAGCCCTTTCTGGAAAGGGCACTAAGAGCTAAAACTCAGTACTTCTATTTGATCTTAGTATGCAGCTATCCATCTCATGTGAGACTTTCGTAAGACTACAAGAAAATAAAAACAAATGGATTATTTCCAACCTTTTGTACTGAAACAATCATGAAATAATTACAGTATCTCATCCTGGAGTTTCTTTGCTTTTTTTTTTTTTATTATTTTTTCAGACAGGTAGGGGGGCACTTTTCTTCGTTTTTTTGTGGTAAGTACAGAAGAGAAACAACACAAAATTTTTCCAGGGTTTCAGTTCAAAGATCTCTGCTAACACTACAAGGCACATTGGCAGGATACTGGCTACGTGTTCACAGATCAGTTACRCCCTCCTTCACTCCAGTGAGACTAAATTCCTGTTGAAGAGTCTTCATTCTTACAGAATCTCAGYCAGAAAGAGCAACTGCTCGTCTTTCAGGGACCCGCAGGTACCACATTCAGTAAAAGCAGTTCACAGAAAGGATAATTTTCCAGTCATAAACAGTTAATCCTACTTATCAATGAGAATTCTACAGAACCCCATTTTTCAAATCCTTTCAGGTAAAAGACTGAATCCACATCTCCTGCGCTCCCTTTCAGCCTGATAGAAAATGATCTCTGCAAAAGTAAGTTGAAGAAACTGATGACAAACTAGACCAAAGAAAAGAAACAGGGCAGAAAAAGAGAAGGAAAGATACTTGCTTCTAAGATAAGCAGATTTTGCTCTTTTCTATACTAAGCTTTTTTTTTTTTGGATACAACAGTATAATTTTCTTTGATTCTCTTTTAATCGAACAATCAATTTGGTTAATTGGTCAAGGAACTAAGAGTCTACTAAAGTGCAAAGTGGATTATTGAATCCTTTTTTCTCAAAGGTAGCAACACGCTGTCTTGTGRATTTAAAGCCAAAATTTACAGGGAATAGATATTCAATAACTAATCTTTAACACTTTAACAAACTATTTATGTTACATGAACATTATGTGCTACAGAAACAAAAACTCATCATCAGTGAATATTCAGATTACCTCTGGAGTTTGTTTTCACCACTAGAAAAAGAAGAAATACGTAACATATGGTAGGACTGGGRAATGAAAAGGCTATCTGGTTGGATTGACAGGAGCTGGACAATTTGGACCTGAAGGTTCAGGAGGTCCCTCAAAGGGCCCCTACTGCTACTTTATCTAAACCACATGAGGGGATTATGTCTATATAGGAAAAAGAATGAGTTTGGAAAAACTGCGGGAAGAAATAGTGACCTAATTGCAAGCCATAATGGGTGGACTTCTGCATCATGTGCAACATTTTCTTACATAAAAAAGTAGTTTCCTGGATGCTCTGAATATGATTATCAGTTTTGCTGCACATTCACAAGGCATTTGCAAGGCATCATCAGCTTTGCGCCCTTCCTCTTTCTCATACCCCGAGTAAAAATTTGACATAATTTCACCTTAATTGTTGAAATTACTTATATTATAAATTAAAAATCATGAAACAGGAAAGTCACCAAGTCAGTTTTCAACTTTTATAATTAAAGATCAAATTCCACCTTTCTTCAGAACACCCATTTATATRTTTCACATACTTACATTCAACTCTGGCAGGTGAGCCCCCCTCAAGTGGATGCTCACGGGAAGCAGCGTAAGGTCTTTCATGGAAAGCCARCACGGCTCTGGGCCATGCAAACTGCTAATGCCTTAAGAAACTGCAATTTTTCAAGGTTCACATGAACCAAATGCACTAGATATTACAAAGATGCTAGAAAAGCATTAACATTCTACTGGAGATATCTTGTTCATCTAATTACCTACTCCCTTCGATGTGCCTACAGAATATTTGCATACAACTGAACATGTGAAAAAATRCAGAAAGCAAAATCTCCACTGTATGAAGCTCTCAGACAGTTTACCCTCCTGCCTCTTTCTTAAAATCATATCCAGTGGTAGTATTCAAAAAAAGAAACTTGTGCCTCACAAGCCATTCAAGCTTAGGGGCACCAGATTCATAGGTAAATCATCATGAAAAAGCAATCAAATTTTCCCGGGCAGCGTACACACCTATTAATATTATCTGTTCTATTAGATCCCAGTGAAAACATCTTATTAGTTCTACAATTAAATGATTCAGAAACCATCCACACTATCTTAGACTTTTAACAGTTCCAATCAGTAGCAGATCTAGGTGTAATCAACAGCAGCAGGGGGCTTTAGGAAGCAAAACAAAACAAAAACAGTAGGGATCTTTACTAGTTTACTGTAATTGATACAAGGAGATGTTATACGTTACCGCAATTTAGCCCAAGATACGGCAAGSAACATTTGTGAAAATTTCCTGTTATCTACAACTACTTTCAGCAGCACTTCAACAGGCTTGTAAGAAATCGAGGGGTTTTTCTTCTTTTTGGTTTTTTTTCACCGAATTCCTGGCTGATCTACATCTTCTTTATCCCTTTTTTGCCCCCTCCACTTTTCATTTTCTATCACAGGATCAATATTTGGGTTTCCATATAGTCAGAATCCATAGATGTCACCCCTTAAATTTATGTGTGGGCTGCAAAAGTGATAAAAAGTCCCCCTTCTGTAGGAGTTGAGCACATGGTCTGAACAGCACTTTTAGCCCCTGCTACGCATGGTAGCAAAACTATGTTTCCCATATGTTAGTGCTGACAGGCTGACTGATATGGTCTCAACTCAAAGAAACTTACACACAAGTTATTTTTACGCTTTTTTATCTTTTCCTTTATTAACACTGCCCCAGATATAAGAAAGGAATACATTAAAGAGAAATTGATAAGTGATACAGTAATTTATGCACCCTTTGAGTGCTAGGACATCTGCATGAAACGAGGCCATTGCCGTTTTGATGTCAAGGATCTTGGGATAGTTCCAAGTTGTAAGTATTTAAATCTTAAGCTGCTAAACTCTCATTGATGTGATTACAAATGCAAAGAGATAAGTATCTAAGCACCTTCTCGGAGCTGCCATTGCTGCCATCTCGGAAGCCACAGCACCGCAGCACTCATAAAATCCACTCACAGCTACAAGCATTTGACAGCGAAAGCCCATGTTGTCGCACCCCTAATGCTCCTGACCTTGCGAATTTAAAGCAAGTTTGTTATAAAAACAGCAACCCCGTTTCTGCACCGTGGCTCACACGGGTGCCCCACTGAACAAGTCAAGCCTCCTATGGGTCTTCTTTCTCTATAGCCAGTGAAGGCAAACCTGTTTCTTCCAAACAGTTCGGGAAGGACAAGGAGCTGTTTGGGACCAGGAATATTATCCCATTACCACGGCACAAAGCGTTATCTTTTGCAGCTCACTTGTGATGAGCTGTATTAAACATTGTGAGCTTGACCTTCTCCACCAAACTCAGAAACACTTAAAGGGTAGCTAAAAGGAAAAATTCAAAGCTAAGACACAGGCTATCACATTTAGCTAATCTCTTCCAAAATGAATAACCTGCCCCACAAACCCTTTGAAAAATAAAAATCAATTTTTTAAATTAACTGATTTCCAACTTCTAAAGTGACTAGCTCTCCATAAATCCTGCAAGTTGAGGGGGGTCATCATTAAATAATAGAATTTGGCTGACGAAAAGGACSATCAAATTCGCAGTGTCTGCTTCACTAGTTAACCTGCCGATTCTGGACATGCACGTGTGAACATTTTCTGTCATAACATGGGCATTGCTACACTAAGATCTTTAAAACACTCCTGAAACTAAGAGCAATGATGACAAGAAGTCCTTCRCTATCTACCTAACCCCTTGTTTGCCAGTATCGTGCATCAGGAGCACGAATTCTCGCAGCAAACGCAGGTCTCCAGCCCGGGACAGCCTGGGATATAGTAGTTCTGAACAGACAGTC